>JAFIRS010000225.1:600000-977822 GCA_018342105.1 Gonioctena quinquepunctata | reverse complement strand
GCTTCTCAACACCTATTGAATTCAAAAAAAGGATCCCCCCCTCTGGGCCGTTTTTTGAAACTATACATAAGAATTGTTTACTTTTCGAATCTTTAAAATGTTTATAGATTTTAGCCGTTGTATACCAAAAACTTGTCGAATCTCTTGTGATTGTTGACATTTAATGAAATTATTGTTTCCCGGGGAATGTTCTGTTGACTATTGTACGTCCAGGAGTGGAAAATGAGTGATTCAAGTTCAAATCATTATTGTTGTGTACCTCAATGTGACTCTTGGCAAAACGATACTTATTGTATTGGAGTGATTTTTCATCATTTTTCGTGAGATAATGAACGGTAACATTCTGGTGCAGCCTAATCTAGGATTGAGCGAGTATGATAGACATACGATGGGCTCTTGAAAAAGAATACAGTACCTTCCCAAAATCATCCTGTATCGTATGTGGCCAAGAAAAAAAGTGAAAAAGAACCTTCAAAGAGAGTTGAGAGGACAGAAAAGAGAGTTGAGAAGAGAAAAAAGAGATATTATTCAACATACCGAAAATTATTCATACAGTATGGAAAAAGAGTGGCTATATAAAGGGTGTTAGTGAATAAGTGCAACAAACTTCAGGAGGTGATTCCGCATGGAAAAATAATGACAGTTTGCTATATAACTTTTGTCCGCAAATGCTTGGTTTTCCGAGATACGGGGTGTTAAAGTTTTTCATAAAAACTGACTATTTATTTATTGCTCTGAAACCAGTCGAGATATGCGAATGAAATTCGGTGAGTTTCAAGAGGTAGTTATTGCGCATTTTTTGACATGCAATTTTTTTTTTCCCAAAATAATTTCATTAGGTTTGCGTAATGTGTGGTAATTTTTAATTTCATATTTGAATTGACTAAGAGATTTTTTTTCTTTTATGTTCCTAGGCAGTGAATTGTATAATTTGGGGCCGAAGTAGCTAAGTGTTCTTTGTGTATGTGATTTTTTGAAGATAGGGAGAGGCATATTTAGATTTTCTGTTGATCTAGTGTTTTGTAGTCGTCTATATATGATATCTGTAGGCTTGTTTTTATAGACCCATATTAGGCTGTTGTAAATGAATAAGCTTCTTACATTGAAGGTTTCGTTTCTTTGTACAGTTGTTCAGTGGAAAACCGTTTTTTTTTATGAAAAATTATTTTTATAATAGTATTTTGCATCGCTTGAAGGTTTTTAAGGTTGTTGTCGAAGAGTCCATCCCAAACAGTAATGCCGTATCTAATGATCGACTCTGCCAGAGAGTTATATATTATTATAAGGTTGTTTCGGGTAAATATTTCTCTTACATTGTATAATTTATAGGTGAGTTGTCGTTTGACGACATGACCAACGTGTTCATCCCATCTCATATGTTGGTCAAGTATAATTCGAAGATATTTTAGTTTGATTCCTTTCATGGTTGGGCAAGTGCATAGATTATTATTCTGTGGGCAGTTCATTTTGTGAATTTTAAGTGTTTCTTGATTCGGTTGATCGTTACTTAAGAGTGTGAAACATATAAATTTTGTTTTGAGAATATTTAGGTTTAGTAGATTATAGTTTAGCCATATTTGGATATCTTTCAACCCAATTTCTGCAGTTTGGTATGTTTCTTGCCATGACTTCCCTGAAAATATAATTGCGGTATCATCTGCATATGAAATGAGATGATCGATGGAGTTTATACTGCCAATACTATTTATGCAGGCTAGGAACAGTATCGGACCAGTACTGTGCCTTGTGGAACTGACGGTTATTTTTGGGGTTCGCTGGTATATTTGTCTATTTTTACTTTTGATATCTGCAAGATAGATAGTTCTTGCAATAAATCTTCATAGGTCCACGAATTCCATATCTATAAAGTTTATCTATGAGCTTGAGGTGTGACATGGTCGAATGCCTTGCTAAATCCAGAAAAAAACTGCTAAGCATTTTTCGGACATCTCCAGGGCATCAACTATATTTTTTGAGAGGTGTAAAACAGCTTTTTCAGTATTAGAATCATTAATGAACCCAAATTGTTTTTTTTTGTTATCACTTGATGAATATTGAAGAAATTTACTAGACGATTTTTTACAGAATTTTCAAAAATATTCGCAAAACTATTTATCCCAGATATAGTTCGGTAGTTGTTAAAATTACTTTTATCACCTGATTTATATACAGGGGTAATTACCGATTCTTTCCATTGTGATGGTATGTCACCAGATTTGTACGTTATATTAAAGAGATGGGAGAGTGGTACCACAATGTGTAAATGGACATTTTTTATCAATATCGAGTTTATTCCATCTGGTCCGGGGCCACTTGTTTTTTTAGTTTAGATACTATATTGATAACTTCATTACTAGTAACAGGCTGTAGAACATCGATGGTCCAACTAAATTGTCATTCAAAAAAGTTTATAGGGAGATTATCAACTTTTCGATTTTGTCAGCCATATTTTTTCCTATGTTAGTGAAAAAATGAGTTGAAGGTATTAGCTTTGTTTTATTGTCGGATATTATGTTTCCTTTGTATCTACCATATCTAATACATTGACATTAGTTTTTGTTATATTTTGTTTGATACTTCATTTATTATTTCCCATGTTTTGTAGTTACCACTGTTCTCGTGAAGCTTATTTTTAAAGTATTGATTTTTTGTTGATTTAATCAGTTTATTCAATTTATTTCTATACTGTGAGTATTCATTTTTTAATGCATGAGAAAAATTATTTCACAGTAGTTTTTTCATACGATCTCGGGTTTTTATTGATTCTATTAACCCTGCAGTTATCCACGGTTTCAGTTTATGTTTTTTAGTTATCTTGATTTCTTTCGTAGCCTTTTCTATGTAATTATATCTAGTTTTTTAATAAAGCTGTTATAAGCTAGTTGGGGGTTATCGTTCTGAACTACATCTTCCCATCTCTCGGTTTTAAGTAAGTGATTCAGTTTGGTATAGTTAATTTTTTTGTATGTGGGTGGTTTACAATCATCTATGGGTTTATTGTTCTCTTTTTTTATTTTGGTGATAATTAATGATGTAGTGAAGTGGTCGGATAGATCAGTTTCTATTATTGAGGGTTTGAAAGATGTATTATTTAATCTATTTCTAACAAAAATATGGTCTATTATGCTTTCAGATACATTTGTTAACCCTTATTGGTTTGTTTATATATGAGATAAAGCCGTTACTAGTTAAAACGTTCACATAATTATTTACTTCGTTTGATAATTTATTTCCTAGATTTATGTTAATATCACCTAGAAATATTTCAGTGTCAAGTGGTTTTAGGTTGGTAAAGTATGTTTCAAGGTCATCAATATATGTTTGAGTGTTTGTGGAAGGTGGTCGATATGAGGCGGTTAGTCCGATTGTTGTACTCAGTGTAGAAAGAGAGATTTTCAATAAATTTGTTTCGCTTATAGGAATTATGTTCACTTTTGATGATATTGTGTTTTATATATAAACCAGTAGTCCATCGTTTTGGTTTGTTTTTGACTCATTATAATGAGTTGTATAATAGTTTGGTATTGAAAAATTATACACATCATCTATAATCCATGTTTCTGAGAGTGTAATAATATCAATGCTATTGTAGTTTTCTTGTATGTAGACTAGAAGTTCGTCTATATGTTTATTTATACTTCTGATGTTGAAATGAATTATACCAATTTTTTCCTTTCCAGCATCACAATCTCTATAACATTCTTGTAAGGTAGGGAAATTTTTTGTGTCTATTTCCTCTTTGTTATCTAATATATCTAAGAATTCTAGCATTGGGAGCAATATAATTCAGTACAAAAACTATAAATGTAATGAGTAGAAAGAAAGAAAAGTAAAAATGTATAAATAGAAAGTAATAGTCTATCCTCCTAGTAGCTTGAAGTATGGCTTATTAAAAGTTATCTACGAAAATAATTTCACATAGTCATCGTAAGTTTTAATTAAGAATTTTATGTCCATCATTGGCGCGCATACGGGTATTGATCTCAATTTTTTTAAAGTTAAAAAATTTACGACACAGATGTTTTAAATTGAAAATCATTTTTTAATTTCTCGTTCAATTTGTGACAAAAAATATCTCCTGCCTTTTTTTGTATGGGGTGCCATTTTTATGCAAAAAAATAAAACACCTTAACGCGTATTTGTCATTACTTTAATACATTATCTAGAAGCGATGCTAGTAGGCTACTGTCAACATTCTGTTAAATACGAATATTCCAACGAAATGTCAAATTAGCGTTTCTTCATTTTTAAGCTTTTAGTTTGGTATAACATTAATGATAATAAGTAATTAATTTTTCTTTCATCCAAAAGAATGGAAAATTATACAAATGCGGAATTGTCAGACATGCATTTTGTCTATGGTCGAAGTAATGGAAATGGTCGGCAAGCTCGACGATTGTATGCTAAGTTGTATCCAGGACGTAGGGTACCCCATCACACTATATTTGCTCGTCTTCACCAACGTTTGCGCGAAAATGGTACATTTAAGAAACAAACGGCTGACTGCGGGCGCCCTCGAGAAGTACGAACTGTGCAACTAGAAAAAGCAGTTCTCGAGTTAATTGCGGAGTCACATGAAGCAAGTACTCAAAAAATTGCCAACATACCGAATGTAAGCAACTTCGCTGTATTTAAAATTCTTAAAGAACAGCAATTGTATCAGTTTCATATTCAACGTGTGCAAGCTCTACTACCTAGAGACTTTTTTCCGGGCCTAGTTTTTTGCCATTGGATTCTTCATCAAATCGCTCAAATTCCTAATTTTTTAAATGGCGTTTTGTTTGCTGACGAGGCTAATTTTGGACGACAGTGTATACGAAATTTCCATAACAATCACCTCTCAGCTGAGGAAAATCCACATGGAATCTTTGAAGCTCATTTTCAGCAACAGTTTTCAGTAAATGTATGGCTTGGGGTATTTGATGATCATTTAATCGGTCCATATTTTCTCCCACAACGACTAACAGGCGACTCTTACCTTAATTTCCTACAGGAAGAGTTACCTGTTCTTCTTAAAGAAATTCCTCTACAGCTGAGACAACACTTCTGGTTCATGCATGATGGTTCATTTTAGCATTATTGTACGTAATCACTTAGATACAGTATATCTAAATCGTTGGATAGGTATGGGAGGTACGGAACATTGGCCTGCTCGATCTCCGGATTTGAATCCTCTAGATTTTTGCATTTGGGGTTTTCTTAAGTCATTAGTTTATTCCACTCCCGTCGAAAATATTGAGGATCTGAGGAATCGAATTATAGCCGGCTGTGAGACAATAAGAAATACACCAGGAATATTTGCGCGAATACGACAATCAATGAGGCGAAGAGTTGAATCTTGTATCACGTCTGATGGAAGTCATTTTGAACATTTGTTGTAGCTTTGCACCTATTTATTTATTAGTGTTATTTTCTGTTATTGTTCTGGTTTAACGTTAGTGTAGTAGATAGTTCTTGATAATGTATTAAATAAATTAAAAATACGCGTTAAGATGTTTTATTTCTTTGCATAAAAACGGCGCCCCATAAGTAAACAAGTCAGGGAAGATTTTTTGTCACAAATTGAACGCGGAATTCATAAATGATTTTTTATTTAAAACATCTCAGTGGCGTACAGTTTTTTTCTTTAAAAAAATTGAGATCATTACCCGTATGCGCGCCAATAATGAACATAAAATTCTTAATGGCATGTCAAAAAATGCGCAATAACTACCTCTTGAAACTCACCAAATTTCATTCGCATATCTCGACCGGTTTTAGAGCAATAAATAAATAGTCAGTTTTTAAGAAAAACTTTAACACCCCGTATCTCGGAAAACGAAGCATTTGTGGACAAAAGTTATATAGCAAACTGTCATTATTTTTTCATGCAGAATCGCCCCCTGAAGTTTGTTGCACTTATCCACTAACATCCTGTATGTATATCTAGGTGATAAGGACACATTGTTTACTTTTCGAAACATTAATGTTTATATGATTTTAGCCATTGTACACTCAAAACTTGTCGAATTTCTTGTGATTGTCTGTCAATATAACGTTTGCTGAACTAGCGCAACACAAAATTTGACACAGCAATATATCTCTAATATTACGCAGTTCTTCTAAAGAAAGTTTGTACGGCGTGGCTTGTTTTGAAAGTTGTTGTGCCGGTTTTGAGGATATAAAATTCTGTATTTTTGCACCTTTTTTTGTATGCTTCTTTCTGTGGTGGTTTTCCCCAGTGCTTTCCAAAATCGGGTATTGAAGTTGCACTTTGCGGTGGATTTACATAAGAAATGCAATTTCCTACGACTCCCGCTTTGCAAGTACATGAAGTTTTAATCACATTTCGTTTGCAAAAAAATTACTTCAAGTTTCGTAGTAGTTTATTTTTTGACATATAATTGTATATGTATGTTTTAAATTGTAAGGCACCACATAATCTACTCCATTCTTGCATGTTTGCAAATAAATAGAAAATACATTCAGCAAAAATTGTTTGAAATAAAAAAAACCATTAATTTACTTCTATTGAAACGATATAAGGCGGTTTGGTAACGTTTATTTGCGGAATAACTTTGGCCTCGATCACAAAACACGTTTCATTTGGAATATCTCTTTCCAAAACATTCTATACTTTCAAACAATTTAGCACCCTTACTTTTAATAGCACTTTGTACAGAAATGCATTCACGGAAACAAATCCGAAATATATAAATTAATCCAATTTTCTAACATTACCCTATTCCAACCACGTTATTTTTCTTTAAAGTATCAAGAAATTTTGCGACATTCCGCCGTTGTGGTGGCGCTGCAATCTAGACGAAAGGCGTGTAGGGAACATGCGTCATGCATGTGCCCCTTTTCTAAAATATTCTTGATTTCATCTTTTGACCTTCAATGCCACGATTTTCCAATTATTCATCAATCACTAATAGATTCGTATTTTCAGTTATTTCGTGTGTGGTAGGTAAATTCAACCTTTTTATTATTTATTTATTTTAGTTTGGTATAAATTGAACACACATATAGACTAACATTTATGTTGAAATAAATATAATGCCTATGAGTTGGAAATTCCATCAAATATATTTCACCAAGTTTCTGGAAAATTCAATGAAGTTTGTAATTTGTCTGATATTCTTTGATAATTTATCGAAAATAATCGATCTCATCACAGATAACTAATCAAATTAAATTATATATTTACAATAAGGAACTTGAAAACTTTTATTTCACGCCCTCCGAAGATGATCGGCCCATATTCTCATGATCTGGGTCAGCACGCTCAGATGTTTATGATACTCATTTTGTTGAAATGTTATTATTCAATCTCGAATATTATTCAACCTCGTATTGTTTGAGAATGGATCACATCGGACAAAGTGTGTTGGATATAAAAGAGGTTGAAATAACTATTTTTTGAGAACCTCGAGCTAGTTTTTAAAATTTTGTGAAATGTGTTTGATTCAAATGTTGTTGATAACCAGATAATGAAAAGTATGAAAGTAATTTTATAGGAATTTTTTTCAAGGATATTATTTAAGTGAACTAATGGGTATTAAATTCTAATCATGAATTTTTATTTTGTGTTGATAAATTGGGTATTTTTCTTTTTCATGGGATGCATTTGAAATATATTTGTTCAGTTCAGTTTTCATACAAGAAGTAAGAATTTTTGGAGAACTTTCAATACTTTGATATTCTAAAATAGGGCAATTCAAGTGATTTAGGCATTTTTTTTTCTGGTAATTTTTTTATAAAATTTATAAAATCATCTTTTTGCGATTAAACTTTTTTATCGGGAACAATACCACGTAATTTGAGTAGATTAGATTTTTACACAGTATTATTTTTTGGGGTTTTCATCATACGAAAGCTTAGATTAATTCAATTGGGGCATTTTTTAGAGCAACATAAGATTCAGATAGATATATATTAGATAAGTAAGTTAATGAATTGATTTAAATTAGGACTTTTTTGAGGAAATATTCAATAAGTTGGAATATTTCAGTAAGCAAAAAAAATTAAATAAAATAGAAAATAAATATTATGATAGATAAAATAATGATTAGGGTTAATGGAGAATCATAAAATAAAAATGGGGAAAATTTGTAGTGGTATGTGTAATATGTAGAAGTTAAGTAATTTTTTCTAGATTTGATTAATGTTCAGTTGATTTAAAAAATGCACTTGGCTGATATTGATTAATATTCATAACAATGAATATAGATAAAGAATATAGAAGAATAAGGTGGAGGTATAATCAAGTACATTTTGGCAGAAGTAAGGAACATTTTATATTTACGTGTTTTTTATGAAAATACTGTTTTCCTTTCTTCTGAAGTATGGATACATTCGAATTCAATTGATGTATTCTTTCAGCAAGTATTTGATGATTTCATAATTTTTCTAAAAACAGTCGGTTATCCCAGTTAACACTTGATTCGAAAATTTAAATTAGAATAACATTAAAATTAAAACAGTTTCTCGTGGGTTAGTAAATGGCAAAATTCATGTTGAAAAATACAAACATAAATTTATTCTTTCAGTGGTGGTATGTTCAACGCGTTGTAGTTTTTAGGATTTTTTTTCGCATTCATGTTTTGATAAAAAATTAGATTTGATCGACAAACTGACCGATATTCGTTTTATGTCTTATTATTGATTCTATTCGATGATTTCTAGTGATGAATAATATGTTTCGAGTAAGAAACTCGAGAATTATCTGAATTATCTCGTGAAATGCGAGATGTGATTATGTATTCGAAGATGAATACACGAACTGAAGGGGGGCTTGGAAGAAGTGTCAATGAAGTGACATGAAAGCCTATCTTTAGGAAGATATTATTGTGTATAAGGGGTACCTAAATAAATATGATAAATATGTATTGAATTGTTGTTGAAGTCTCTATATGTATTCGTGGTGACAGATATCACAATTTCGAGAAAAATGCAGGAAAGCAAGCCTGCTAGTGTTCCCCAGGATATTTAGCGAATTCATGGATTGTATCTCAAAAAGGTGCACTAGTCAAACACCGAGAGCCGCTGGCCTAGCCAACCAGCAATCCTTCATAAAATGTCTGATGTCACCATTTTATGTGAATTGTTATTATAAAAAGTAACAATCAAATATCATGGTAATAGATTGAAGAGACCCTTACAGGGTGCTCTAACCATGATAATAGCTGAAAATATTGCCTTGGAATATGGAGTTTTTGTTCATTGAAGTTCGGGAGATATAAGAATAATAAGATTGAAAGAATCAAGTTTGTCAATCAAGTTTATTATCAAAGTTCCCATGCCAAATTCTGAAAGATGATTTTATATATCACGAGAAAGACTATTGAAAAGTGTGTTTATTTTTTTTTGAAAAACATTTTTTACTCAAAGTTCCCAAATTTTGAGAGATGAAAATTAATTTAATTTCCTCAGAAAATATTAGAAAATTTCGAGTGGAATTCAACAAGTAGTTTTTTTCGAAACAAATAATGGATAAATGTGCAAATAATTGTTCATTCATTGTTCAAAATGAATATATTTCAGTAATATATTAGTAAAATGAAATTAAAGCAATTAGAATATAACCATAACAGAGTTATTAAGTTACACATTCTATTGACATTTAATTCGATTTTGTGTACTAGATGGGTCATGAACAGTAGAAGGTGACATCAGAGAATAATTTTGCTGACACAAATAAATTATTTGAAGTTCAAGTTTCATAAAAAAATATGGACTACGTGATTTTTTATTATGAATGCCTAGATAACAGATGATGAATTGAAGTCATGAACTTTAGAATTTAGAAGGTAGAATATTACATTATTGACACTGTTCATTCTTTTCTCGATACTTTAAGTTCATGTTCATACAGTGTGTCTCACTTCTCTTGGAAACACCCCCGTATCTTCCGTAATTATTGGAGTAGAATTCTGAAATTTTCACGATCGTTAGATATACCGAGGATGAGTCTAAATCTCTTCTGAGGTTAACCTGCGCATACAGTGCGCGCCAGGGGCGATGGATATACCATTTTTGCGAAAAATAATATTAGGGGGCAAGATAGGCTCAAAATTCTTACGGATTCGTGATCAGGACATCAAATTTGGTAACAATCCATATTTTCGCTGAAAAATCCGAATTGTCTCATTTCTCATGGAAACACCACCGTATCTTCCGTAGTTATTTGAGTATAATTCTGAAATTTTCACGATCATTAGATATACCGAGGATGAGTCTAAATCTCTTCTGAGGTTAACCTGAGTGACATACACTGCGCTCCAGGGGCGATGGATATACTGATTTTTGCGAAAAATAATATTAGGGGGCAAGATAGTCTAAAAATTCCGAGATTGTCCAAAGGGATCGTGAGAACATTGGTAGAAAGAACGATGCACATATGCAACGACGAGGAGTCACTAGATGCCGAATTAAACCACATCAGAGGGAACCTTCACCGAAATGGATACCCCAAGAAACTCCTAGAGAGTATTGAAACAACTCCAGAGACCTAAGACATCTGAAAGCAACAACAAAACACATTTCATTCGGTATATCAGAGGTGTCTCCGAGAAGATCAGAAGGATCGGAAACAAGTTCAACATCAGGAGCTGCTTCCAATTCGGCAGTACTTACCAAGACCAAACCTGACAACAGAACTGAAACCATAAAGTATTGAATATATGTGAATGCGAAGATCCCTACATTAGAGAGACAAAGAGAGACGATGCAAGTGTTCTACATAGAAAGGGACATTGGTTCAAACGAAAGTTCAAAGGGATCGCCTACATCGAAGCCAATAACGCCTTTAGTCAACCAAGCGTTGAGATAAAAAACGTATGGAAACCACCAATTGCCCTTTCGGCGGACTGCAGAGGCGCGAAACTTCACGCACCACCACACCACGCGAAATCACACGCACCATTGCACCGACAGACATATAAATAGTAAGTAGCACCTAAGCTTGTCATTATTCACCTGAAGACGATTGCAGATACAAGCATGCGAAACGTCGTGAAAACCTTTCAAATTCATCAAGACGATGGACGTCCGAAACGAGAGTAATCAATTTTGAGCCTATCTTGCCCCCTAATATTATTTTTCGCAAAAATCGTAATCCTACGCCCCTGGCGCGCAGTGTATGTCACTCAGGTTAACCCCAGAAGAGATTTAGACTCATTCTCGGTACATCTAACGATCGTGAACATTTCAGAACTCAACTTCAATGATTACCGAAGATTTCCATGAAAAGTGAGACACACTGTGTTTTTGTGTCATTTTGTAAATTGTTTTGCTCATATTTTATTTTGGTTTTATGTTTCAAAATTCAGATTTGGAATGAAAGCAACAAGAGTATTAGGAATATGAGCGATAAAGAAGAGTTATTTATTGAAAATTAAGAAACTTTTACTGCCATTTTGTTTTCTCTTTCATGTCGAATGTAAACCCACAATTCTCTTTTTGATTTATTTATCATTCGGGTTTTCAACAGGTTGAGTTAACAACCAGAAACGAAAACCTTTACATAAACATTGAACATAGATCATGAATTTCGGGTAGCAATCTCAAAAATAATTAAATTGGTATAATGACCTGAACAACAATCAATTATTGAGCAAAGATATGTCAATCCATTCACTGATGTATCAATGTGAGAGTTTGATAGTAACTTCAACATTGAATTAAAACAGAAAATATGAATGCATAAACTTTGAACCATCCTTATACATGTCACCAAAAATAGAAGTAAGAAGCATGCCTAGCGAACTACTGAACAATGGAATATATCAACATGACAAAAAAATAAGTCATATAACTCTGCAAAGCAATTTAGGTGAGTTCGAGACGATTGTTCCATATTCTGAGGATTGAAGAACAGATTTGGTGATCGTAAGCAACGTCTTCCAACATTGAACTGTAATTTACTCAATATATCTGAGCAGTCAATGAAACCAGATACCAGTTTGTGCAAAAAAATAAAAAATCTCTGAGGAAGAAGAAGTAACCACCTGAGAAGAAATCACGAGCAATCAAGGAGCGAAAGGCCAACGCATAAGAAACGCACCCGAAGGACCTTTGTACTAGTAATACGAGTATTAGGAGATGTATCAAAGTTGATGGAGAAGATGAAGCAATGCTGAAAATTTTCCAATTGTTATAACAATGCTGAATCAAATAATCAAATTGATTGAGCAAAAAAGATTATGTCAATCCCATAGTCAAAACGAGTATCTGGCCAGAGGAAAGATCCAGCGGAAAATTGATCCAATTGTCATAACAATGCTGAATCAAATTGATTCAGCAAACAAGTTCATCGATGTCAATCCCATAGTCAAAACGGGATTATGTCAGGGAAGAAGCGTCCAGCGAAAAAACCCACTTGAGAGCCCAATGTGAATCCATTGCTAGCCATTGAAAAATGAAATGCCAATTATGACATCTTCACAAAACCAATTTTAGTGAGTTGAGACGATGCCCATAGTCGTGGAGGAATCTGAAAACAGCATCCAGGGATTATCAGCCAGAAGTCAATGCAACTGTCAGCAGCGATACAGAATGTGCTTCCGAATCCAGTACCAGAGTGGACTAAAGAGATAATCAGATGTGTGGAGATTTGAATATGTAAAATGATCAAATAATCGTTCTTTTTCATTGCTACAGTTTTTTTCCTTATCAGCTCTTGTTATTATTATGTGGGGCACACTTTTAAGAAATGTAGTTGTTTTTTGGAGTCGTTATCAAGTTTTCTCGATTACACCGAAAGTTATCATTAATACAGTTTTGTTTGTTCAGAAAATTTGTAATTAAATTAATTGACAAATTTCTTTTTCTCATTAGTTCATCTTATCTTATCTTATCTTCCAAATTGCCTAAAATGTATTCCACGTCTATTAAAATTTGTTGAACTGGTTTATTATCAAATGTATATGGCAAGTTGAATTGGTCTCCTAGACTCAACATTGTTTTTACTTCGGTTGAATACTCGTCATCAGTTGAATTCAAGAACCATTTATTGTTAGTATAGATCTAGAAAGCTTGCAACTTTTGATTTACAAGATTTTCAAGTTTTTTCTTTTGTTTGTTTCTAATTCGTACCATAATATTATTGTATCTGATATTCTCGTGGTTTTCATATGATTAGAAAATATCCGTTGGCATATAGAGGGTTTTTCAGTATGGCTTTATTATTTGTTTTTACTTTGTACTTGTATTTTTCATTTTCCAATGTGAATATTCAACTTGAGTATCTTTTTGTGAAAGTAGATGGAATTTTGTGATATTATTAATACAAGGATTTTTATGGACTAATATTATTTTGTATCTTATTTTTTTTCATTGCAACTTGCAAGTATTCTTGTAAATAGCTAGTTTTTCTGTGTTGTGGAGAGAACATTCTAAGTCATCCCTCCATTCTTGTGATTTCGAATCAGTCAACAAACAATTTTGAAAAAAGACTCTTTAATGAAATGGTAGAAATAACGAAACATGAAGAAAAATGTGTGAATAAAAGATCGGACATCGACTAAACACTTCATAATTCAACCTGATAGGGAAATAAATCATAAATTGTAAATCTGGAGAAGGTGGTTTATTTTACTTTTATTACAAGCATTTATTTAACTTGCTTCGTTCGTATGTCATTCGTTGTGTCATTGTTCTGTCATTCTTTCCGGTTCAAAATTTGTAATCCATTTTTGGAGCACTTGCCGACATCCGATTGAGCTGAAATTTGGCAGGTGTTCATAATTACGGTGACAATGCATTATCAAATTTTTGTTGGAAAAAACAAAATGGCGGCTCCAAGATGGCTGACGAGTTTTGTGTTTCTTGTAAAAAATTCCTTAGATTGAAATGGAGGCTCGTGAAATTTTTGTTAGAGAACAAAACAAAATGGCGCTCCAAGATGGCGGACGAGATTTACACAAAACTTTTACATTTAACTCTTTTTCTATAGGCAATAATAACAATGATAAGGGGTGGGTAATTTATAGTGAATAACCCGGTACAAGTATCGAACACTGGACGAACATGGAAACTAGTGGGATTATTTTGCTGAATATTTTACACAGTAATAATTTTATTTTTCTACGTTCATGCAAAAAACAAAACTTTATTTAGTGAGAAAACTGGTTCTGTATTGTACTAGTGCAATAACATGTTTATTGCCTCATCTGTCATTCTACTACAGCGTTTTGTGATCATGACAAACATAAACGTCCATTTTCTGTGATATTGTATTACATTTTAAATAATTACATATTTTATATTATTGCGTACTGGACTACGGAATCACTAGAAAATGCAATTTATCAAAAATAAAGTTTGAGTTAATTGTTCCTAACATAGGTATTAGTTCCTAACTTCTCAAGCAAATCGATAGTGCTAATTAATTATTAAATATTTTGATATTAAATTACGTTTTTATTTTTCCACACTTAGTGCCACCTGAATAAAACATTTTTTGATTTTTGCATGAACGTAGAAAAAATACTGTTTGCAACTCATGCAAAAAGAGTTTATTGCACTCGACGTATTGTCCAACACGGCCTGACGGCCCCGTCGGACAACTTGCCGTCGAGTGCAATAAACACTTACTTTTTGCACTTGTTGCATAAATAACTATTGTTTGACAATAATTAATATTGGGCATTGGAGGAACATTAAAACTAGTAGGGTTATATTGTTGATTATATACCTCGACATGAATTCAGCTAATCAAATGCACTTTTCTAATTTTGACATTTAAAGTGACACTTTCCAAAACTCGTTGAGGTTATCAAATGTTTTACTTCTCCTCACCAGTTGCGAAAAGTAAAATTTTTCGCAACTGGTGTGAAAAGTAAATTTACACCAGTTGCAAAAAATACGGGAATAAAATTTGTTATAATTTTGAGGTAAACACTTGGAGTACTTCTTCATTGTCATTATATTCTCTGTACATATTATGAAGATTAAATTTTATTCGAATTCAATACATAATTTGTAAAAACTAATTATAAATATTAATAACATAATTTGAACAATTGGTGATATTCACTCCATCTGACAACGTAGTTTTCTATGTAGCATTAATTTCCGTTTTTTCCATGGAAGTCTCTCATGAGAACACGCTTTTAACGCACTGAAAAATAAAAAATAACTTTAATATTCAATGACTATGCCAAAAAGCGTGGGGTGCTTTGTCGAAATAATTAAAATAGTCCAAGATCCCAGAGCCGGCAAACCTAAGTCATTTTAGCAAAGCTGAAATTTTGAGTATGAGTAGGGTGATATGTAGTTAAGAACGTATTCATACTTGCTAGCTTGAAAGAGTAGCCCTTTTACGGGTAGCAAGTATAAAAGTCCATGAAAATCTTTCTTACTTACGTTGAAGTATGGTAATGCGTTTGACAATTAATATCGTCTAGTTGGCCAAGCGGTCTGAGGCGCAAGATCTCAGCTCTCATATCAAAAACTGGCGAGGGTTCGAATCCCCGCGCCTTACGATTTTTATTTTATTTTTCGAAATTGAGAAATGATTTGTTTTTTATTATTCGAATATTTATCCCAAAACTAAATTAGTTCTCAATTTAATAGTAAAAAATGAAATAAAATCGTCAGGCGCGGGGATTCGAACCCTCACAAACTTTTGAGATCCAGAGCTTAGATCTCGCGTCTTAGTCTGCTCGGCTAACTGGACATATCAATTGCATTAACATGAACATGAACATTAACATTAACATTAACATTAACATTAACATTAACATTAACATTAACATTGACATTGACATTGACATTAACATTGACATTGACATTGACATTGACATTGACATTGACATTGACATTGACATTGACATTGACATTGACATTGACATTGACATTGACATTGACATTGACATTGACATTGACATTGACATTGACATTGACATTGACATTGACATTGACATTGACATTGACATTGACATTGACATTGACATTGACATTGACATTGACATTGACATTGACATTGACATTGACATTGGCATTGGCATTGACATTGACATTAACATTAACATTAACATTAACATTAACATTAACATTAACATTAACATTAACATTAACATTAACATTAACATTAACATTAACATTAACATTAACATTAACATTAACATTAACATTAACATTAACATTAACATTAACATCAACATCAACATTAACATTAACATTAACATTACATAACATTAACATTAACATTAACATTAACATCAACATCAACATCAACATCAACATCAACATTAACATTAACATTAACATTAACATTAACATTAACATTAACATTAACATTAACATTAACATTAACATTAACATTAACATTAACATTAACATTAACATTAACATTAACATTAACATTAACATTAACATTAACATTAACATTAACATTAACATTAACATTAACATTAACATCAACATCAACATCAACATCAACATCAACATCAACATCAACATCAACATCAACATCAACATCAACATCAACATCAACATCAACATCAACATCAACATCAACATCAACATCAACATCAACATCAACATCAACATCAACATCAACATCAACATCAACATCAACATCAACATCAACATCAACATCAACATCAACATCAACATCAACATCAACATCAACATCAACATCAACATCAACATCAACATCAACATCAACATCAACATCAACATCAACATCAACATCAACATCAACATCAACATCAACATCAACATCAACATCAACATCAACATCAACATCAACATCAACATCAACATCAACATCAACATCAACATTAACATTAACAACTTTATTATATTACTTTGAAGATATAAAAAGAATATTTTAACAAATGGATGAAAATGGAAAACTGAAAAACTAAAGGTGTGATTGGGTGTCCTCTTGCTCATAGAAGAGGACGAATGCTTCTCCACTTATAAGGGATTTTGGGGATATCGGTGATACTCTGGAGTCATTGTACTTGTACCATGTGCCTGCATAAGGGTGCCTACAGTAAGCCGTGTAGTGTCCGCTATAGATTGTTCCACTATGGTTGGACACAGCATATAAGTTGTAAAAACACGGTGCTACGTTATCTGCTGCAAAATTTCTCAAATCTAATCCTTCGAGAGGAAAGTCAATGGTGGCATTCAGTTCTCCCATAAATCTCCCCATCGGCGAGAATCGTTTCAAGTGAATTACTAATATTTTGGGGAACTTATGTATGGATAATGACTTTGTGCATTTTATCATTTCCTTACAATTACAACAAGTTGGTTTTTCTTCGCCGTCCAAAATTTCTTCCCTGGTAAACGACTCTAAACATTGTGAAGACTGAGCTGGCCAGTATTCTGTGGAATATGAAGTGAAAGGTCCCAGAAGGGGTCAAAAGATACAGAACAATAGCCGCATGAAGTACAATTCAACGATGATTTTAGTTGACTAACAAAATTATCAACAATTTTCGAGTTATCCATTCGAAGATATCTTGACCAAGACTCCTGTGCCTTTTCATGGTCACTCAATATTTCATCGATTTCTTTCAAGGTAGGTTTGGGCTTTTCTGTCACTCTGTTCACATCTTCATGAAGACCTTCCAGTAAATATCTGAGAAATTCTTGAGCGTCCTGTTGAGCGTACCCCATGAAACGAGGTGCAAATTTTTCTATCTGGCTGTTCCCGCCGCCCCTGTGTTCTATGGGCCTAGTCAACTACCACCCACGGAGGGTGCGAGGGTGGACCGAGACGCTAAGCGCGACACTTCAAGTCGAGAGTCGATCACGTTAACATATGTATTTACCATCTATACAGTAACCAGACATTTCTATTTATTGTTATTTCTTGCGTTTTAAATAAACCAGTGAAAATCAGTGCTCAATAATTCCTATATCATACAGTCCACCATTACAATCAAATTCATGGTCCATCGAGCGGATAATCAAGAAATTGCAATAATTATCCGCATGTTAAGACAATACTGTCGATATTCGTTTGCCGCCAACAAGTACCTGTTTTCTGGATTTTGGGAAGCCGGGCAATCGTCCAACCAAAGAGACGACCCGTAGCCGCATCTCCAGCACCAAAGAGACGAGCAAGGTTCAGCAGGTCCACGCCGTTTTCCGATAAGGCAACAAGCAGTGAGTCTTTCTATCCTTTTATATACTCTCCTATTCCCAATAAAATTGCCTCTATTTAGTCTATTTTCAATATATTTCTATTCTCAATAAAGTCCTATAATGGCTGAATTAGACAAATTGAAGCGTAAACGTGAGGTGATAAATGGTTTGTTAACTTCATTCAATAAGCACTTAGACAATACAATAAACAAGCAAGAACTAACAGATCTCGAAATTGCTATTTTTCGGGACAGGTTAAAAAACACTTTGGATTTACTTAACGAATTCAATAATGTGCAAAACGAAATAGAAATGACGTGTGCATTAGATTCGCTGTCTGAGCAAACCGAGAAAAGGGAGGCTTTCGAAGAAAAATACTATGAATTGACAAACAAGGCTAAACTATTTTTGAAAAAATATGACATTCCCATTCCGCAAATCTCTCAGCAGTCTTCCTATAAATCCGAATCGGTAGGTGTAAAGTTGCCAGACATTCTGTTACCTAAATTCAACGGCAATTTTGAAGATTGGCTAGAGTTCAGAGACACCTTTGAGGGTTTGATACATACAAACGAATCTCTCACATCTATACAGAAGTTTTTCTATCTACGGGGTGCGCTAGAAGGCACAGCTGCGGCTTCCATAAAGAAAATTCAACATACCGCGGACAACTATTCAGTAGCGTGGGTACCTTGTGTGAAAGATTTAATAACACAAAAAAGTTATTACATGATCATTTAGGCTCATTGTTGTTTTTTGAACCTATTCACAAGGGTTCAGGCGATAAATTACAGCAATTAGTTGACAATATCTCGAGACACTTAGGCGCTATAGAGCAGTTGGGTCAATCGGCAAATAATTGGGATTGTTTACTAATATTTTGGTTCTTACAAAAGATCGACAACGCTTCACTATGTGATTGGGAGCGGTAGCAGCGAAACAAAACAGAATCACCCGAGTTAGGCGATTTTTTAAGTTTTTTACATGAGCGTGCAAATTTTGTAGATTCATTAGACTATAAGTGCAATCAATCGCGTGATAAAAATCCTAGCAGGCCAAGTAAAGATTCTATACGTGGTGTAAGAAAGGAAACGTCGAGAGTTTTAGTCTCTAACCACTATACGTGCACCTACTGTCAGGGAAAGCACGCAATATATACATGCGATAAATTTTTAAACTTGACTATAACGGAAAGAATCCATTATGTCAAACAAAATCCGTCTATATGCGCTAATTGTCTCAGAGAGGGACATCCTATAAGCAAATGTAGAATAGGTCCATGTAAAAGATGCAAGTCTCGCCATAACTCTCTTTTACATGACGATATCACGCCAGTGCAGCCGAATGAAACCACTGATGAGCAATCCAGCGCGAATGTTCTAAGCAGTGGCGCGCTCCAATGTTCGATAGGGCAAACAATATTGTCCACTGCGCGCGTATTAATATCGGATAACTTTGGTCAATTTCACTCGGTAAGAGCTCTTCTGGACTGCGGTTCTCAAACATCTTTTATTACGGAGCAGCTACAAAGAAAGTTGAACGTTATCAGCCATGCCACCAATCTCCATATAGGTATAACAAACAATATTTCATCGGTAAAAAAAAATAACTTTTAAAAATTTTTAATTTCCCCCCAATCAATTTCCAAATTACTAGGTATCTTACCAGAAATAACTAGCCGCATGCCTAGCATTGCTATAAAGGCAGAAATTCTGAAAATTCCATCTCATATTGTACTAGCTGATCCGGAATTCCATAAGCCCAGTCCCGTCGATATGTTAATCGGGGCTGATCTATTTTGGCAGCTCCTGGGTACCGATAAAATCATATTAGGCAGGTGCGGTCCATATATTCAGGAAACTAAGCTCGGATGGATAGTTTCCGGCCCACTCAGCGTAAGCAATCCAAAAACAGCCTCGTGTAACTTAAGCCAAAATCGAGAACTACTTGAAGCACTCACCAAATTTTGGGAAGTTGAGGAAATGTCCGATCACAAGGTATTTTCCCCAGATGAGCTTTTTTGTGAAAAGGTATTCGCGGAAACTACAATTAGAATTCCTGATGGGCGATTTATGGTCAATATGCCACTTAAACAAGAACCTGCAATTCTGGGAGAATCAAGGTCTCAAGCGCAACTCAGATTTCTAGCTTTAGAAAAACGTTTATTCAGAAACCAAAGGCTACGGAGTATGTATAATGACTTCATGCACGAATATATTGATTTAAATCATATGTCAATAGTCGTCAGCCCATCTATTGGTCCAGAATACTATATCCCTCACCATAGCGTGCTAAAGGAGTCCAGTCTCACTACAAAGCTGCGAGTAGTTTTCGACGCCTCGGCTCCAACTAATAATGGCATATCCTTAAATAATATTCAAGCTATAGGGCCAGTTTTACAAAACGAATTATTTTCGATAATTTTGAGATTTCGTCAATATCAATATGTCATATCCGCCGATATAGCAAAAATGTACCGACAGGTTTTGATGAACCCAACGCAGCGACCACTACAGCGGATACTATGGCGCGATAGTTCTTCAAAGGAACTATGCACGTACGAGCTCAACACCGTCACTTACGGTCAAGCTTCGGCTAGCTTTCTTGCTATTAGATGTTTATTCGCACTAGCCGAGGAAATTCAAGAATCCAAACCAGACATAGCTCGTATAATCAAGCAAGATTTCTACGTAGATGACTTGCTCACGGGCGCAGATTCTCTCCGAGATGCGCAGCGAATATGCCGCGAGGTATCTGATGCTCTAAGCGGCGGTTGTTTCGAGCTCCGGAAATGGTACTCCAACTCATCCGAAGTTTTACAGGATATTGCTCATTCTAACCTAGCTCGCGATACTATCGAATTCTCCAAGGACGATAGAACTAAAACATTAGGCTTGACATGGACATGTCAAAACGATAACTTAATGTACAATATTCATATTCATTATAAGGATCAAGATTTAACAAAAAGAACCATATTGTCCGTTGTGTCGAAAATATTCGATCCACTAGGATTACTAAGTCCTTGTATAATTTTAGCCAAAATTCTACTGCAGGAACTGTGGTCAACCAAGGTATCTTGGGACGATCCTATTCCCAATGCTATAAAATCTACTTGGCTCACCTTTCAACGCGAATTGCCTATATTAAATAACCTAACTATATCGCGACACGCTATAATACAAAATTGTATAAGGGTCGAACTACACGGGTTTTGCGATTCGTCAGAGAGAGCCTACGGTGCCTGCGTCTATTTGCGCAGTTTGGACAAAGTTGGCAATATACGGGTCATGTTACTAACTGCTAAATCCAAGGTGGCGCCACTAAAGACTATCAGCATACCAAGACTGGAACTTTGCGGCGCATTATTATTATCACGCCTAACAGACAAGGTAGTAAGTTCGATGAATTTGCAATTTGAGCAATGCTTCCTTTGGTCCGACTCAACTATCACCTTAGCTTGGATCAAAACCAGCCCAAACTTACTAAAAACATTTACAGGGAACCGAGTCTCTGAAATCCAAACATTGACACAAAACTGTCAATGGAAATATGTTCCGACCAAAGAAAATCCTGCGGACATAGTCTCCAGAGGTTTGTTACCTTACGAAATTCTCCATTGCGATCAGTGGTGGAAAGGTCCATACTGGCTTTCAGGCGATCAATCAAAATGGCCTAACGAACAACCCGAAGCTGGTGGTGTGCCAGAGTTAAAGTCTCAAGCGTATTTGGCAGGCCAATTCGAAAGCACTCTAGACTTTCCATTCGAAAAATTCTCGAGTTTCAATAAATTGCGCAGTGTTATCGCTTATATATTACGGTTCAAAGAAAATTGCCTCAAAACAGGCAATGACAGACGTAAAGGTGATCTCACACCCCACGAACTGAATCGCGCTACTAAAACGCTAATCAAAACATGCCAGTACCAATGTTTTTCGAGCGATATTGAAGACCTAAAAAAGGGCAATGAATTGCGATCGTCGAATAAACTTTCAGGTTTAACCCCATTTCTAGACAGCGAGGGCATTTTACGCGTAGGGGGTAGACTCAAATACTCGGACTATGACTTCGATAAAAGACACCCCATACTTCTACCTGGGAAACATCAGCTTACTAAATTGATATTTCACCAAGAGCACAACCGATTGCTACATGCCGGCCCCCAATTGCTGCTCAGTACTATAAGAGATACCTACTGGCCTATATCCGGTCGTAATCTAGCTCGTGATACCGTGAGAAAGTGCGTGCGCTGCTTTAGATTTCGCGCCAGTACCACTCAACCAATAATGAGCGATTTACCCAACGCCAGAGTAATGCCTTCTAGCCCCTTCTCAGTTGCTGGAATTGATTACGCTGGTCCTTTTCTGATTAAGGACCGTATGGGTCGCGGCTGCAAAATAACTAAGTGTTATTTAGGACTTTTTGTATGTTTTTCAACAAAGGCAGTTCATCTAGAACTGATCTCTAGCCTTTCTACAGAAGCCTTCATCCAGGCATTAAGACGTTTCATCTCTCGAAGAGGTAAACCGAGTAAAATTTATTCTGACAACGGCACTAATTTCGTTGGTGCTCAGAAAGATTTGAAATTGTTTCTAAAATCCGTAGAGAACATTAGCAATATTACAAAGTTTTCCTCTAGAGAATCCATTGATTGGCAATTCATACCGCCCTATTCGCCTCATTTCGGTGGACTCTGGGAAGCCGGAGTCAAAAGTTCCAAACACCATCTCAGAAGAGTTATGTCAAAAACGCCTCTCACTTTCGAGGAATTATCCACTTTGCTATGCCAAGTGGAGGCAATTTTAAATTCCCGTCCGCTATCTCCCCTTAGTGCAGATCCAAATGACCTCACTCCTTTAACTCCCGCTCACTTCCTTATCGGTAAGCCTCTAATTGCTGCCCCAGACGAGGAGGTCACGGATGTCAAAATGAATCGACTAGATCGCTTTCAATTGATCCAGCAGATGTCCCAGCACTTTTGGCGTCGCTGGAAGACAGAGTACATTTCCGAGCTGCAACTCCGTCAAAGGTGGAGAAAAACCCAAGGCACATTGCTTGAAAACGCCTTAGTTCTACTCAAGGACGACCATACCCTGCCTACTCAGTGGCAGCTAGGACGGATCGTGCATCTACACCCAGGCCCCGACGGCATCTGCAGAGTAGCCACCATAAAGACTTCTACTGGGATCGTCAAGCGAGGGTTCCAGAAAATCTGCCCCCTGCCCTTGAAAATTTGAAAGAGGGTCCTTTCAAGGTGGGGAGGATGTTCCCGCCGCCCCTGTGTTCTAAGGGCCTACTCAGCTACCACCCACGGAGGGTGCGAGGGTGGACCGAGACGCTAAGCACGACACTTCAAGTCGAGAGTCGATCACGTTAACATATGTATTTACCATCTATACAGTAACCAGACATTTCTATTTATTGTTATTTCTTGCGTTTTAAATAAACCAGTGAAAATCAGTGCTCAATAATTCCTATATCATACAGTCCACCATTACAATCAAATTCACTGGCTTTTAAAGGTAACAGTATTTACCACCTTATCAGATTAATCTTCTGACCAAAGATCTTTTATCACTAACGCGAATTGTTTTATCAAAGCACCCTTCATATTTGATATGCTTGTGTTGATATCCCTCATATACTCGTCTTTTTGCAGATACTCGAGCAACCATTTGGTGTTCGATAAACATTGTATAATGCTGTTCATGAAACAGGTATTTCCAATATTTTTCAGACCATTCAGACCAGGAATTTTGGCATTTCCGTGTATTAGGGAGTTGATGGTGTTATAACTAACGGAGCTGTGCTCTCTGATACGATGATTTTTACTGGCACTGGATCTATGTGGAAGGGAGATGACGCTGTTCGATGAAGAATTACATGGAGATATGGAAGGTCGTGTTGATTTTGATAAGTCATCATCAAGAACTGAACCAAGGGATTTATATGAACCCTCCATAGGAAAAATCGTCCTTTGAGGATTTAAAAATAATTCATTCAGTTGACGTGATGAAGGAATAGTACCCAAAACAGAAGCCGCATTACCCCTCTGGATCGCAATGCTGATTCTTTGGATCAAAAATGAAGTTGCTCTCCTATCATTGGTCACTTCTGTTATTCGTCTTCCTATGTCTCCAATGAATTCGAAAGCATTGGGACCGAATACTCCAAAAGTCTCAACGGCAACAGGATAAAAAATATAAAGTTGTTGTAAATTTTGGTATTTTTTTCTTTTAATTTTCTCCCCATTTACTGCGGCTGCTCCGGGACACTTGGAGGAAGCAACTACATGTGAAGTGGCAACCGTGTCAACGCAGGTAAAATCCCAAACAGCTGGTTTTCCGAACTTCCATGGAATAAGTGTCATGCCGTCGGGGCGGTTACCATCGTCTCTGCTGACACCTGTAGGCTCTAAGATCGAAGGGATATTGGCTGTTGTTAATGCACGTTTCAGTAAATCATTGACTGCGTGATGACGGGATTGACGACCTGCGCTGAATTTACAGCTCAAACCATGGGTTCCTTTTTCATCTACAAGAGCACCACATTTGCACGTGCGAGGGACACAAATAGAAGAACCTAGTCGTAGTCCTATGGAAATTCTGAAAGATTCATTATCTAGAAGAGACCCAAGTGAAGCGGCAGGTAGAGCATTGAGCCAAGCTCCTGAATGGTGGGAAGTAACTTCTTCGATTCGAGCCTTTTCTTTTGCGAACATAGCTGAAACAAGCAAATCCTTAGCAACCATTTCGATGAGAGGGCGATCCCAAGCTCTTTGGAACTTTTTCATTAGGTCAGGTAATTTAGAATTGGTTTTGGAAATCCACTCCTGCTCTCCTTCCACGAAGAGATGGTTGGGTACGTTTGAGAATGAATCGGTAAGATCATATAGACTAATTGAGAAACACTACTGAAAGATGACAAATAGTTGGAAGTTTAAGAGAGGAAGCCAAGCGTATTCCTAAGCCTCCTTTGTCGACAGGTAGTGTTGCTTGACGCCAAGTATTGTCTTGCATATAATTATTCGTTATTTCTTCCAATGTTTTTCGCAAAATAGAATCGAATTCCAGGAGTTGCTCTTCACTGTGCCATGTCGGGCTGCATCTCATAATATATGTTAACTTTGGAATTGCCAAACAGTTTTTCAGAATGAAAAATGCAATGTGTGTTGGAATATCACTCATTCTAGAAGCAATGAGTGACAAAGCCTTCTGTTTTTCTATGAGGCATACAGGAAGTGATTCATCAGATAGCGGAGCGCCAAGCAGAATCCAGTTGGGTTTTTCCTGGAACGTGATTCCTGGTACAAGGGAGGTGAACTTCAACAATTCGTCTGGTTTCAAAGTGCCCAAAGAAAACAATTCGCATTTATCAAAATTCAATTCTAAACCTACAGCCTTGGAAGTGGAAATGACAGTGCGTAAGTTATCAAGCACTGAATCGATATCTCCTCCGATAGAGCCATCATCCAAATACCAACAATTAAAATCACAATCCAATGATTTGGTTGATTTTTCGATTGCTAAACAAAATAACGCTGGGCCTAGAGGATCTCCCTGTTGGACTCCTCTTTCAGACATGATCAGGCTATCACCGAAAGATAGAAAAGTTTCATTTTGGTAACACTGGTTAAGAAAGGGGAAGAGATTGGGGATAATATTCTTGATTTGGTCTAATAAGATGTTGCGGTGGATCGAATTAAAAGCGTTCTTGAAGTCTAATTTCAAAAATATTTTGGATGATGGGTTTGGGTGATAATTGATGAATTGTCGAGCAGCATGAGTAACAGCTTCACAACCGCCAGGTGTACCGAAACCAAATTGAACAGGACGAAATAGTTTGCCCAGTCGATCCCGTACGTCTAAGCATCCAAGTTTAGCAACCAAACGACGATAAAATAATCCAATTGCGATTGGTCGGATTCCACCAGTTTTCTTCTTCAGAGCACAAAGTGTAGCTCCATACAAAATAGGACAGATGTCTGGATTAACTTTACCTGCTAGCATAAAGTTACATAAGGATGTTATTGATGATAAAAGCTTATCTTTCGAAAATCCTGAACTGTGGCTCAACAAGTCTTGAATGTGAGATGGCCTGAGAGAATCCAATCCACCAGAAGATCCGACACGGAATGATTTAATTGTTTTCATTACATCAGACTCTGTAACTTGAAGGGCTTCATCGTCTGGAGCAGATATATTGCATTGGTTAGAAGCAACGAGGTGTTTTGATTGCAGTTCTAAAAGTGTTGAAGAGTCAAAATAGCAACAGTGTCACTTGAGCTCATTATTCGAATGGCCGAAGAAATATCTCCATCTGAAATTTTGCTTACTACTCTCTTGGTTAAATTTTGGATATTTGAGAAATTGTTCTTGAATGGCGTATAAGAGGTGATTGGATTTGATGGGTTGTTGATATTTTTCTTTATCAAAGTAGCAAGAGAATGATTATGTTTATGAATATCATGAGGAATGTTGAAAGTTCTATAAGCAAACATAAACAAATTTACCCAAGCTGCTATTGTGTTAGTTTTGATGCACTCGTCAATTACTCTGCTCAAAGATAATGCTGCAGATATTCTTGCTGCTTTGGGTACTCTCTTAATAATGATAGAATTCCTCTTGAAGTTTGACAGTTGAATTTGAATTCCTTTAATAGACTTCAAATCATCATAATTTTCAATTTCCGACTCTTTTAATAATTCGTAATCAGGATTTGATGAAGCTCAATGTTTGTGCACTCGTCCAGTATGGATATTCAACCCTTTCTTGGTTTTGAAAGATTTTTCACAAATAATACATGAAGTGTTTGAATCACTGTTGCTCGAATTTTTTGAATTATCCTGCTGCATTTCTTCAGTTATCGGAACTATATTGAGAACATTAAGTATATTGAATTTTTCTTGGTGTCAGCACGAATAAAAGTCAGATGAATTGTCAAGTCTTGGCTGTCAAATTCCAATCTCATAATGATTCGAAAAGTACTTCAAAACCAGAATACCTGGATCTAACTGCCAAATCCGAACCAAGAATCTTCAAACAGCAACCTGGAGCCTCCTTAATAACTAAATCATTAAAACTTCACCACAAAATTGATGTTGAAACTCAGATGTAAAACCTTCGACCATGTATTAACATTAACATTAACATTAACATTAACATTAACATTAACATTAACATTAACATTAACATTAACATTAACATTAACATTAACATTAACATTAACATTAACATTAACATTAACATTAACATTAACATTAACATTAACATTAACATTAACATTAACATTAACATTAACATTAACATTAACATTAACATTAACATTAACATTAACATTAACATTAACATTAACATTAACATTAACATTAACATTAACATTAACATTAACATAATTAACATTAACATTAACATTAACATTAACATTAACATTAACATTAACATTAACATTAACATTAACATTAACATTAACATTAACATTAACATTAACATTAACATTAACATTAACATTAACATTAACATTAACATTAACATTAACATTAACATTAACATTAACATTAACATTAACATTAACATTAACATTAACATTAACATTAACATTAACATTAACATTAACATTAACATTAACATTAACATTAACATTAACATTAACATTAACATTAACATTAACATTAACATTAACATTAACATTAACATTAACATTAACATTAACATTAACATAATTCATTAACATTAACATTAACATTAACATTAACATTAACATTAACATTAACATTAACATTAACATTAACATTAACATTAACATTAACATTAACATTAACATTAACATTAACATTAACATTAACATTAACATTAACATTAACATTAACATTAACATTAACATTAACATTAACATTAACATTAACATTAACATTAACATTAACATTAACATTAACATTAACATTAACATTAACATTAACATTAACAAAGTTCTCAACTACATATCACACTATTCATACTTAAAATTTCAGCTTCGCTAAAATGAGGTAGGTTTGCCGGCTCTGGGATCTTACTCTGAAAGTATTATGTTTCTCAAAAATACGTAACCAAAAAGCACCCCATGCTTTTCGGCATAGTCGTTGAAGATTCAAATTATTTTTTAATTTTTAGTGCGTAAAAAGCGTGTTCTTTAGTTTTTTCAAATATATATTTTTAAATTTTGAAAACTCGCTTTTTTACGGAGCTCGCTCATTACGAAAAATAGTGCTTTTCCTAACTGGTTGCACAAATAACTATTATCTAACCAATGAAATCCCAATATCAGCGATTATTTCATTCCCACACGGCTCTACCTATAAAAAGTCATGAATTTAGTCACATGATAGGCAATATGATCGACTATTCAGGTAAATAAAGAAATATGAGCAGCTATTTTGTTCGATTGTATAGGATTGCTATGATGAAGGTCAAAATTTGACGTAACATTCACTCAAAATTGAAAATGTCTCGTTTTGGTTTATGTTCCACTACGGAAATTAGTGGACAATAAGCATCTCCATCCAAGAAAATACCAAAAAAAAAGTATAGGGTCTGTCTGGAGACATGGTTCTTGTTATTTATGAGTAATTGGTGGTTGTTAAAAGTAAGTTGAATAGAGCACTGTCAACTGACGTCACAACGGGGCGGTCGGGAGCAAAAAAGCATTTGAGAGTGTGTGAAGATCATTGTTTTTTGTGTTTGTTAAAGATTTTTTGTGATTTTTATAAACTTTGTAGACATTTAGTAAACATATTAATCTGTTAATATAGTGTAAGATTCGTTTTTCCATTGAAAATTCCAATCATCTAATTATTTCCTAATTAGGCCTCTGGAAGGAAATCGGATAAATCTCACGTGCTCCTCCTGATTGGATCGGTTACTACAACCCATAACAGCACAGAATGTCATGATGAACCTTATCAAATCTAAAAAACTGATAATTGAATATAAAATATTTAAACAATGTATAAAATTCATGGTTTTATGATTGTCTCCTTTAGTATTATAAACAACGTTCACCGTGATAATAAAAGGCATAAATTGTTTCAATGTGGATATCAATGTTTTCAATTCATAGCCAATTGCTTGTTTTCGTTAATATCATGAACGCCGCCCATAGTAATGATGTATTGCATTCTTAGCTTCAATGTTTTCAATTCATGGCCTAATGCTTGTTTTCGTTAATATCACGAACACCGTTCATCGTAATAATGTTTGGCATTCATTATTTTAATGTTTTCAATTCATAGCCGAATGCTTGTTTTCATATTTTGATTCATTACTTAACACTTGTTGATAGAGAAAAGGTTCTGTATAAAAGAAACATCAGCGAAATTATCCATATATTCCTCAGTGATACTTTGAACATGAGAAATGACACAGAAAGATTGAGTGTATGCTACAACCACATCCTCAACAAATATAAAATGAGTCAAAACAACCATACTAAATATGCATTTCGATTTCAGTCACCAGGACCTTACCAATGAATAGATAAAGGTAGTTTTTAGTTTTTGTGTTTTTCTTCTATTTATCTACAAAGTTCTTTCTACCTCGTTTTTTTTTGTTTTTATTTCGACACAAACGATCGATTTGAATTTAGTTTACCAGACAGGTACCCTACACTGAACACCAACAACAATGCTTATTATCAATGATACTCAACACCAGATAAATAATATATGTCTGAATAACGAAAAAAAGGTACCTAGATCTCTATTTGTTTCATTTATAAAGCATAATTTATTATTGTTCTACTAAATTATATTGTTATTAACTCATTACTGTTCGTGAATCTGTTTTATTCATTATTGTGCGTCATATTATGGTGATTTTTATAATGAACTTTAATATGTATTGTAAACCCATTGTATTTTTATTCCGAAGAAGACGATAAATAAACGTCGAAACGTCGGCAACTTTTTAAAATTTGGACCACTTTTATTGTCTTTGTTCCCGCTACATACAAATCTCCAATTATACATTATTGTTTTATCTGGAAACAGCTTTAATAACCTAAATCACAAAAGTTTTGGTCAAAACTATCAAATATTTGTGGAATAGACATTTTGCGGGAGATTAATTATGAAAACACGATTTAGTCTTGCCACTAGGTGTGTCATGCCCTGTATATTGATGCAGATGGGCTTATCAATATTCTCAACCCGTAAACTATTTTGGTGCGTTATTTTGAACTCGAAAATCCATGTTGTATAACACTTCTATAGACTTTTGCACTTATTTCACAATATTCACTATGAACGATCACAACAAAGTCAAGAATATTTTTTTGGGATATCGTTTTTCGGGAAAAATTCACCAGAAAGACACACGTACTCTAAAGGAAAAAAGCTCTGCTTGCCTCCTCAGCAGCTGTTTGACAACTGTCAGATTACGTCACTGACAGTGCTCTATTAAAGGTTGATATGATATGATGATATGGATGATATGATATGAATGATTGGCTTATTTTCTCATTAGCGAAAGTGACAAATATGACCGGAATCTTACCGAATGATTTTGTGGTGTTCACGAAATAATTTTCGTGAATATCACTCGACTATGACAAAAAGAGGCTATTGTTTTCTTTAATTTATCTCGAGCAACCTGTATTTCGTGACAACCAATACAAAGACAAAGACAAAGAATAACTCCCTCGAGCTAAAGCTCTCGGGCGTTATTCAAATTATTAATGTTCATATGGTCTCATTAAATTGTCTGAAATTACAAGGTACCCTCGATAGAATTATGACGCAAATAATGGTCGGCTATTTGTCATAGTCTTGGGATATTTCCCTCATTATTTTTGTTCCAATCAAATGACCGAAATTTCAAACAGAACCAATCAGATCAGTTTTATAGTGATAAAACGTCTTCTTCCCTGTTTTATACCGATAAAACCACTAGTAGATTCGATATTGTTTTTCGATAACACCACACTATGCCCTGTCACCTGTCATTATATGTCAACTCATTCAATTCAATATTATTTATAATTCAATTCCTGTAAGTAAACAGGAAATGCAAAATGGATTAAATAAGGGATTTTGAGCTTACTACATACAGTGATTTGATATTGGAATTCAAATATATACCTGTTAAATGAGCGAAGTAAATCAGTGAATCATATAATTCTTATATTCTAACACAACTAAGCAATGTTGTGGAATAGTGGTTATGTAACCAGACTGTCGATAAGCGAAGCCAAACAACGTCCATTGCGGTTCCGTACTTCGATGATCAATGAGAACCACTTTAAAAAATACCTTTTTTTCAGACTGTGCCCCGAAAGGCCTGGATTCGATTCCTAGAGTGGATCTTTTTTTTGTGAAAAAATTATATATATTTTAAGTTTTTGAGTGAGTTCAAGAGCAGTGAATAATCAGAGTGAATGAATAAATCTGTAAAACGATTCCTTCGATTTTGGATCGAAAGAATTGTTGTAACTTTCCACTTGAAAATTCTAATATAACATGATTCTGGTAGTTTTATTCAATTTTAAATGTGATTCGCGAAATATTCTCATCAAATATCATTCGTTATAGAGGATTTTGTCGCAAAATTTTTAAAATTTTCCCTCGAGCATTTTGCCTCTAGGAAATTTAAGCACTCAAGCTTCGATTTCATGGTTTAATCAGATAATAAGAGCGCAAATCGCACTCAGTAAAATTTCCAGGCAAAATGCTTTCTCGAAAATAAAAAAATTAAAATGCAATAAAACCCCTAGCACATATGATATTGCACTCTGTGACATGATATTAGTTTTATTATCACTGGACTAAAATTAAAACAGTAGAATTTGACATTGAATTAATTGATTGATGTCAAAAGAGATATTTTTGAATAGTTAAAATAAAGTTACTTTGAATAGTTTCCAACTGAATATTGATTACATAACATGGTGGCAGCTTGTTATTGAACCCAATTTGAGAATTATATAAAAATGGAGTATTTACAAACACCGAAATCGTTCGAGCCAGGTACAGAACCAGCCTTGAATTGGTCTAAATGGAAACAGAAGATAGAATTGTTCTGGATAGCTGCAGATCTAGAGAAACAACCAGTGGCGAAACAAAGAGCTTTGCTGCATATATTAGGAGATTGTGGTCTTGATGTGTACAACACATTGACATTTGCTGAAAAAGAGGATGAAAAAACTGTTAAAGTGATTCTAAACAAACTTTCGGAATATTTTGAACCATATAAAAACGAGACATACCTGCGTTACATATTTTTTACAAGTTATCAAAATGAAAATAAAGTGTAGATCAATATGTAACTAATTTGAAACAAAAATCAGCTGAGTGTGGATTTGGAAATTTGCATGATTCCTTAATAAGAGACAGAATAATATGTGGAATGTTGTCTGACAAGTTGAGAGAGAAGTTGTTAGCAATGAAAGGTCGACATTGTTGAAAAAAGAAAGTGAGTGGGTATGGGAAGATGAGAGCCCGCAGGATTTGGCATTAAAAAAACTGAAAAAACTCATAACAGAAGCACCTATATTGAGTTACTTCAACCCAAATTTACCTGTGGTGCTTGCAACAGATGCAAGTCAATATGGGTTAGGTGGTCATATAAGTCAAAATGGCCATCCAATAGCTTTTTGGTCAATGTCTTTGAATAGTGCTCAACTCAACTACGCACAAATTGAGAAAGAACTTCTGGCCATTGTGCTGGGTTGTGAAAAATTTCACTATTATTTATATGGTCGACCTTTCATTGCTATAACAGATCATAAACCTCTTTTGGGTATTGTAAAAAAACCTATAGATTCACTTTCACCAAGACTTCAAAAACTTGTCATAAAGCTTCTCAAATATGATGTTACTTTACAATTTTTGCCTGGTAAGGAACTTCACATTCCAGATTTATTGTCAAGAAATCCTCTTAAAGACAAAAAAGATACATGTGAGGTTGACGATTTTCATATTCGCTCCATTATAACAGTATCTGATAAAAAACGTAAAGAACTTTTAGAAAAAATAAAAAATGATGAAGAACTACAGATGGTTTTACATTATATTAATAATGGATGGCCTAATCAGATAACGTCTGTGGGGAAATTGGCAAAACCTTATTACTCTTACAAAGTTGAATTTTTTTAATATGACGGATTTTTGTTCAGAGGTAATCAACTCATTATACCCAGAGAATTAAGATTGGAAATTTTGAATAGAATTCATACAACCCATCAAGGAATAGTTTTATGTCAAAAGAAAGCCCAAGAATCTGTGTTTTGGCCTCAAATCAATGAACAAATTTCAAAATTGATTTCTAGTCCGGTCAATTTAGACCAAAAAATGAGAGTGAAGTTACATAAAGTCCCAACAAGCTGAATTTTTGTGAAGTTGTTCAAAACATAATTACAAACAATGTCTAGAAGTTCCCCATCATTCCCCTGTAAGGAAAAAATTTAATTCAAGGTCAAAGGTCAAAAAAATGAGTTTTTCGCGATTTTCAGCAAAACGGTAAGTTCATCTTGCCTAATTTGCCTCAGGTATTCTAAATCCAATTCCAAACAACCACTACGATCACATCCTGTACCTGAACTTCCTTGGGAGAAAATTGGAATGGACTTCATGCAAGTGAAAAATCAAAACTTTTTGGTTATTTGTGATTATCATTCCAAATTTGTCGAAATGGTCATGGTATCTAAGAAAGATTTTGCTGCTGTCCAGAAAGCTCTGTTAAGTGTTTTCAAATCCCATGGGCTCCCACAAATAATAATGTCAGATAATGGTCCACCATTCGATTCAATTTTTTTTAAAGATTTCCTTAGGAAACTGGACATAACTCATATTACCTCCAGTGGTATGATTGAAAGGCACATTCAAACATTGAAATCTATGTTAATGAAATCCGGAAAACATCCTTATCTCGTTACAATGGAATACAACAGCACACCCAAGCAGCAGTTACCTTCACCTGCAGAAATGTTGATGGGGAGAAAAATTCGCACTCAATTACCATGTGTCAAAGCAAAATTGAAACCGCTGTTTGATGTAGAAAAAAACATTAGGACATGAAAGCCAACCAGAATTCATGTGCTAAAATTATAATGCGAATAAAAAGAAACTTCCTGATTTGAAAGGACCTGTTGTTTTACAGAAATCAATAAGAAATTGGATTCCAGGAAAAATATTAGAGCAGAAGAAAGAACCAGATAGTTATTTGGTGCGAACAGAGGATGGCGGAGAATACCGAAGAAATAGAATTCATTTGCGACCAATACCCAATGAAGAAAGTACAGAAGATGAGGTCAACAAAGAAGAAACAGCAGTTCCTTCATATGAGGAGAAAGAAAATGATACATTATCAATAGAAGAACCAAGTACAAGTCGTCGCGAAAAGAGAATTATCAAACCACCTGCGAGATTCAAAGATTTTGTCACTACATTGAACAAATCTTAAAGGAGAGCGTGTGACATGATATTAGTTTTATTATCACTGGACTAAAATTAAAACAGTAGAATTTGACATTGAATAATTGATTGATGTCAAAATTTTTGAATAGTTAAAATAAAGTTACTTTGAATAGTTTTCAACTGAATATTGATTACATAACACACTCGATTTTTTTTTGTGTAATTTTTAACCAATAAACGTTCAATTTAGTTAAGTTACCTTGTATAATTTCGATAATACCTGATTATACATAGAGTAGCACCACCAATCGAAAATTTTACAATAATTTCATTTCCGTAGGAACCACATCGATATCAATATACAACAATACACAAACTAACAGGACCGTCAAATTTTGACGTTTATCAATAATTGTGCAAAAATGAGTCGATTCGGAGATTTTTCATTAAATGCAATGGACGAAAGTATACAAAATACTGAGGCTCATAAAACACTGAAAACAAAAAAGTACGTATGGAAACAATTTCTTACGTTTGTAGTGAAAGAAACTATGTAAATGAATCAATTTCCACTGAAATGATAGCATCCATTTTGAAAGATTGGGCTTTCAATATGCGAAAAGGTAATGGAGAAAATTAAAAAGAAAATGTGGTTACAGCGATGTGGAACTAACGCCAAAACAAATACAAGAAAAATATATGAAGGAGTTTAATAGAGTAATTGATCAATTCTATAGTCCCATATTTTTAGCCGCACGAAACGGAAGAAATTCAAAAACAAGGGAACTTCAAATGTTACCGGACAAGAGAAAGGTTAGTGCATCAGCATTTAAAGATACCGAGTACATAGCAATGATAGAAGCGCGTGGGATGAAAATACACCGGAAGGATTACAAATAAAAAAAAACTTAATTGCTTCTGTAGAACTTTCGTGGAGAGGAAATGAAGGAGCATCATGCTTGACTCATTATTTTCAAAAGGAAACTGGTGAAGAATTGCTTAATGGATAGTTCATAAGTATGTTAAACTACCTGAATCCAGAATTTCAAATGTTTTGTAATTTTTGTTAGATTTTGGTGAAATTTTGTTCCTATATCTATATCTATTGTATTATACCTTTACAAATAGCTATCGGTAAAAATGTTTAACATTAAAGTTTTTTTGTGCAATGACTTTATTCTTATTATTTTTAACTAGTTCTTATTGCTACAAGAGCGGGTTTTTAGTTTTTTATATACTATAAACTGATCAAAGTCGCTTCGCAATCCAAGACAAACTTCATGCAGGTCTCTCTCGTTCGAGTAATGAAACCACGAAACTGTTGTCGAATATATTGAAAAATGATCAAGAATGCAGTTCAAATCCTAATGAGCAAATGTCTTGAACGGTAAAAAAACCGTTGGGTGTGTAAACGAGCATTTGGTAACGTAGTCCACTGTGCAATGCGGCGGTAAAATTTCCGTCGGCTCCAGTGGCACTCGACGGCTGCACAGCTACCGCCGTCGTCAAATTGACCGATCGGTTTTTTTTCCGTCTAATGTGTAAGCTCTAACTTACTTCAGTGGGCTACTGTTGGAACGCCGGCGACGGTAAATTATCCATCGGAAAAATCCGCCATTTGTGTCACGGGCGTTAGAAAAAATTCGAAAAAACATAGAAAAACATAGTTTTTTTCAAGGGTAGGTACGTTTGTAATAGCTAGCTCGATATATAATCTAGTCATATACCACCCGTGATAGCAGAGTTGTAAAAAATCACGATTTTTTTAAAAAAAATAAGATTTTTTCATTAATTCGTGATTTAGTCGATTAAATCGTGATTTTTTTGGTTTATATTGATTTTTTCCTTAAATATGGAAATAATGAACTTTAAAATCACTTATTTTCATTATTTTTCTCTATTCGCCCAAAAATATTTGTTGTCTAGATTTACAATTAGGAAATCTCCTTGGCGACATACAAAAAAACTTGTGTTGACATGAAAATTTTCGGCAGCGCGCCGCGGCTTTCCTGTCAGAACAAGAAAATTCGTTCGTCTTTATAATGTGCGGCTGACGCGAGATGGATCATTTCTTAACTTATAGTAGGCCCATCACTCCATTTCATCTGTTAGCATATCTTCTAGATCCAACAAAACCACAACATCTATTAGCATTAGCTCTAACAGACGACGAAAAGAGTTGTGCTTTGAAAGCCGCAAAAGAACTACTTCCTTCCCAGTGGGTTCTTGCCACTAATAATTCAATTCCTGACAAAATCAGATACTTTTACAGACATAATGTTTGATGAAGAAATTCTCAAAACTTCAAAAGCTTTAAATTAGTGGAAATCCCAACAGAATGTCGATGCTGTTCGAAAAGTATTGCCCACCATAAAACAATTGTTATCTGCTACAGCTTCTTCAGCATCGGTCGAAAGAGTGTCGAAAGTGAGTGGTTTGGTACATTCCAAACTTCGAAATCGCTTGGGAACCGAAAAAGCCGCTAAATTAGTTTTCCTGTATAACTATTACAATTGACTTCCTAAACACATATTTTTTTTTGTAGGTTAGCCTGAGTAATGTTTTTGTTTACTGTACATATTATAATATAGTATTTCTAATCCCAACTGGACCGACATAAAAAGTTTCGAGAAGGAATTCTCTTCCACACGACATAACTTTTTTATGATTGTACCAGGAACGCTTTGAAAGTAAAAACACTGGTAGTATATACATTTTCCATTTGCCGGGCAGTGCATATGAACACTCCTCGTAGTGCTCTTATTTTTATTGCCGTTCCAATTGGGATTAGAATAACTATACCATTTATGTCTTCGTTAATATTTTTTATTTGTTATTATTTATTCATGTAGGTAATATTATAAACTATAAACTGTTTTTGTGGTTGTAAACTGTTTGTGTTTTCTTTAGTTTAATTAACGAATATTTACGATGGACTGATGACGATTAGTTATGTTTTTACACTTACATAATGTATGTAAACACTTAGTTTTAAATAAACTATCTTCCTTTTTTTGAATTTCCTGATGAGTTATCTGCTTCGGCGACTTGTTTTTACAGCAATTTATAATTTGATTTTAAATCACGATTAAAATTGAAAAAATCAGTTGATTTAAATCATTAGGTACTTGAATCGTTTGATTTAAATCGTCGCAACACTTATATTTTGGGTAGAGTATACTTTGATATTTTTCTGCCAATATTGTTGCAGAAATACCACTCGACCAATTTTTTTTTAAATGAAAACTTTTTGACAAAAAATTAATCCGACGAAAAAATTAACTGAAAAGCAGAAAATAAAATAAACGTTCTTAGTCTTAATGATAATTGAGCTCCTAAACTAATGTGAGTAACTAATTTTGAGTCGGCGCCAAACAAACTAGCAATTCAATTAGGTAAAGCGTAAAGTGATGGCAGCGGGATGCACGGCGGCGTTACTTCTTCAAAGTAGTATAATGATCTTCGTTAATTGGTTGTTTGGCGTCGAATCAAAATTAGTTACTCACAATAGTTTTGGAGCTCAATTATCATTAATACTAAGAAGGTTTATTTTATTTTTTGCTTTTCAGTTGATTTTTTCGTCGGTTTAATTTTTTGTTAAAAAGTTTTTATTTTCCACTTTTTTGTGGCTAAAATAAAGTCAATTGACTCCAGGTATCCATTATGTTGTAGTGTCATCAGAACTACCTATATGTGTGCCTATCAACAAAAGCGGTCCACAGATGAAAAATTATTAATCCCCTGTTTTTCTACTCTTAGGGGTGGATTAGCCCTTTCCAAATCCGAAAACGACCAACTCTGAAGTATACCCTGCCCATTAAAAAAAGGATCATCTAAATCGGATAACCCAGTACAAAGTTATGAGTGGTAGAATCGGATAACGTGTAAAAATTCAGTGGATGAACTATAAATGATAAGTATCCTCTATTTTTCCACCCTTAAGGGTGGTATTCTTTTTCAAATGCAAATGGAACCAACTTCGAAGTATACCCTATCCAATAAAAAAAGAATCATCGAAATCGAACTGCTCTGTGAAAAGTTATGCGTGATCGTACATAAAAAAAATATATACGAGTTGACTAGAAAACCTCCTCCTTTTTTATTTCTTCGGATAAAAATACCCCTCCAGCTTTGCTATTGGGGTATTTTCAAAGAAATTCAGTCTCGCGAATTTCTACAACAATATTGATACAAAAATGTCAAAGTATAGGTACTCACTCACCAAAATATCCGTCACTTGTGATATAACTACTGATTATTTTCTTCTGCGAAAATTTCATTTGCCACCTGTTAGTCTGATCAACAAGTTCAAAATGGTGTTAATTATTGATGAAGCTCCTAAAAATATGAGCGATAGCTCATTGGACTCGAAATGACGTGTAGAAAAATTTATTTCGATGATTTTAGAACACAAATTGCAATTGTTATTAACAAATTAATAGAGGAAAAAAGGCATTTAGTTTTTCGCTAATAATTCAAAAACTATTGATAATTAGGAAATTTGAAAAAAGATTCTTAAAGTGGAGGAAATTTCCAATAAAAAAGTACTAACTCCCGGAACTCTATCTCTATTATTTATAATTTTAATTTATCGCCGAAAATTGGGCTCCGCGCGGCAGTTACGCTGAAAACAGTATACCACATGAAATATTTTTTTATAGAATTAAATATCAATTTGAAGATTTGAAAAAATCTAAACACTTGAAAAAAAAGTTCTGTCGGAAAAAAAAATGTTGTTTTTAAAAAGTTATACAATTCTTAACTAACAAATTTTTTTTCCGACCCCGTTTTTACAAATGACGGCATAAAAGTTTAAATAATTGACACATTTTTTGCTTCTTGTAGCCTTTCCTATATACACTGTCACACATAAAGTACGCAACATATGGAAGTTTTTTTTATTAATAGATATATGAAAATTTGACTTCGCAGTTAGTTTGTGCTTGAAAAATGAGTAAAAAACAGCCTCTTTCATTTTGTCATGTGCTACTCTAAACCTGTCAAATTTGAAATTTTTTTCGAAAATCCTAAAAAAAATTTGTTTTTTTTGGAAATTTCGAAACATGCCAAAGAAAAAAGTTGCTCAGTTTCCAATTTTATACCTTTACTCCAAATTTTGAGTCTCTACTGTCACTTCGATTTTTTTCCAATTTTTTTTTATTTTTGGAATCTTTCGCTCTACCGATTCGAACGAAACATGATTCAAATATCATAATTTTGATGAATACGAGAATTCAATGTCATACATGCCTAGAAAATACCCACATTGGCCTGTTACCAGAAAAAAAAATAGGTGCACCTCCAGAAATTCGTCTTTGTTGTTGCAAAGTTCATCTAGTTTTTTCATTTCATTGTGAAACTGATTCGGATTTTCAATGTATGGACGTTAATATGTCAGTAATCGAATAAACGAATTTCTCTTCATTCTTAGCTGCAGATGAGTTCGAAATATTTTGATGTAGTTTACACCCAACAGTGTGACTGTTGGATGTAAACTGTTTGATATAATTTTCGAGCAAATAATAATTTTTCGCAACGTTTCTTGAATTAATTTAATAAATCTCATATTCTTTATTTTCACCATTAGATGTGTAAAAAACATTGAACCAAAATAACTATAACCAAATTCACAACAAAACATCGTAACATTCATTGATTTATCTCAATAATCTTATAAAGAACCCGAATTCATCATTCAGTATGGCGGCCTTCCCGTTCTATACAAATTATAGTCCTTTCATTCACAGTCTTTATGGCATTTTTAATAAATAGGGGATTTATATTAGCACAACACTCCCGAATGGTATTCTCTAAATGTTCTTTGTTTGTTCTGTGCTTATACACTTTTTGTTTCAGATAACCCCATAGAAAAAAGTCCATTGGAGATAAGCCCGGTGATCTTGGTGGCCAATAATCTTCCCAATCTCGTCCTATCACTTTGCCCCTAAACATCTGACTGAGACACTATTTCACTTCTACCGTTTGGTGGATCGGTGCCTCGTCAAGCTGATACCACAAATTTCGTCGGAGGCAGATTATCCAAAACTTCAGACAACTGATTCATAATAAATTTCTGTACATGTCTGCGTTCAAATTTTCTCTAAAAAAATATGGTCCAATTATTTGGTTATGTAATAAACCACACCACACATTTGTCTTGAATGAATATTGGTCACGGCATTCTATTACAAAATTTGGATTATTGTTGGACCACCAGCGACAATTTTGGGAACTAACTGTTTCGTTCGATGTGAAAGTTGCCTCGTCTGTCCATAAAATCCTGTAGGGAAATGTGATATCATTTTCTCGCTCACCTTGGAACCAAAAGGAAAATCCTGCTCGAATATCGAAATCTCTTTCTTAAAGAGTGTGTATACCTTATTGGATTATGTGGTTTCTTGAAACGATTGTCCTCAGAGCCAGTTTCTTTGAATGTTTTCAATATCCTTCCAACGTTACTAAAGTGAATATTTCTTCATGGGTGCCGGTGTTTGAAAATACAAGCAACATCTGGATATGGCACATTCTCACCACATAAGAGAACGATTTCCACTTTGTCTTGTGTGGATAACATTGTACATAAAACTCATTTGTGAATTATAAATGTAGGAAAATCTGTACACAAAACAACTCGATTTATAAAACGCAATGGAGAATGTCACTGGGTCTGTTAAATGACTTGAAACTTCATGACCGTGTAGCCTAAATGTTTAGAAATACACCTGTTTTTATTTCATTTCAATCAAGCGAGTAGTGTTGAAGTTACGACAATTTTAGTTTCCGTTCTATTCAAATATTTCGGGCGAGCGCGCCATGCCTGCGTGACGTCATTTTACAACGCAACGTTCTCACCGTACACTCAATCATTGCTTTACTATCGGATGTTCGACCACAATAACGTTTTTAACTTAAGTTTTTATGTGAATCAGTATACAATAGTGTTATAAGTATAATATTAGATATGGATGACGGTTTTGAATAAGGACAATCTGATAACTTGCCTGAAATAGACGGGTTAATGGTTGCCCACTATTTTCCAAATAACTCCGATTTCTTGGCCACCGAGATGCGAGGAGTAAAAATGCAAAAGTAAGTATTACTTAATAACATTTTACATTTTATCATAAATCGTTTGATCCCTATAAGTACATATTTCTCATTACTAGTGTTTTATAAATGTACGTCATACGTCATATTGATACTATGAACATCTTACTTGACATTAAGTTCCTGAGAAGGAAGAATGCGTAGGTATTTGTAACATGGTGGGACTTATTAAACAAAATACTGTGTTATTGTACCTACATAGTTAGGATTATGACTTACATTTTGTATTTTTTTTATATATAATGTAACAAAAAATCAACATAGTAAACCTAACCTGAACATTATGTACCAGAGGTACAAAACTTTTGAAATTTGAATCCATTAAATATTTTTTTAATAAGTAGGTTATTATTAGGATGCACGCGGCTACACCTATTAAATATTATTAAGCTAAGATGAAAAACCTCTCATATTCATTTCCTTTTCAATGTGATCGTGGATAAGTGCATTTTTATGTATTTTATTTTTTATATATTAGATCAACTTACGTTTATTCTATTTCAGATCGGCTAGAAACAGCTTCGGCGACGACGCTATTGGATATGCAAAAGTTGAAAGAGATATTTGTACAGTGAAATGCCGAATCACCCCAGAACATCATGATTTGCATCCATTTCTTTCGACTTTTAGGTTCGAAAGCAACAATAAAAAACAACTTTTCGGCTGCATAAGTAGTTTTATTTAAACACTTTGGCACAATACACGAATTTCTCGTTTCTGGAGTCGACATTTCTATTGATTTTCGACGCAAACTTCATACACACAGCTCGGAAGCAGAGCATGCACTGACCGACCGTTGTAAAGTGACGTCACAGCGGCCGATGACACCGTGTCGTCGCACGCCTGCTAAACAATTAAATATCTCGGAAACTATAAGACGTATCAAAAAAATATTTTCACGGTATTTTTTCATTTTTAATAGAGTGTATTGTAAGGTAAAAATCAAAAGTTGGTGATATTCTTCATTATTTGACATTAACCAAAACTAAAAATTTGTTTCAAAAGCCTACTAAGGAATTTTTTTATTTTGAGTCGATCAATTGTAATATTTTCTTCCCGAAATGTTGCATTAGTCTTGTATTGTTTAAAATCACGAAATTTTATATCATGTTTAGTACAAATCGCTAGAACGAAAGTCTTTTGAATAGTTATGAAACTGTAGGTCATTGTTTAGTTTACAGAAAAGTATGATATTACGGGTTTGTTTGTAACTGAATTATTGGTCAGAAAAATAATCAAACTGGAAAAAAATCTATTAAAAAACGAAATACGAGTGTAATAAGAATGAAGAGAAATTCGTTTATTCGATTACCGACATATTAACGTCCATACTTCGAAAATCCGAATCAGTTTCACAATGAAATGAAAAAACTAGATGAACTTTGCAACAACAAAGACACATTTCTGGAGGTGCATTTTTTTCTGTTAACGGTCCAATGTGAGTTTTTTCTGGGCAAGATATGATATTGAAGTCTCGTATTCATCAAAATTATAAAATTTGAATCATGTTCCGTTCGAATCGGTAGAGCGAAAGATTCAAAAATTAAAAAATTAGAAAAAAATCGAAGTGACAGTAGAGAGTCCAAATTTGGAGAAAAGGTATAAAATTGGAAACTAAGCAAGATTTTTTGAGGATTTGAGAAAGTTAAATTTGACAGGTTTAGAGTAGCACATGACAAAAGAAAAGAGGCTGTTCTTTACTCATTTTTCAAGCACAAACTAACTGCGGAATCAAATTTCCATTATACCTCTTAATAAAAAAAACTTCCATATGTTGCGAACTTTATGTGTGACACTGTATATATATATATATATATATATATATATATATATACTCAAGAAGACCACGTGATAAAAGTTTATGAAAGTTTTTTATTTTGTTTATTATAATTGTTTAAAGTTAAAAATTATTGAAATATTAAAAAAGTTGTTATTTTTTTTTAAACAAATGTTAAGTTGTTGCCGTTTTTGCATCTAACAATGGCATTAAGTAACGCTGAGTGAAACTTTTTTACGTCATTTGTTAATAAATTATTTATAAACAAATAGACAAGTTTACTATATAAAAAAAATATTTTATACCATTTTGTTGCCATGACAAAATAATTATTGAAAAAATCTGAAAAATATTTTTTTTTTTTTTTTTTTTTTAAAAATTATTAGGAAATTATTTTTTTTAAAAATCATAATTGGCATTTCTCAATAAGGTAACAAAAAATATTTTTTTCATCAACAATTCCATTGTTTATTATTTAACAATTTTTATAAAAAATTCTATGACATTATATTTTTTTTTTAGAAGTAACAAAATACTGAAAATAAAACTTTTCAAATCTTTTATAACACATTTCAATATTACACGATACCGAAGTTTGTTACATATGGCTGTTTCTGTAATTTGAATTACTTTTAGATAAAAAATATAATGTTAGTCAGAATTTGTTTATAACAAATTGTTAAATCAATAAACAATGAAATTTTGATAAACATTTAGCCTATTGCGAAATCCTAATTATGATTTTATAGAAAAAATCATTCCTTAAATAATTATCTAAACAATGGAAATATAAAAAAAAAACGATTATAAACAATATAAAAAATGTTTTTGAGTTTTTTTTTATTATAATTTTGTCATAACAAAATGGAAAAAACTTTTTTTTATATAGTAACCTTGTCTATTTGTTCATAAATAATTTATTAACAAATGGACGTGAAAATTTTTTACAAACTTGGTAGTTAATAATTGTATAACTTTTTGTAAAATCAACATAAGAATTTCATCCCAACGGAACTTTATTCTTTCAAGTGTTCAGATGACAGCATAATTTTTTCAAATGTTTAAATTAAAATTATAAATAATAGAGATTGAGTTCCGGAAGTTGCGACTTTTTTATTGGAAATTTCCTACTCTTAAATTTCTTAATTATCAGTAATTTTTAAATTATTAGCGAAAAACTAAATGCCTTTTTTTTCTCTTAATTTGTTAATAACAATTGCGATTTTTTATGTGCTGTAAAACGATCCAATGAGAAGTGATCCAATGAGCTATCACTCATATTTTTAGGAGCTTTATCAATAATTAACACCATTTCGAACTTGTTGATCAGACTATGTACCTTATTAAGTAGTAAGAGACTCTTTTATATATCCCTCAGCGACGTTTGATAATTTCCATACGCTTAGCCTCTTTAAACTAATAATATCTCCACCAGAGTCAACTAACATCGTGGCAGAAGACCGACGAAAACAGTGGCCGGTATATTCGTTCAGATTTGACAAATTCAAATAAGTAGCCACTACTTTAGGCATTTTTCTAATTTGGTGTATTCCTACTACTTCCTTTTCAGTCTCAAAAAATGTTCGTGGGTTAGAGGACAACAACGCAAATTTTATGCCGACGTTTCGTCTATATATTTAGACTTCTTCAGGACCACAGAGAAAAGGCTTACTAAGTTACGTTTACACTTTTTATATAATTTCAACAACAATAATAAAAATAAACTTTTCTTAAACAATAAGATACATTGAGGAGATATCAAGGAAACAAGAGTGGAATTTAGAAAAAGAAAACCATCACATATAGTTTTTAAATAAATATGGAAAATTGTCAAATACACTTACCAAAAAGTTACAAAGGTTGTCGACCACAATGAACAATTTCGAATGTTTTCATTTCGATCGTTGCTCACAGTTGCTTCGCTTTTCTCAAAATTGAAGGACGTAACCCCAACTCTTCAAAAATCTAACCTTATATATAAATTGAATTGCATTGATTGTGAAAAAAGCAATATTGGAATGACAAAATAAATATTCCAACAACGGATAAATCAACACACATATGATTGCACACAAAAAATAGAGATAAAAAAGAAAAAAGAGCACTTGCTCATCATCATTTTTCTGAAGGTTATAATTTAAATTTTGAAATTCCAAATATTGTAGATATTAAACCGTACTACTCAAAACGTTGAATCAGTGAAATAATTTTCATCACCCTCAATGACACAGTAAATCATAGGACGGATGTACAAGGACTCTGCCCTTTCTATAACAATATTCTTAACATGTACAACATTAGATACGAAGCGAATTCCAATTAAACAAAAAACACAACAGCCACCACAAAAACACATCATAAATAAAGTAATCTTATCAACCAACATATCAGTCCAGTCGCCTCTAAGAAGCCCAAAAAGCATCGGGTGAATGTAGTAGAGCTAGAAACACAATTTTTTTTTATTATTATTATTTTATCGAATAGTGGCGATGGTAGTATTACTAGGCCAACCAATAGACAAAAATAGAGGCTATTTTCACACTTAAATAAAGATGCAAATAACCTGTACCTACTACCTAAATTTAGAACAAGAAAACCATCACATGTAGTTTTTAAATATATTATGGAAAATTGTCAAATGTGTCTACACTTACCAAAAAGTTACAAAGGTTGTCGACCTCAATGAACGATTTCGAATGTTCTCATTTCGATCGTGATGTACTCCGTATATACCAATAGAGGTTTTTTCATCACTTAAATAAATATTCAAATAGCCTATACTACCTTTTGAAATATAGTTCGTAGATGAAAACCCCGGAGTCGGCCCCAGCAAAATCGCTTTGTGGATTTTTTTTTAACAAGTAATGTTGTTAAAAATGACCACTTTTTTATTTTTTTATAAGTATTTCAAAAAGCATTGAAGGAATCGTTTCACAACTTTTGTAGAGAATTCAAAAACCTACAAAATGTTTTTTTGTGCGACCGAATCGGTGCATTTTCTACTGAGAAAATTCGGGAAAACCTCTAAAAATCGACCATTTTTAAAAAATTCATAATTTTTATAGATTCAAAGCTGGACAAACAATCTCGCGAGAAATGATGTAGTTCAACTGTGCGCAAGATTGTTTCTGTTCGATGTGTAGTTTTTGCACAATCACGTTAACAATTTAAGGGCTTATCTTGCAAAATGCCCCGATTTGAGGGAAATCGTCGTATTCAAATTCTGTAAACGGCATCTGGAAGTAGAGATCAATATCTACAATTTGTATATTTTGGATTTTCACCTGAGACGTGGGAAATCTCACTGAAAGTTGCTCCAAACGCTTGAAAGTGCGCTCGAGGCAGAGTCGTCGAGTAGCGGTAGTGGGGGAACAAGCCAGCGGAGGAGAGTGTATCACCGCGCAGCGGGTGTTGCTTATATGTTGGCGCATATTATCATATAAGTTAGTAGCGTGTTTTTGCATACGATTTTAGTTATTTAATGTTTTTCTTTTATTAACTATTATATTACATCAGTTAATAGTGTGGCTTGTACTGAAGGGTAGGTATATATATATATATATATATATATTCGTGATAAGTACTTTTATTGGTTAAAGTAATTAGCAACAACAACTATTCGGTTTTTTTCGTTTCATACATATTCATATATTTTGTTCATTTATAAATAAATGTAAAACATTTTTTTTAATACATAAATGTAATATGTTCACGTACAATGCAATTATTCACTTACAATTATTTTTACAAAAAAAAAATCATGAATGAGAATGTTGATATGACATTTTAAACCGTATTCGAAAAAGATTAAAGCTCCTATTTTCATTCATTAAATTTTGCATCTACTCGATTAATTAAATGACATGAAATACACAAAATTTAAATTTCCAAATCCAAGATATTTGTAAAAAAACAAAAAAGTGGTCATTTTTGACAATATTTCTTGTTAAAAAAATTCCACAAAGCGATTTTGCTGGGTCCGACACCGGGGTACAGGTTATTTGCGTCTTTATTTAAGTGTGAAAATAGCCTCTATTTTTTCTCTATTGGTTGGCCTAGTAATACTACCATCGTCACTATTCGATAAAATAATTAAAAAAATATTGTCTACTACATTTACCCGATGCTTTTCGGGCTTCTTAGAGGCGACTGGACTGATATGTTGATTGATAAGATTACCTTATTTATGCTGATGTGTTTTTGTGGTGGCTGTTGAGGTTTTTTGTTTGATTGGAATTCGCTTGGTATCTATTGTTTCACCTGTTAAGAGAAAGGGCCGAGTCCTTGCAAATCCGTTCTATGATTTACTGTGTCATTGATGGTGATAAAAATCATTTCAATATAAAAAGAAAAATGGATTTTCAAAATCAAAATTATAACCTTTGGAAAAATGATAATGCGCAAGTGCCGTTTTTTTTTATCTACTTTTTTTTTGTGCAATCGTATTTGTGTTGATTGATCCGTTGTTGGAGTATTTGTTTTGTCATCCCAATATAGCTTTTTTCACAATCAATGCAATTTAATTTATATATAAGGTTAGATTTTTGAAGAGTTGGGGTTACGTCCTTTAATTTTGAGAATATAATTGTGAACAACGATCGAAATGTGAACATTCGAAATTGTTCATTGTGGTCGACAACCTTTGTAACTTTTTGGTAAATGTATATAGACACATTTGACAATGTTCTATATTTATTTAAAAACTATATGTGATGGTTTTCTTGTTCTAAATTTCACTCTTGTTTCCTTAATGTCTCCTAATTTATCTTATTGTTTGAGAAAAGTCTATTTTTATTATTGTTGTTTGTTAAAATTATGTCAAATATGTAAACGTAACTTAGTGAAGAAGTCTAATTATATAGACAAACCCTCGGCATAAAACTTGCGTTGTTGTCTCGTACCTGTCCTCTAACCCACGAAAATTGTTTGAGATTATAATCTAAGGACAAGAAACCTCATCAACATCCTTTTGAGTTTTGGTACTTAAAGAAAAATCGGATGTTATTCATGTCTCCCGGTCTCAAGCCACATACTTATCGTAAACAATTAAGTACGTTTCATTTACTACAAACTAAAAGCTTAGATTGTAAGTCTGCTACATCTCGAAAGGTCATTTTAACCATGGACGTATGTCCATGATTTTAACTCGTCCATTCTACAAGCTCCAGAAATACCAAATGTTACAGCAACCTACAACAATTAATAAATATGTGAATAATCCGAATAAAAAATTCAATGAGGCAGTATTTACTGCCTCCGTGAATTCTGGGGGTTCCAGAACAGTCATCATTTTATACTTTACTTTTGCTTTTTAGAATGTTCGAAAATGCGTCAAGTTTGACAATTCAATATTACTTTGTTGCCATGGTTACATAACAAATATTTGAAGCAACTCATCAAAACGCGTTTTGTCCTTTGGACCAAAGGTCGCAGGTTGGATTCCTGCTCGGGGATGTTTTTTTTTCTTTAATTTAAAAATATGTCTGCAATGCCACAATTTTCATTTACTTAAAATCATATGTTTGTCACCATAAAAAAAATTAAGTCGGTCCCCCCATAAGGGTAGTTTTTCGTGAAACTTTGTTGACCGAGGGTTTTCGGTAAAGATATTTTATTGAAACGCTGGAATATGATGGCACAATATAGGGAATCAGCTACCTTGTGAGGGTAGTTAACGATTTTTCGAAAAACTGCTGACCGAGGAAACAAATATTAGAAAATAAACCTTATAATGAACAACTCAGTCTCATGATCAATATACTTAAAAATTATATGAAAAATATGACTCCTCGTGTTACATATGTAACAGTTCAGTTCACCATTATTCTATTTGAACGGTACTCTTTCAATATACTGTATGCACTTTATTACTCTCATGTACTTGACTAAAAATGCAAATAAAATTAAAATATTTTGTTTAATCATGTCAATCCTCGATAGGATAGAAATGGGTCAAAATCAAAGAGAGTAAACGTTATCTGAACAGGAGGTAGTAATAAGCTTTTTTTTTTCTATCCAATCGAAATCTTTTGGCATTAACCCGTCATAGTGACGTACATGGACAGGATTACGGGTGGCCCACGTAACATACAGAGTGGTCCAATATACATTCAAGAGCCTGTAACTCTCAGATACCAGAGTGCGAAGTGCGCTAGTCCGCCACTGTCCAAAGAGAATGGTGGCCCATGACATGTCCATATACGTCACTATGACTCACAAATGATCTTTCATCTTTTTCTATTAGTGTCATCATTGTCTTATGGGGAATAGACTCTCCTACTCAGATAATGTTTACTCTCTTTGGGTCAAAATCACCTTCCTCTTATTAACAATGATATGAGGTGATTTTTCAAAATCTTTTCTGACCGGGAGTTTTTGGTAAAGCTATTTTATTAAAGCGGTTGAAAATGATTGAACATAACATATTTTTGCACAATCATAGGAGAATTACAAATCAACCTCCTCATAAGAGTAGTTCAAATTTACCATTTTTCGAAGAACTTGCTGAATTGCGCTGACCGGAGGTATCCAGTAGATATTTCAATGAAACGCTGGAATATGATTGCACGAAACATATTATTTGTACCACCATAAAAAAAAATCATTAGTCCTCTCATAAATGTGACTATTGTCCTCACGATTGACCATTGTCTGTTTAAGTTGCATTTCGTTCTTTATTTTTTGAAAATTGATAAGACTTAAATTGTTATTTTATTTTATTTTCTTTGCGGATTCTGCCAAAATTATTCAATTGGAGTATATATTGTAATTTTATTTTCATTTAATTTTTTAAGTATATTAATAATGAGAGAATTGTTTATTATATAGTTTATTTTCCGATATTTGTTTTCTCGGCCAGCAGTTTTTCGAAAAAACTTAAGTATAAGCTACCCTTACAAGGTAGCTGAGGTGAATATTCCCTATAGTGACACGAATAATAAATCTTGTGACATCATATTCCAACGTTTCATTCATTGATACCCCCGGTCAGAAAAGTTCTTCCAAAAATCTCAAGTATAAACTAGCCCCATGGGGAGACTGATTGGGATTTGTTTCATGGTGGCACAAATAATATATTTTTTCTACGTTTATGCAAAAAGGAAAACTTTATTGAACTATATTTAGTGAAAAATTGGTTCTTTATTGTAGTAGTGCAATAAAATATTTATTGCACTCATCTGTCATTCTACTACAGCGTTTTGTGATCATGACAAACATAAAAGTTCATATCGACGCCATTTTTAGTGCATTTCCTGTGATATTGTATTTCATTTTAAACAATTGCATATTTTATATTATTTTCAATCATACTTATTGCATACTGGATTACGGAATTATTAGAAAATGCAATTTATCAAAGTTTGAGTTAAATTGTTCCTAACATAGGTATTAGTTCTTAACTTTCTCAATGCAAATCGATAATGCTAATTAATTATAATATTTTGCTATTAAATTACGCTTTTTATTTTCCCACACTTAGTCTTAGTGCCACCTAAATAAAACAATTTTTGATTTTTCATGAACGTAGAAAAAATATTGTATGCAACTCGTGCAAAAAGTGTTTATTGCACTCGACATAAACACTTTTTGCACTTTTTGCATAAATAACTATTATGCAATCATTTTCAACTTTCGTAAAATACTGAATAAATTCATTTTTAGCCAAACTATCCATTTCTTAGGAATCTCCTGAAACAGGTCGATTTTTAATCTCAATTTGCCACATTTCTAAGGGAAAATTAAATATACAGGGTGATCCACGTTTGACTAATGATGCGCGACAATTTTTTCAAATGGAGCACTCTTTATATTATTTAATTTTTGAAATTTCCATGGAAAGCTCATTTCAAAAATATATCACACATAGTAGTAAAGTAGTGGATAAACTCGTAAAAAATTAAAGGAATAATTTTTGGAAAGAACGCTCGAAGCCGTCGAATTTTATATTCATTTGGGCATTCTTTCAAATTTAATTAATACATATGAATGATTCATGTAGGAAAAATGACGTCATCGGCATTTCTTTAATGGCAACTCCATTTGTCGTTACGGAATGAGAAAAGGTGATTATGAGTATGGGTGAAATGAAAATAAAATAAGAAAAACTATTTTGAAATATGAAAATACTAAATTTAATGGCAATGATAGCTTCAAACAACAGTCAAATTAAATGTTCAAATTGTGCACCGTTTGCTATCTGACTATTTCCATTACTTGACAGTAGCCATAGCGACCAGAATTTTGTTTTTATTGCTGAATATTTTTGTGAAGTTATTTCTTTGAAGAATAACATATTTGATCGTTTGTCGATTGAGTAGTAAATTTGTCATTTCATGGAAAATGATTAAATTAAATGAACGAGAAAAAATTTAAATTATTTGCATGATAGGATTTGGAGACAGAATGCGCACCCAAAGAGAAGTAGTTGAATTGTTTAATGCAACTCATCCTGATCGGCAACCTATTAATCAAAGCATGGTGAACAAAGTTAAGTCAAAATACCGTGAATTTGGGCATTTCCGTGATCTTCCTAAATCTAGACGACCCTCATCACCAGAAGACGATCAGCTTGATGTTGTGTTGGCAGTGCATGAAAATCATAACACAACACTCAACCAATTGGCTTCTGATTTCAATATGACAGCGTCTACAGTCCACAAAATTCTGAGAAAAGGAAAGCACCATCCTTATAAGGTACACCTCATCCATGAGCTGAATGAAGACGACTTTGATCGGCGAAATCAATTCTGCGAACAACTGCAACAGTTATGCAATAATAATAATTTTGTAAAAAATAATTTTTTTCTGACGAGGCTACGTTCGTTTTGAACGGCCACGTCAATAGGCAAAATTGCCGTTATTGGGCTACCGAAAATCCCCGATGGATGATGGAGTATCACACAAAAAATCCACAGAAAGTGAATGTATGGAGTGGCATAGTCGACGGAATAATTCTGGGTTCCTATTTCTTTGACGTGAACCTTACTGGTGCAATATATTTGGATTTTCTTCGATTTGACCTTATTCCTGCACTAGCTTTGTATCCAGATCTAGAAGAACCTGAGCTTCCGAAAACTGATTTATTCTTCCAACAAGATGGTGCATCTTCCCATTATGCAGCAGCTGACTATTTAGATGTGGTGTTTCCTAATCGTTGGATAGGGAGAAGGGGACACATTGAGTGGCCAGCTAGATCTTCTGATTTGACACCACTTGATTACTTCTTGTGGGGATACTTAAAGAGTAAAGTATATGTTAATAGGCCGGATAATTTAGAAGATTAAAAAGCAAGAATTCGTCACGAGATACAATGTATACCTCCTGAAGTTATTAACAATGTTCAATGAGAGTTTATTCATCGTCTTGGCTACTGTCAGATAGCAACGGTGCACAATTTGAACATTCAATTTGATCGTTGTTTGAATCTATGATTGCCATTAAATTTAGTATTTTTATATTTCAAAATAGTTTTTCTTATTTTATTTTTATTTTACCCATACTTACCTTTTCAGATTCCGTAATGAAAAATGGAGTTGCCATTGAAAGAATACCGATGACGTCATTTCTCCTACATGAATCATTATGTATGTATTAATTAAATTTGGAAGAATGCCCAAATGAAAATAAAGTTCGACAGCTTCGAGCGTTCTTTCCAAAAATTATTCCTTTAATTTTTTAAGAATTTATCCATTACTTTAGAGAGCACTGAATTTAACGGACGCACTGTATACAAATCTTATGTGTGATATATTTTTGAAATCAGCTTTCCATGGAGATTTCAAAAATTGAATAATATATAGGGTGTTCCGTTTGAAAAAATTGTCACGGACGTCATTAGTCAAATGTGGAACACCCTGTATATTTCCCTCATAAATGTGGCAAATGGAAATTAAAAATCGACCTGTTTCAGGAGATTCGTTAGAAATGGATAATTTGGCTAAAAATGAATTTATTCAGTACTTTACGAAAGCACTATTAAAATTGCTTATTACATGACAAGAAATAGAAAGTTTCGATTACACCCTGTATCTACTAATGCAATTGCTATCATGGTCGCGTAGAATTAATCTAATATACCTTAGGTGTAACATTTCAGCAAATTCTATCGATGCCTAGAAAGAAACCCCCTTATATATGTACCTAGTCCTTTACAGGTTTTAAGCCTGAAAATAAAATATGAAAATGAGTTGCCAAAATTCACTTATTGTCCCCTCCTCCAAAAATTTCCTTTCGGTTTGTCCCTTGTCGCTCCTCATTTCATGACATACTTTATTTGTGAATAAAAAAATTAATAATGCTTATTTCAAAATTTTAACAAGCTGATTGTAATAATTTATGTCCTTAGAATGATTTTCGATTTTCTTTAAAATAGTAGGACCTATACCTTGTAGGGGGGCGTTTTTACTCGTTTGAAATAGTTATTTTTGTATCAAGGGTGCAAAATCTGTATTTGTTTTAATAAAATTTGCAAGAAATATCAACATTTTATTTCAAGAAATTTTGAATATGTAGAATAAAATAAAATAAAGGAAACTAAATTGTATTAAAATAAATTGCTCAAAAATTATTTATGTGTTTCTTATTGTTTCACAGGCGTCTACTATTCGGTTTCTTAGATCTTCCCCGTTCGCTACTGGAGTTTTATAAACTAGTGACTTCAAATGTCCCCAAAAATAAAAATCTAGCGGGTTTAGATCTGGAGACCTTGGTGCCCACGCCTGGTTAGGTTCTTCTACACCCGTACCGATCCATCGATTTGGATAGACAGTGTTAAGGAATTTCCTGGCTACAACGCTAAAATGGGCCGGAGCCCCATCATGCATAAACCACATGCGGATACGAATTTCTAATGGTACATTCTGAAGTAGTCCCGGCAATTCATTTTCTAAAAAGTCTCTGTAAGTTGCGCTATTCAGTCGGAACGGAAGAAAGAAAGGACCTATCAAGTAATTATCAATTATTGCCGCCCATATATTTACAGAAAATTGATACTGATAATGTCTTTCACTAACTGCGTGCGGATTTTCCAGAGCCCACACATGGTTGTTATGAAAGTTTGTGATAGCATTTCGGGAGAAATTTGCCTCGTCCGTAAAGAGTACATATCTTAAAAATTGAGGATTTTTATCCAATTTTCTCAAAAACCACTGACACATATAGTAATACTTTGGGGAATGTCTCGTGGCAAAAGAGCTTGTACCCTTTGAATATGGTATGGATAAAATTGTTGATCGTGGATAATTCTCCAAACTGTGGACTGAGTAGAATTGAGAGCTTCAGTAATTATTCTTGTACTTGTTTCTGGATTTTCCTCGAGAGCGTTCAAAACAGCTTCTTCCAATTCTGGGGTTCGGACTGCTCGTGGTCTTCCAATAATATCAGCGGCCCTCTTAAAGCTACCTGTTTCTGCCAAACGACGGTGGAGACTGGTAAATATTGGAGCTGAAGGCAGTACATCCGCAAGGCCATAAACGAAATGCATATCGGCTAAATGAGCATTATTTTTAAATAATCCATTTTTTCAAAATTAGTGTTTTAAAACTTACAGAAACTTCAACAAAACAACAAAACATTCAACTATCACATAATATGTAATTACCAAAACTACTTACTTAAACGTCAAATTCATTTCCTAAGCATTCTTGTGAAAAATGCAAAATAACGGTAATAGCTTCAACACGCATCGATTATCAAATAATCGACTTGAAATTTTCAACTCCAAATATCTAGAAAACGGTTGCTTATAGCGACTTGTAACAAGGGTAGCTTTTTCACGTAGATATGATAGAGGAATTGATTTTTTTACTAAAAAATGTGCTAGAAGTACGCTCAAAAAAGTTATGAATCTTCAAAAAAGAAAAAGACGTGTAGGTGGCGCCCCCTACTAGTAAGAGCAATAATAACATCAGGTATTGAATTCGACATCTCAAAAAACCTCTCAATACCAATTTTCGTTCATTTAAGGTCAGTATTTCGAAAGTTATTTGAAAAAAAACGAAAATAAAAATAAAACTTCAACACCCTGTATCTTGGAAACGAAGCGTTTCCGGACATATATTTATCTGAACAATTCATATTAGAATATTGTGAGGAATCACCTCCTGAAGTTTGTCAAAGTATTTTTGAATCATCCTGTATATCAGATAAGATACTTTTCTGTTCTCGTTTTCAGAACATAGAAAGATAATATCAAAAATTGTATTGCAAATTTATAGATTTGTTTAAATTACATTTCATCTTTTCTTCCTTGATCCTTCTGGGTGGAAACGAAATGGAATTGAAAAACCAACTGAGAATCAGAATCATATAAAAGGCCCGGAATTCCGTGTGACCCGGTATATGGCAAATGTCTTCAACTAATTTTTTCGAGATTAAATAAAATTACCTAACAGTTCCAACAACCCTCTTTGCTTTATCCCTTAGGGGGCAACACAACCACCGTTACCCCATCGACAATGCCCATTGTTCAATTTCAAACAAATAGAACAGTTGTCCGCACCGCGCTAGAGAATCTAGGGAGTTTGGTGTCTGAATCGAAATACGTTGGCTTCCCTGGGACTATTTTCAGAGTTCGCATATTGTGCGTTAGGAGGCGCGGGTGCGGCGCGACATTTTACATGGTTATTGACTGACTGGTGCTGTGCTGTTGTAAATATTGTTTTTTCGGTGTGTCGAAAACCGTGTGTGTTTCCAAGTGTATGGTGCGAGTGCCGTACAGTGTGTGTGACTGTGAACGATGTTTAGAAAACCCGCAGGTTGATGGAAACCTTTGTGAACAGGGTGAAAAATCCGCCATAGGTCGAATAGCCTGTGGTAAATGCTTGCTATGTCGGCGGAGGGCCACCCTAAAGGCGGCTGCAATGTCTGAGCCATGGATGTCGAAGTAAAACAGAGAAATCGGCGAAGAAAACGCGCCCAGCGTATGCAGGCACAACGCGAGATCAACAAAGCTGACCATCTCGATGGAGACAGCGGAGACGAAGATGTCATTCCGGCGAAGCCCCCTAGGCCCCCCAATCGACGAAAAAAGTCTAAAGAACCCCTTTGCGAAGAGGACATTATTGACGGGTTTTCCATACTCCAGTTTCGATCCTATGAAGATCTAGAGGTATGTAACGAAAACAATTAAATACCTATCTCATAGTTTCTATAAGAAAGTAATCACGGCAAAAAACTGATGATTATCCATCTATTTGTATGTTGATTCATTAGAAATCGCTAGAAAAACTCCGATTATAGCAATCCTCGGTGCGGTTTCTTTGTTATAAATTACACAACATACCTACTAACTTTTTTATTTTCTTTTGCGAAAGTAGCTAATGTTGCGAAGCCATAATATCAACTGAATACCTACCTTCATTCCACAACTGTTTCAATCAGTTCTAATCAGATATAAAAACGCTTACATAAAACATTGTATTCATTTATGAACTTCAATAAACATAAAATCAAACACATGATTGTGCTAAACAGATTTTCCAGTCATTAAATGGGTATATCTTTTGAATAAACAAACATGATGATATACCAATTGGTTTGTAAACATACAATACCTATAAATTAAATACTGTGTAGAATGACAATTTGCCGATTCTGACGAAGACAAACTAGAATTGTGCTGAGGCACATAACCTTAAACTGCTAATTTAATAAATAAAATACAATAAATAGTAAGTATGCTCGTCTTTCAAAGAATATTGAACTTGATAGTCGATATTGTGAATTATTATTTTTTGTGAAAAGACAAGAAACAACATAATCAATGTAGAGGCGAGATTGTCAACTGCCGACGGATAGTTCTGTTGAAAGTATTCTTTTTGTAGTGATTCACTTTTTAACAATATTCAGGCTGTTTCAAATACATTGAATTTTAGTGTTGAAACGGTGATATCATAGACATATTTTTAAGTCGAATGGCAGTGTTTTTAAACGTTCAAATGATGAGGAAGACAATTTGAAAGCTGTCAGTTGTCTATCCTCGAATTTGTGCTGTTTTGCTGTAACTAGAACCAAGATTCGAGTTTGAATTTAGAATACCTATATTTTTAGTTTGTTACATTCATAGTTTGGTAAATTTGCTGAATCGGGGCTGCACTCTTAATGCCATTTGGGGTAGGTACTTAGAACTGCTGAACGCGAATCTACAATCAAAACTTTGCGTTTCTCAGATACTTTGACCATTCAAAGGTCGATGAGTGTTTTTATTCCTTTTTCGTAATTACAAGAATTGTAATTTTCCGATAGTTATATGTATCATTTTCACCTGTAAATGTACCCATCGCATACATTTTAAACCACCAAAAAATGTTATTTTTGCGAAAATCTGCCCTCTTTCTTACCGTTTTATTTATGTCAATAACCTCCTTCATTTGGAAAAGAGGTAACATGATTTTGGAGGTTAAATTCGACCCAGTTAAAAACGGAAATTTTTAACAAAAAATTACTTTTTCTGTAGTTCAAAATTTATAAGAGGGTTGAAAAGGGAAACATTCTCAATTGAATAGAAATATTTTTCTATGAATTGAAAAATCCACGATAAAAATGAGTTATTGTTTGTGAATACCTAACAGAAAACAACTACTTCCCCGGTTAAAGCCACGCTGGACATTGAACTACATCTGATAGATATTGAAAAAGGACCCTAACTGAAAAGAAAAAATATTTCAGTCGCAGATGATTCCACATCTGATCTTATGAACATCCTGTTCATATTTTCAATATAAGAAAGAGGGTATAAAATAAATAATGAGATTTTTTTTATCGTTTTTATTGCTAAAAAAGGAGGAACAAAAATGATTCTTATTGACCTTTCACCTTTAAACGCATTCGAGAGCACACATTTTTGAATGCAGATTCCTTTACAGCATGCGCCAAAAGCATTAAGATTAGAGCAAATGTACCGTTTCTTTCGCCATACCAAAGTAAACATAAAAATCCCTTTAAAGAATACCTTCAAATCCACTGCTTGAAATAAATTGGTGTTTCATATGCATCAAAATTTTAGACAACCCGGCAACAGTTTGTATAATTAGTTTTTCATAATTATTATTTTTAATGATATAGATCTTTGAAAAAGGAAACATTCTGATTTTATGAACATCCTGTTCATATTTTCAACAAATCGATAAAGATCTTTTTCGACACTCAAAAAATTTGAACTTTAAATGGCCCTTGCCATGTGACATCTTAAAAATAATCCATACCGTTTTGGTTACTCTTCGATCCAAACTAAAATACTTATGTATTTCAATATCATATTATTTTTGTGTGCCTATCAGCTGCCGCTTCACTGACTAATCAGTAGTGGCCAAACATTTGTATCTAATGATTTTTAGTTTGTTTTTTCTGCATTATAATAATTTAGCAAACTTGTGGTGAAGAATTTTTGAAGTTTGTTCAAATGTGAACATTAGGAAATAATTTTGACATAGGTATGTAATTTTTAGGTGATTATAATTGTAATAATATTAGAAAATATTAAGTAATAAAAAATATACTATCTTTGATGACGTTACCCTTCTAGTGCAATATTTTTTGTATTAATTAATAGTTTTTAATATTATTTTTGTTGTGAAATTTTTTAGGCAAATCATTTTCAAGCGGTACATTACTGAAACATTTGAAATTTATTTTTGAACCCAAAACACCAAAACCGCAGTAAAGTACTTACTTAATTTAGCAATTTGCCGTTGTGGGAATAGATAACTGACATTTCCAGGGGAAAAGGAAACTTCAAATATGGAAAGCAATAATCTCGAGATTAACCCGATATCTCCCAAAAAACATTTTGACGTTATCAATTTAATAAGTAGGAAAATACGTATTACGTATCAACGAAAACGCTTCTATATTATTATTTCCAGATTTTTCATTGTGCATCAAATAGAATGACAGACTTTCCACATACTAACCTTGCACCAAGCTTTACCTGTTGGTCATCAGTGCATTACAGCCAACTTTGTCTATTTCATCTATACGCCCTTTTGAGGAGAAATGTATCTAAAGTACTAGGTATTCGAGGTACCAATCATCCTTTGGAATATAATAATAATTACCTGTTTTCCTACAACTTTAGCGGGAATTTTGCAACAATTCTGAGGTAGGCTATCATCACGGAGGATGCTAATGCATGTAACATATGTTCTGATCATGTTGCTTGAGCCCATCTTTCCCCATTTTATTCATGAACATCAGTGATTTTTCCAATTCATATAAATCGACGACAAATACATATTGCAAATCACTCAAGCACCAGTTTGTTCACTTTTCATTCTCAACAAAAATACCAGTTCCTGGTATTTTTTTTAATAACTTCAATTCATTGTTCTCTTTACAAGCTTTTATTCTCGCAATTTAACTTCACCTGTTTATCCGTAATAAAATTTCACTAACTTCCAGTCATCCAATTGACTTGAAATTTATTACTTTGCTAGAAAGTGCTATTTGGCAGTGTTATAGATAAATACATTAAAAATTCAAGATGGCGGCTCCAAAATGGTGGCCTTTTTTTGGCAAATTTCCACGATTCCAAATGGTGGACGACTTTCGATGTTTATAGTGCAAAACTATTAAATAGGGTTTTTAAGATTATTTTTTAAACAATTTATGATGACTAAAAGCACTCCAAGATGGCGGTCGTGTATGTGATTCATGGACAGAATTTATTTGAACAGTGTACCTAGGATTTTCGAGTTCGGAGTATTTTTTTAAAAAAGCGGACAGAATTGTTATCCGAAGGGTTTTTGGGGTCGGAGATAATGAATGGCTGTCAAAATTATACAGTTCCAGATGGTGGATGTGATTTATGATGTGAATATATAAAACTGCAAGGATTTGGGATCGGGTTTTTCATGAAATGTGGTGCAAGTCTGGTCGGATCAATTGGAGAAGACAAACTTATTTAAATAACAAATATAATAAATATTAAAAAAACTTTTTTAAAAAACCTTCATTTGAACGCACTTAAAATTAAAAATATGGTCTTTTTTTCAGGGTTGGTAAAAAACATTGTTTTAAATAAAATGTTTTATTTGATTTAAATCACTTTTTTTATTCGTTCAAAAAACATTATTTAAAACATTAAAAATAATTTTTTTGTATACCAATTTTCGATTTGACAACATTGCTATCATAGTTTCGGGTAAAATATTTTAATCTGAAAATTTCATAAATTTATTTTCAACCAATTAGAAGGCTCCTTTTTGTTTACGTTGCTTATCGCAACGGGAGATTATCGCGATAATTTTGTTAGTTCCTATTAACTTACTGGAATTAATAAGTGATAATTTTTCTGTCAAAAATGAAGCGCCTTATATCTATTGACAAAAGTCACTCAGAATAAAATCTAAACAATAAATATCACGGGTACGACTGAAAAACTTATTGTTACTTGCTAGTCTGTCTGACTTGACATTTGAATTAAAGTTAAAAGTGAGTTTATACAGCAAGTAAAATAAAATAAGAAATAAAATAAAGTAAAATAAGAAGTAAGAAAGCTATCAATGGAAATTTGGGATTTTATACTTGAAAATTTGGTCCCCGTTATTATTTTTGAGTAAAATAAAGCCATTGTTGACAACACCACCAATATTATAAAATCTTGTCATCCAAAGACAAAAAGAAATTTAAAAAAATGCCAGTGAACACACCGTTTTCCGGTTATGAAAACAAAAATATGATGACGAGTGCTATTATATCATGTCATGTATCATCCTATCTCGTCAATTTGTCTAAATTATTCAATATGTACATGTGCCTAACAACTTGTCAAGTAAAATAAAATAAAAGATAAAAGTTAACCATCTTTTATTTTACTTCTTATTTTATATCACTTCTTATTTTATTTTATTTCTGTATAAACGTGGTATGGATGTTGTGTAGTTTTAACTTTTTAAATTACTTCATTTTATTCCTTATTTTATTTTACTTGCTGTATAAACTCACTATAAGTCGTAGTAGTATACCTAAGTGTCAGATTTTACCCATAAAAAATTTGACATCTACGCAGAATAGGTCGTAGAGTTCATCTTCTCATCATATTAAAAGCAACTCCAATTTATGAAATTTTCTTACCGAATCTCCCACGCAGCAGAATTAATTCACAATAATTTTTTTTTTCGGTTTCACTCATGTTTTTGTTGATAGAAAATTTCCTTTGTCTTCGACTCGGGATAATTGTCTATCAACAAAAACATTCGTGACCTTGAGAAAAATTATCGGTAATAATTCTGCTGCTAGGGAGATTATAAGTGAGAATTACACCGATTACAACTTTTTTTACAGATGATAGGGTTGAATCTGGCCAGCCTGTGGAATTTTTGAATTAATCATCCTTTTCAAAAAAACCTTGAAAATTCGAATTCAAAATTGTAATAGGTACACTTATATTTTGCCTTTCCATGTGAAATGCACAAATTAGATGAATTATATGAATACAATGTTAAAATTTTCACGGACACCAGGAAATATCTATTAAAAGGCGTATATTTTCTTTAAAATACATTTTAGTGCATTTTTGTTATGTTCAATGGATTTCGACAATTAAACGACAAATATTAATAACAATATTTCTGAAACTCGGCTTTCATTCGTAAATCTACCGTAGTGGCAGTGATAACTTTATATCAAGTTAGCACAGCCACCCCCTATAAATAAAACTAAAAGTGCGACACATTTTTTGTATTTACGACAAATATTGGGCTAGGTTTATTCGATTTTCGAGTAAGTGGCTTTGCTAACTTTATAGGGGTACTAAATACGCATCTAAAGAAATAAAAATAATTTCTTCAGTGCTTGTTTTTGAAAAGTTATTTAATTATGTTTGCTTCGTGCTTTCTTTTTAAAAAAATAAAAAGCGGTTCAGTGTACATGCAATAATCATTTGGAGTCTTATAATACTTTTATAAATCCAATGCCAATAACAATCACCATTTTTTTAACATTCTAAATAAATTCAATCGCACTGCTTTTATGGAAATTCTTCTCTGGTTGTTGTTTGATTAAACTTCCTGGACGACTCCTTTTGTTGGATCTTCTAAAACCGAGAGTATTAGCGTAATGCAAATAACGAAGCTATATTTTTATGAAATTCTACCCTAGCAGATATAAATTAATCACGAATAGTTTTTAAAATGAAAATATCGGTTATTTCCTTTCAGTCGAAGGAAACAATTGATAACTATGAGAATTTGTTCAGATAAAATCATGGAAAACCCAATAATAAAATAAGTATACCTAGGTACTGCTTATTTTATTATTATTAAGTATACTTAGTTCCCTTCAAAATCTTCGGCTATCGCCGACTTCAGCGTCATAGTTACCAGAACATTCTCAAAACTGTCCAACCCCTGTAGATTCTTTCCAGTCAAATAGTTTCTATTAATTTTTCCGAAAATAATCGGCCTAATTAGTTATTCGGCTGGCCTACATCCACGAGTGTACATTTACTGTTTTGTTGCCCTATAACGCGTGTGATTATCACACAACTTCGTTCGATATAACGTTGAACGAGGCTAGAGGGGTTGCATATCCCAAAGGGTTGTTTTATCATCTCGAGATATAATGTCCACTGTAGATGGGATGAATGGGACAACGCAAAATAATTGGCTGACCCAAATGTTTGGCGAATTCCATACTGTGTTTTCCACGGCGTTCATAACCGTTTTGCCCCCGATGAGAATTAACTAGAATGTTCGAGAGATACCTAATAGTTGGCAAAATAAATGCATGATTTGTTTTTAAATGGGGAATTAATGCTCAGCAGATATGCTTTTGAAAGATAAACGTTACATCACTCTCGTCAAAATATGAACAAAATTGTTCAAATCTGAGAAAAATAAAAATAAAACAGCTTTTATTGCAGTAGGTACATAAAAATCTATAATTTGTTAGATGTATGACGTAAGCTATAGTAAACAATAAGGAAATCACATACTTTTGTTGAATATTACTGGGTTAATTTTGCACAAAATACGGGCGTAACTATTGATACTTTGTCTTTTGATGATCATGTGAAAAACATAGTCAAAACGTGTTTCTTAAAATTGAAAAATTATACGAATTCGGATATGAACTCTTCATAGAAATGACACTGAGGTTAATTGAAACGCATTTTGATCCTCATATTGAGTATTGTTGTTCGAAATACTTTTTTTTAAACCTCAATATAATGTGTTTTGTTGATGAGGTTTTTTGTCCTTGGATTAAAATCTCGAAAAAAGTTTGTGGGTTAGAGGACAGGTATAAGACAACAACGCAATTTTAAGCCGACGTTTCGTCCATATATTCAGACTTCTTCAGGGCTACAAAGAAAAGCTTACAAGTTACGTTTACACATTTTACATGTTTTTAACAAACAACAATAAGGACAATGACTTTTTTCAAACAATGAAATAAATTAAAGAATGAAATTTGCTGAAATTTAAAACAAGAAAACCATTATATGGAAATAGAGTGAGGTACATACACTTACCAAAAAGTAACCAAAGTTGTCGACCACAAAGAACGATTTGAAATGATCGCATTTCGATCGTGATATACTCCTTACACTACTATCGTCACAACTCGATAAAATAATATGTGTTTATTTTTCACTTATAATGAAGAATATCACCATTTTTTTATTTTTACCTCACAATAAACTATTAAAAATTAAAAAATATGGTAAAAATATTTTTTTTATACGTCTTATAGTTTTCGAGATATTTAATTGTTTAGCTAGGCGTGCGACGACGCGGAGTCATGGCCGCTGTGACGTCACTGTACAACGGTCGTTTAGTGCGTGCTCTGCTTCCGAGCTGTGTGTATGAAGTTGGCGTCGAAAATTGATAAAAATGTCGAATCCAGAAACTAGAAAATCGTGTATTGTGCCAAAGTGTTTAAATAAAACTACTAATGCACCCGAAAAGGTGTTTTTTATTGTTGCTTTCGAACCTAAAAGTCGAAAGAAATGGATGCAAATCATGATGTTCTGGGGTGATTCGGCATTTCACTGTACAAATATCTCTTTTAACTTTTACATATCCAATAGCGTCGTCGCCGAAGCTCTTTCTAGCCGACCTAAAATCAAATAAACATAAGTACGGTAAATATAAAGTTACTCTACACATGCACTCTGAATATAGGGAAACAACTTTTCTTACGTGTTTTTGCCTCCTGAACACGAAAAATGCGGCGGTCTCATACCGTTCCCGAGTAAGAAAACTTATTACTTAATTACTTCATTTCAAGCACCGTTTTCTCGCACAAAAATCACTCACAATGCCCCTTTTTTTACCAGCATTAACAATACACCCTAAATCACTTATTTTCGGCACAACTTTGCACAAAATATTGTCGTTTTTATCGAAAAAATCCTCCTTACACAGTTCCAAATGAAGAAATGTCATACTTTGACAGATGGAATTTAGTAACTTTGCCTTATTTTTCATGTTGGTGATAAATGAATCCCCGCCAACTTTTCGAATTCAAATGTGAGCAATAGTTTCCCCTTCATTTATGTGTGCAATTGTTGTGGGCGGTGATTCATTTATTACCAACATGAAAAATAAGGCAAAGTTACTAAATTCCATCTGTCAAAGTGTAACATTTCTTTATTTGAAACTGTGTAAGTTTTTTCGATAAAAACGAGATATTTTGTGCAAAGTTGTGCCGAATATAAGTGATTTAGGGTGTATTGTTTATGCTGTTAAGAATAAGGAGGCATTTTGAGTGATTTTTGTGCGAGAAAACGGTGCTTGAAAATGAGGTAATTTTTTTTAAAGTTCTCTAACTCGGGAACGGTATGAGACCGCCGCATTTTTCTTCCGGATTCGTATTTAGGAGGCAAAAACACGCAAGAAAAGTTTTTCCCTATATTCGGAGTGCATGTGTAGAGTAACTTTATATTTACCTAAAATACATAAAATGCATTTATCCACGATCACATTAAAGCTGAAATTAATATGAGAGGTTTTTCATCTTAGCTTGATAATATTTAATAGGTGTAGTCGCGTGCATCCTAATAATAACCTACTTTTGAAAAAAATATTTCAAATTCAAATTTTAAAAAGTTTTGTACCTCTGGTACATAATGTTCAGGTTAGGTTTACTATGTTAATTTTTTGTTACATTACATATTAAAAAAATACAAAATGTAAGTCATGAAACTATGTAGGCATTCTTCCTTCTCAGGAACTTAATGTCAAGTAAGATGTTCATCGTATCAATATGACGTATGACGTACATTTATAAAACACTAGTAATGAGAAATAGGAATTTATGATAAAAAGTAAAATGTTATTATGTAATACTTATTTTTGCATTTTTACTCCTTGCATCTCGGCTGCCAAGAAATCGGAGTTATTTGAAAAATAGTGGGCAACCATTTCTACCGTCTATTTCAGGCAAGATATCAGATTGTCCTTTTTCAAAACCGTCATCCATATCTAATATTATACTTATAACACTATTGTAACACTGATTCACATAAAAACTTAAGTTAAAAACGTTATTGTGGTCGAACATCCGATAGCAAAGCAATGATTGAGTGTACGGTGAGAACGTTGTGTTGTGGAATGACGTCACGCGAGCATGGCGCGCTCACCCGAAATATTTGAATAGAACGGAAACTAAAATTGAAAACACTACTCGCTTGATTGAAATGAAACAAAAACATGTGTATTTCTAAACATTTAGGCTATACGGTCATAAAGTTTCAAGTCATTTAACAGACCCAGTGACATTCTTCATTGTACGAGAGGTTTGTATTTTATCGGGTAAATTTGGGTTGTTTAATGAGACACTGTTGCCTAGCAATTAGACGAGAAAAACTGTCAACTATTAAAAACGCGACACCGAAGGTGGAGGCTTCTAGGAGACAACTGAACTGATCTGTAAGTCGACCGACTGCTTGGTTTATGTTGTTGTGGTATTTTTTGTTTGCAATTTTTTTATTTAATTGGAATTTATTTGTTCTCTATTATTATACAGGTTCAGAATATTGTTATAGAAAGGGCTAAGTCCTTGCACATCCGTCCTATTATTCACTGTGTTATTGAGGGTGATATAAATCATTTCACTAATGCAACGTTTTGTGTAATAAGGTTCGGTATCTAGAATTTTCGGATTCTCAAAATCAAAATTATGACCTTCAGAAAAGTGATGATGGGCAAATGCCGTTTTTTCTTTCTTTCTATGTTTTTTGTGTGTGCAGTCATAAGTTTTACCCGTTGTTGAAGTATTTGTTTAGTCATTCCAATATAGCTTTTTTCACAATCAAAACATGTATATAACATTAGATTTCTGAAGGATTGGGGTCACACTTTTAATTTTGAGAAAATCTTTTGCGTTGTTGTCTTATACCTGTCCTCTAACCCACGAACTTTTTTCGAGTTAATGTGTTTTGTTTGGTGCATACCACTTGGAGGTCATGTTACTCTATATTTACTGAGAGTGGAAAAGTTGAATGTCAGGTCCAGAGTTCAATTTTCAATAAGTACTTGCCTTCATTTTTTATTAGGCTTATAAGAACCCACACTCCTATGATAATATATCCATTCTCAGTTGGATGGGCTGATAAACTCGTATACCTACCTACATATTTTGATAAGTATAAGGTCTGATTTATACTTGGTGAATCTCAAAATGGATTTTTTCAATACTCCCTATCACCATACCTCAAAATTGGAAAAGTGTTTTATATATTTGGTCCCTTGTCATTGCTCATGATGTGAAATTAGCGCCGATTCTTCTCAAAACCGCTCTTTTTTTTGGAGTTCTGAGTAGATTTGATAGAATTCTGGAATTCGAAGCGCCGTTTTTTTCGCAAAAATGAGTTTCGATATTATTCGTTGTATTTGAAATAGTTCTGGAGTTTTCAATCGATTTTGGGAATAGTTCTGGTAAAATAAAAAAGTTATTGGAAAAACTTCGACTCGTGAAAAAAAAAGTTAGGCCGTGTTCTCACCAAAAGCAACTGGCGACAGCAACGCGACTAGGCACTAATGTCTGAATTCACGTGTTTCAAAAGGCAACTCAACTGCAACGCAACCAGTTGCCCTCTGGGGTCGTCGTCGCCAGTTGCAGTCAACAGTTTCCAAGAACTGCTGTGTCATGGCGGACGAGACATCAAAATCTTTGAATTTTGTGGCCGTTGTTGAAACAAACACATGTTTATATATAGATGTGGCAAAGTCTGAGCCACTATATAAGAATTATGTCCCAAATTATTGGTAGGTATAAGAAGGGTGTACCGAAAATTTTCGGTATGTTTTCTTTTCACGCTTTTTCACTAGCAAGAATGCATCGGCTAGCTTTTCATCTGACGAGGATGACATTTTGTTAACGACTACCAAAACAAGAGACTAGTTGATTTCAGAGTACACAAGAGCAATTCAACTGAAGTTGCGGTCACATTGCAATTGCGTTGCCGTTGCCCGTTGCTTCTGGTGAGAACATGGCCTCACACCTATCTCAGAATAGTTCTGACGAGAGTTATTAGTATATTCTAAAGAAGGGTTTTGTCAGTTATCAAAAAAGTAATGCTTTCTCATTTATAAGCTATTTTAGGATGCCGACTTCGAAAAATTATAATTTCGGGTAGAAAAAAAAAACTTACAAAAATATCAGGACAGTTCTGGTGGAAGTTTTGAATAGCACTCGAGGCGTTCTGCAAAATGTTTTCATTCAGTATAAGCAAAAAAAGCAATACTTTTCCATTTATCATCTGTCGTAGAGTGCAGACTTCAAAAAATCATTTTGGTTCAAAAAAAATCTCAGAACAATTCTCTCAACGAGTTCTACACATTTTTTCTACTCAAGATAATAATTTATTTTTTGCAACTACAAAAAAGTATAGCTTTTTCGATTAACTGAATGGGATCATTTTGTAGAGTGATACTCAGAACTGTTCTGAGATTTTTGTAAGTTTTTTTTTTCTACCCAAAAGGATGATTTTTCGACGTCCCCACCTTACGTTACCTGATAAATGAAAAAGTATTGCTTTTTCTATCAAGTGAATGGGATCATTTTCTAGAACTCGTCGAGTGCTATATTCCGTAAAATAAAGGCGTTGCATACTAAATAATAGTTAGTATGCAAAATCCAAAGATTATGGGTTCTTCCAAGCAGTTCGTACCTACATATCTACCTGGATTTAATACGATATATTACTCCATGCCTTTATTTTACGGACTATACTCAGAACTCCCATTAGAACTGTTATTAGTTTTTTGGAACGTTTTTTTCTACTTATATTTTTTTTAATCGGAATTCTACGATAGCTGATAAATTGAAAAATATTGCTTTTTCGATCGAACTGAATCCCATCAGTACTGTTCTGATATTTTTGTAACGATTTGCTTTACCCAAAATGATAATTATTCATTCGGTACCCTACGATAGCTGATAAATAAAAAAATATCGCTTTTTTATTAATTAGCTATGTCTATGGCACTTCGATTCATAAAATGTCTGTCGGAATCGATATCTGGTCTGAAATTCCGGGATCATGTAACTCCAGCTATTAACCAAATGGGCTGGTTAAAAATGAAACTTGAAAGGAACTGCATTTTGCCTGTTTTCTACACAACATATTGAAAAATCGGAATTTTATATATTAAATGAATAAGCTACCTCCCAGGTATGAAATGCACTCAGAAATCTCAGGAATATCTCACCGATCATGTAACCATATACTATTCCTTCAGTAACAAAAAAAAAGTTGTCCATCCCACTAAACACAAAATCAAAAGTATATTCCTAAGTAAGCAGTGATCCAATGTAAAATATTTCTCTTCACATATTTTGAATTTAGACTTGATTCAGTGAGTAAAATAATGATATTTTGTCATGTATTTCTCTTTGTATCGTAGTTGAGTGTAAGAATAGCACTGCTAAACTCGGCCGCGCTAAATAAAAGCCATTCATTATTATTATAAATCTATATTCTTTTCTGGCAGATCTGATAAGCCCACATTACGTCTCTAGAAGTTAGCATATTGGAAAATGACGTCTAATTAAAGTAATTACTACATTGAAATAAATCTATGAAACCAGTTCCACTACATAAAACATATTCAGCTATTACTTCAATCATTGATCGTTAACTTAATTCAAACGGTTGTTATTAGAATAATTGAATGGCGATATATTTTAATGAAACAACCATAAGTATCCTCGCTGTCGCAATAATGACGCCAAGAGAATGGCGAGGGCTTTATTAGGTTCGACCGGGGAATATGCTTGTTGGTAAAACTGGATTCGTGTGACAGATCGGAGTGGTATTATTTGAGTGATTTTCAATCCATCTATTGACGAAGTTGGTATAATGTTTATATCATCAACTTCCTAAATAGAAGGAATGGGAATTGGTTAGGAATGAATGAAAATTGGTTATGATTGACTTCGATTAAAACGAACCAAACGAGATAGCTGAAGCAAATTAAATTGAACATTTAAACAACGTCGATCATAATTATGGAATATAGTATCCTAATGGATTTGGTAATATAAATTGTTGATGTTGATTTCAAAGTTGAGGCATTTTTGTAATACCATGTATAACTCGTAAATGTATGCAATACAAAAAAACACAAGTTGCAAAATAACGAGCGTTGGTTAAAAATTCCCGATAAAATTGGTCCTATTACGATCCTGGTATCACCACCAAAATTGTTCACAGTTGTCACATCCGTTTCATACTCCGATCAAATAAGATAAACTAAATGGGTAATACAGAAATACAGTTGATGATGTGAACATTCATATAATATTATGCACTCAACTTTAGACCAGATTTAAAAAAGTTATAATAATCATGTCGGCCTAATTTTGCTTTTGATAGTTATTTTTATGTCATTCAATAATTGAAATAATTATTACGTAGGATAAAGTTATAATCATTACAATGTGACTGTTACTTGTTAGGAGCATGTAAAGATTCCATTGATAAAGTAGTCAATAATGTATGTCAATCCGGTAACGATGTACTTAATTTTTAATAGACTACAGTTTTAGCTTGTGTTTAGCCTTATTCGCATATTCATTTCATAAACGGATTCGCGATAATGTGTGCGATTGTGTATTTGTACTAAAACAGTGGTGACACGAAGTGAGGTGTACAAAAAACAATTAAGAAGCTAATTATATATATATATATATATATATATATATATATATATATATATATATATATTTGTTTTTTTTTTTTTTCCCCAAAAATATAGTTATTTCGTTTTCTTGAAAGAGTTACTAAATTGGATTATTTCAAATGGAACCCTGTATATTATTACTAATCCGGAAAGCTGCTGAAATTTGCCGTTTATGTATGTATATCATATCTATACCTAACTGGTCGAGTTTCTGACTTATGTAAGTAGGCCATCATTTTTATGTGACATTAACGTTGTGCCAATCTCATAATAGTATCGATAATAAATAATAATATTTTTATTCCATTCAAAAGTTGAAAATTTCTAAAACTATGAAACAAAATTATTCAAACGAAGTTCTTATGACTTTGTTTATTGGACAATGTAAAAAAAATATAAAATCACTAAAACAGTTATGTGGAATATTTCAAAACATGTTCGAAACGCCGGCCGCTTACTTCTAAGCACTTCAAAATGCGGGGGTTGACTGCTTTTGTCGTGGCAGATCTGATTTCATTCGGATCCAAATCATCAAATGCTTGGGTAATTCTTTGTAACAATCGTCTCTTGAATTTACGGGTGTTTCATAAACTTTTTCTTCAATCATGCCCCACACATAAAAATCTAATGGATAAAGATCAGGTGATCTCGCTGGCCAATTCCACGGTCCCAAACCCCTTATCCACTGATCGACAAAAAGCCTTTAAAGTTCTCCGCCCACTTCTCTCGTACAAGTTGGTACCAGCAGTTTCGATATTTTTCGAATGGCAGATTATCGACAGAAGTTTTCCTAAATATTTAGGTATCTTCTGCATGTTAATGACCCCCCGTATATCATGTACCTTTTGGTTATTCATCAACATGCAAAAAACAGTAAAACTAAATTTTTCTTGAAATCCGGCTTCTTTTATGACGTGAGGACTTTCACTGCACCCAAAAAGACAATTTTTTCTATTGAAAATCCGTTCTCTTGAAAATTTTCATTCGTCAGTCCAAATTATTTTATTTAAAATAATGTATCTTCTTGGGTGCGTACCAACATCGTTTCACAAAATTCAACTCTCTGTTGAGGGTCTTGATGCTTCATTGCTTGAACTTTGGTGAATTTATAATCATGCATATTATGTCTTTGCAAGATTCTTTGAACTGAAGAATATTTTATACCTAAATCTTCTTCAGCACTTCTTATCGATGATTCGGGAAATGCGTGAAAATATGCTAAAACAACAATCTGTTTGTTTGATTTGTTTGAAAATATGAACAGGATGTTCCTAAAATCAGATGTGGAATATCTGCGACTGAAAGATAAACTTTAGTCACTATCTTCCATCGTTCAAGATAACCTCTTGTGGGGTATTCATGTTGAAAAGGGAAACATTCTCAATTGAACATTAAATAGAAATATTTTTCTGTGAATTGAAAAATCCATGATAAAAATGAAGCTATTTTGTGTGAATATCTAACAGAAAAAAACTACTTCCCCGGCTAAAGCCACACTGGACATTGAACTACATAGATATTGAGAAAAAGACCCTAATTCAGATAGTTATTTGATTTTCTATTCCAGTCTTGAGTTTATCTTTCAGTCGCAGATGATTCCACATCTGCAGATATTCCACATTTTATGAACATCCTCTTCATATTTTCAAACAAATCAATCTATCATACCCCATTATAGGTTTTAATGTAAAAAAACACTGATTTCAAAGGGTCACTCCAAAAGAAATGTCCATTTTTCGATATTTGCAAAGTGAGATTGCTTAAAAAAATATGTTTCCCATTTCTTCTGCTCTTCCTGATGATCGTGGAAGCGTGAAATATATTTTTGTCGACAAAAATGTACTAGACCTAGTGAATGAGATGCCGCTCTTGCATCAATGTTACAAATGATTTCTGGTGAGTACTCTCTTTTGGAAAACATTCTTCTTTGCCTCATTCATCAATATGAGTTCTTAATTAAGACTGGAAATAGAATTCAATATCTATCAGATGTAGTTCAATGGCCAGCGTGGCTTTAGCAGGAAAAGTAGTTATCTGTTAAATATTCACAAAAAAATTATCGTGGATTTTTCAATTCACAGAAAAATCTTTCTATTCGATATTCAATTGAGAATGTTTCCCTTTTCAGTCTGGTTGTCTTCGGAAGTTACGGGCCGAGGCAAGTTTCTTGGCGCTTTTAAAGTTGATCCAAAAGCATTGAAATTGTTCTGAATTTGTATAAATTTCGTTGAACTTTCTACATGTCCTGCTGATAATTTTATTACACTGTCCAAATATAATAACCAAATTCATAAGAACTTCGTTTGAATAATTTTGTTCCATTGTTTCTGAAGGTATTTTCAACTTCTCATTGGACGAAAATGTCGATATTATTACGATAATGACACAACGTTAATGTCAAATACTTACCAAAAACCGAATGGAGATATCATTTTCAAGGGACATTTTCACAAATAAATGCCCATAAGTCAGAAACTCGACCAGTTAGGTATAGGTATGATATACATTCATAAACGGCAAATTTCAGCAGCTTTCCGGATTAGTAATAATATACAGTGTACCAGTATCATTGTATCACCGAGCTCGAAGATATCAGCATCTTTAAAGATCATGTTTTTCGACGAAAAAAATTTAAATTAATTTTTATTTCGAAAACTCTTACAGATAGGATAGGGAAATATCAAGAGAAGTTGTCAGGAAATTGATGTAGATCCTAAAAATAATATTATATACAGCGTGTTCCATTTGAAATATCAAAGTTGCTAATACTTTCTAGTAGAAGTGGCAACACCGAATTGTCGGAAATATTTTAGTTGGGTAGATAATGTAAATATGCTTTCCATCAAATTTTCAGAGTGGTTTGCCTGGTTTCCGTTTAGATGTTACCTAGGATGTTACACACAAATGAGATTCTAAACATTTTAAATATGGCAATATCTATATCACTATTACCCTAAAGTGAATAGGTTTTGAGATAAGGGCATTAAGATTCCAAAAATAAGTTTAGACAGTTGTAGGTGCCCAGTATCGACAGTTTTGTCCTCGGTGCCGTTTAGAAAAAAATTGGCTTTATTGGAAAAAAACGACTTTCTTAACAAACAAAAAAGTTATGGTACACCGGTCCATCATTTCTTCGCGAAATTCTAATCTAGGTCAGTGACATTCCTGAACTGAATGATTTTGTAAGGGTAAGTACCATTTGTTTTTCATGTAATTTATCTTTGACTGATGTTATGGAGGCCAAAGTTCTAGAACTTACATTTGGTTTGTCTTGCCCATTGATGAGCATGTCTAATTATATATCTTCTCACACTCTTCGACAAAAAATCTGGGAAATTCTTGTTTTTGGTAATTGACTCCGCATGTAGATATTTAGTATAGAAATCACGGTATTTTTTTTTAATTTAAGTTTTTCCATTTTATTTAAACAGCAAGAAGGCACATCGCAAACGTTTCCATGATTGATTCACGAATCAATTGTTGATTAATTAACTGAACAACCGACTTGATAAATATGCTGACTATTGAGTTTATAAAACTATTATTAAAAACGATTATATAACCTACACTGAGAATAATTTAGTTATACCAACATTTCTGGTACTATATGCGACAACATTTGGTAAAAATATTCCACCATTGAAATGATTCAAAGTTCAAGTAAATCATGGAAAATAATTCAAAATTTCTTTACAATACTAGTGTGCTTTCTGGATTCATCTCAGTGTATAGTAACCGTAACTACCTATAAGTGATATAACTTGCTAACTGAAATGTTTCCATTATCACTTTATTATAAAACTTATAGCTCTTCGGCCTTTTAAATTTTACACAACTGTAAAACATCGTAAACCAATTAGTGGTCCTCATAAAAGTATGAACTCGCATCCATAATAAAACATAAAACATAAAAAAGAGCACTTGGCTAGTCAAGATGATGATAATTGTTGATGTGCTTGTCCTTTAAAAGTTTCAAATGATATTTATAAATATGTACCAACCCACTCCATTTTCTATTGATTTAAATTCAAATGTGGTCGTCGTGCGTGATATAAACTATTGTATCTAACAATACACATTATAACTTGTTTTTGTAGCATTGACTGATCGAAATCATACCTAAAGCAACTACAATTTCATTAAAAACGATGAATCGATTCGAATGTTTCCACTTACTTTACTCCATCTCCTAATTTTCCACCTTCGAATATACACTTAATATATTTCCCTTTTTCGTTTGAGTCAACATATGTTTTTAATGAACGGGCCTGTTAACTTGTTCCCAAGAACTGGATTGAACATTTCGCATTTATGTTGTCGAGAGAGGCATTTCTCTGTTTCACAGAGGTTTTATCATACCGCGCCGTATAACGCCGCGCGAGAGAGCTAAAAGCTTTGAAGAAGTATGAATAGATACATGAGCCCCGGAGACTAATAAATAACTCAGTACCCTCTAAAATGTGTTTACCTGTCTTCACAACACACTTCATAATACGAAAACGTGCATCTGTTTTTACGCCGTACCACACACAGAGAAGACGAAAGAGCAGAGTATGGAGGTTGGGTTATAAAATGATTATGGTTTCTGTATACCTCTACCTGACAGCTCGAATTTGTTTGGATTGCAATGTAGTAGTAATTAGTTTTCCGTGTTTCAGATAAGCTAAGGCTTGAATTATGTTGTCAGTTTTTTGTGTGTTTGTTTCGTTTGGATGAGAAGCGATGATATGTTGAGGTGATGTGAAATAATTTTTTGGGAAGAAATAATAAACATATGGCAATGTATTTTATGATGCGGAGTTTTCAACAAATAATTGATATCGCCAAAGATATTATAGGTTTGTCAGAAAAAAATTGTTTGAGTTAATATTGTCTACACTTTCATCATTCCAGGAAATATATGAACCCACAACAAAAATCATATACTTACTTAGTGATATTTACCTAATTTTAAAGTCAATAAATTTTCTAAAACACATAATTTGCTGACAGTTCTTCCCGAAGCCACCCGAAGAGCGAAACCAACACGGTACCAAAATATTGTATTATTTTTGGCCAAAATTTTTCATTCATTTAATTATATTTGCTAATATTAATTTGACCAGCACATATGTTGTGTCTTCAAGAAAGCCAATAAGATGGTGGGTTTCATAATCAGATCCTGCTACGAACTGAGAAATCCCAAAACCCTCAGAACATTATGTATATGTTGATTTGTTTGAAAATATGAACAGGGTAGTAGATTTTTCAATTTTCAGAAATATCTTTCATTCAATATTTAATTGAGAATGTTTCCCTTTTCATTATATTTATGTCTTATGTTAATAGTGTCCTTATGGTGTAGTGATTCCTAACCCTTGTTATAATATTTATGCCCCATAATTTGAGGGTATCCAAAATATATTCATTGATACGTAAATAGGAAATGTATGTCAATGAAATGCGTAACGTTCGGAAAAACACTGGAGGAATATCATAGACGTAAAATTTCTTTACAAAGTCGTGAATCACAAAATAGACTCAAACGGAATTGTCTTGTCAGATTCGATATGCTGTCTACAATACTCGCCAAACTATCTTATTCTTCCCAAGCAAGCAAATACAAACATTTTTTTTTAATTCCCCTCTACACAATAATAAAGACCTACAATATACAGTGCGGCTTTTTATAGCCCCATAGAACATAGAACAATGGGATAAAAACAGTTTCGAATTATACCACCGATACCAGGGTTATTATATATATATATATATATATATATATATATATATATATATATATATATATATATATATATATATATATATATATATATATATAATACTGAGAGGGTTACGGCGAAACCTCCATTTTGATGACGTCTAATGTGTGCCAGAATAGCCAACTTTATAGAACTTTAGAACTTATTTTAAAATTTCGAAAAGTAGAATGTATGTATATCTTGGCTGAATGCGCCGAGCAGAGAAGAAATAATTGAAGAATACGTCAAATGAATAAATTTTTGTAGAATGTATTGTTGAGGCCTCAAAGAACAATATGGAAGAAGACCAGAAACTTGCACTTATACATATTGTTCGTATAGCTTTTCACACTGCATGTGGCCCCAGACATTTTCTCAAAACTACGAATTATTAGTGCATTCAACTTTTCCAAACCCATATATCTTCTCTGCAATAATTAAGCTTTAAGTATTAGATGCATGCTGTGAACAATTGCAATACAATACTTTATATGCTGAGATTGCCAATTCAGCAAAATCACTCTTATTGAACCGTCGTAATTTCATATGAGTGAATGATAAAACTGTTGAATTGAATATTACCACCTCTTTGGTGAAAAAGGGATTTGGTGGAAAAGTTGAAGAGAGGTTAGTTGGTTTTTGGTCGAGAAGAAAAAAGTCCAACAGATAGTGTGACACTGCCCATACACAATGTAATAAACTCGTTCGGTAATTAATTTCTTTTATCGTATTATGTTCTTTTAGTCTACTCAATAATGTATTAATTTTTACGTAATTCTTTCATTGAAAGGCCCCCCCCTTCATGAGTTAAACACATTATACTAAATTAATATTATTTCGAGTGAAACCCCCATAGGGCCAAACACTGAATTTTGTGCTGCTCTAAAGTTACACAGGGACGCCAACGTGACAATAATTCGTATATGTTGGCAGCAGTGGCACACTTTTCTCACCTTACGTCTGGTCACCCGAACTCTCATAAAACTGTTTTATGCCGTAACCCTGTCAGTATTTTATTATATATATATATATATATATATATATATATAATAACCCTGACCGATACTACTTTTTGAAATTAAAGACATAGTGATTGCTCGATAGATGGCGCGGGGGGCACATCAACTTGAAAATTTCAAATAGGGGGGTCAAGTGGTCAAGTGGTTCATCATCTTAAGCGAACATATATATACATATATGTATATACTTCTTATTGCAATCTTATAAACACTTAGTGCATACATTTTTCTTGGGCTCGTCCTGTTTGAATTCCACAATAAATAAATGTCTCCTTCCGTATTGAAAAGAACTTATCTTAAGGCATTTTTGGCTGAATAACAGTTGTGAATAATTGCAAAATCTAATTTATAACAACGATACTGATTATTAATCTATCCTAAATTTAGACACATCCCGAGACAGTAAAAAGGCAGCGAATTTACTAGAGCCATTCGTGTCCTTCTCTACCTACCATCGTACCTTTCTAATAATGAATAAACTAAAACAAATTGTTGTGAGTTGAAAAATTTATATAGTTTGAAATCGTTTTCTGCAATATCCTTCAATAAAATATTACTTCCATAATTCTTCCACCCCCTTAATCTGCTACCTATAAAGTGGCCAAATGTCAAATACATGAGAAGCGATGTAAACATTTTAATTTTGTTGCCGAAACATTCAATGATGAACGGCGAAAATTCAGTTTTCCCGAGAAATTACCAAAAACTGACACCGTCAGTTCTAAAATTTATGTTTTATGTTGAAAACTGAGATACCTACTGTGTAAGTAGGTTTGTATAAAAATACGTGTGATGTATTGTGTGCGAGATTTACAACGGATTTCGTATTTTCAAAGATTCGAACCCTCGCCAGTTTTTGATATCACAGCTTAGATCTTGCGCCTTGGACCGCTTGGCCAACTGGACGATATTAATTGACAAATTAATGCTACATAGAAAAACAGCTGGGGTCTATATCACAATTGTTCAAATTATGTTATTATATTTATAATTAGTTTTTACCATACATATTATGATAAAATTTAATCTTCATAATATGAAAGAGAATATAATAACAATGAAGAAGTACTTCAAGTAGTTTAGCCTCAAAATTATAACAAATTTTATTACTGTATTGTTTGCAACTGGTGGTGAAATTTACTTTTCATCACCAGTTGCGAAAAATTTTACTCTTCGCAACTGGTGATGAAAAGTAAAACATTTGATAACGTCAACGAGTTTTAAAAGTGTCAAAATTAGAAAAAGTAAATTTCTCCACCAGTTGCAAAAAATACAGGAATAAAATTTGTTATAATTTTGAGGCTATCCGCAGCTGGTGAAAATTTTTTTCAAGGTCCCAAGAGTGGTTTCGGATCCCATTATAAAAGGTAAGGTCCCCGTGATTTTAACTCGTACAAGTTTTCATTAACTTCTGAGGGTTGTTCAAACAGCTAAGGAAGCGGTTAAAAAACAAAACAAAAAAAAAACAATTCAATACATAATATGTATGGTAAAAACTAATTATACATATTAATAACATAATTTGAACAATTGGTGATATTGTGTATTGTTCTTCAGTTTTTTTAAATATATTTTTTATATTTTTGACTTGAATTAAAAAGGATCACATATCAACATTAGAAAACCCCTATTTTTCGTAACTCGCTTTCTTTTGCGGAACGAGCGAAGCGAGTTTTGCAGAAATTCGCTCATTACTTTTCCCAACTGGTTGCATAACTATTATGTCATACTAGTTCATTATTGTGTTTTTATTGGTTAGTTACCAACTACATAACAATGTACTTTATACCTGCGCGGGCCATAAAGTGCACTTTATGGCCCGCCCGGGCATAAAGACACAAAAAACATTTTTTCATTAACTTATTAATAAAATTACAAAATATGAAATTAAGGTTTATGTAAATATCGAGAGAAATATCTACTGAACATTATTTAGTCGAATTCACATAACACTGGCAATTCCGGAAGGTGATAGTTAGATTTTCTGCAGCAAACGTTGATTCATGTGTTTTGTCTGGGTTCTGTAGCAAGTTTGGTGTTGCTTTTTCCGCTTTTTTGCAATTTCGTCATGAATTCAAAAACTTTCCTGCATTTTGTCTTTTTAAGTTTCACAGCTAGTAAAATTTGTTTCTCCAACAAGTAAATACAGCATTTCCCTAGCAACGATATGATACAATAAAAAAGAAATCAAATTGAATTTTCGTTTTTTTTTATATTTATATTGTGGATGCAATAACGAACTGGTATGACATAAGAGTTTGTATGCATGGCGGGTATTGATAGATGTGTATGCCCTAGGGCTACTAAAGAAATCATCGGGCCAGACGCCCTCAAGTTTGTAAGATCGTCGCCCTCAGGGCATAAACATTTACTTAATACCCTTGGTGGTACATGAATAACTATTTATTTTCAACCTTCCAAATTTCACCTTGAGAAAAAAAAACGTTCTGCTAATAGATAATTATTTTCTCATATTGTAATAACTCGACAAAAATAAAATATATTCTCCACGAACCGATTTCGTTCCCAAACAAGATATTCACAAAGAAAGGAAAAAAAGGCATATACAAAGACAACATAAATCACACACCGCCCAGAAGGGTTTCTGCTCCTTCATATGTTTCCGCTCTCTCGATCAAATAAGGCTGAATGTGTTCCGACGAGCCCATTTCTCTACCCCAGGGATTTCTTACCCAATTTAATAAATCTGATTCGAATGTTTGACAAAAGACATATCAAATAAAAGTGTATTTTATACTAGCAGGTACGTACATTTATCCTTGGGAAGGTAAATGTTGATGTCGATTGAATATGGGTAAAACAGGCATATATTGAAATGTATTAAAAAGAAGTTTTTGTCTCATCCTTGTATGGGAAACTCACGGACTTTTGGTTTCTGTTAGATATTACAAAAAATACCTTTCCAATATGCAATTGTTTCTCTTTCTAACATGATTACCTCGCAAGAGGTTAACCTGAACGATGGAAGATAGTGACTAAAGTTTATCTTTCAAGTCGTTGATCATTCTACATCTGATTTTAAGAACACTATTCACATTTTCAAACAAATTAAATATATCATATCCGTGACGGGTTTTAATTGTAAAAAACAGATTTCAAAGTGTCACTCTGGAAGAAATATTGCAAAGTGAAATTATTTCTAGAAAATGTGTTTCCCAATTCTTCCTGATGGCCGTAGAAGCGTGAAGTAGATTTTCGTGTAAGGAAATAATGTATTGGAGTTCTAGTGGATGTGATGCCACTCTTGCATCAATGTTACACCTTTCTTTTGAATTACGATTACTGGAAAAAAGTTGTTTTTTTGTTCAAAATTACAAAAAAAAATTTCTTTTTATCGTGCGGATCAGTTGAAAATGTTTCCCCTTTCAACATGAAAACATAGTTGCATTCATGACTCTAGTGAAGCTAATATAAATCGTGTAGGTAAAAAGAAATAAGGGACTCGCGGTTTATCTATTTACTTATATGATAATTTGATAATTCCAGGAACTGTACTGTACACTAAGAAATAGCGAGTAAGCATAGTTGAATTATCTGAAAGTAGGTATTTTATTGGTATATGTGTGTACACTTGCGACGATTTTTTTTCAGTCCAACAACAATGTAAACCAGTTTGTGGTGGTCTCATACAATTCCCAGAAAGGCTTTATTGATGTGATAAAAACGCCTTGGGGATACCTACGTATATCCATATCAGTAGTTGTATGGTTCTCCTAACTATGGGAAAAGAACTAGGGTATTGTGAACGGAAAATTTCCATTGCAACTGCGCGGTTTTTTATTCTTTAATCATTGGAGCTGAATATTTTCTCACATTAGGATTCGGTATGAATATGCTATACGTAACTGATTTTGGAACCTGACTTGAAGTAACAGGGTATCAAGATATCTAGGTGATCTGAGTCTGAGTTAGAAAAGTATTGGATCGGCGTTTCTAAATTCTTAGTACCCATTGATAGAAGAACTAGTTTGATGGAGCACTTTAACATTTGCTTTTAGAACTGACCATTATTCAGTAATCTTTCAATTTGAAGTAAACGTCACTAAAAAAAAACAGAACCTAGAATTAAAAAAATAGTTAATTATGGAAAATTTAAGAAGGACCTTGAGGAAGAATCATGGCAGAACTTCTACAATTGTGATGAAGTGGAAGAATCCACAAATATATTCCTCGAAAAAATACAAATAGCCCTCAAAAAGAACACAAAAGAAATCAAAAGCAAAGGAATGAAAAACAAAAAAAATGGATAACGAAGCGATATAATATCATAAATCACATTACAAAAACTGGCTCAGTCAGAAGATAACTTATTCAGAAATAAGCTCAACAACATCATAAAGATGCAAAACATTATTATTACAAAGAAAAAATTTAGTCAATAGAGGTAACACAAAACAACTCTGGGAAACGGTTAAAAAGGCTTGTACCAATAAAACGACACAAATTGACATAAAAGAAATAAAAAATATATTTCTATTTCTCTGTAAAATATCAATAACCGAAAGAAATAGCAGACAAATTCGTTGAACACTTCACAGCTATTGAAAAAAACCTGGCCAAAAAATTGATAAGAAGCAACTAAAAGCCAACTTTAGAATACAAAATACTATGTTCCCAGAAGAAATAAAAGAAATAGAAGTATATAACACAATAATGCGATTGAAAAATGGCAAGGCGCCAGGAATTGACAACATCACTGCGGAAACTCTGAAATATGTTGTAAACATAATCTCTCGTCCACTGACCCACCTCTATAATAAAATAATGGCAACAGGATTTGGTCAAAGTTACTGAAAATTTCAGAGGTAAAACCAATACATAATAAAAACTTTTTAACAAAAAATTAAACCGACCATAAAATCAACTGAAAAGCAAAAAATAAAATAAACCTTAGTCTTAATGATTGAGCTCCTAAACTAATGTGAGTAACTAATTTTGATTCGGCGCCAAACAAACAATTATAGAAAATCATTACATCACATTGAAAAGTAATCAAAACGCCGCTATGCATCTCCCTGCCATCATTTTACGCTTTACCTAATTCAATTGCTAGTTTGTTTGGCGCCGACTCCTAAAGGTTTATTTTATTTTTTGCTTTTCAGGTGATTTTATCGTCGGTTTAATTTTTTGTTAAAAAGTTTTTATTTTTAAATTTTTTGTGGCTGAAATCTACTAATTACTACCTACTTAATTTTTTATTACTTACAAAATACTTAATTACCTAGCTTACTTCAACTATTAACTGTTAAATATATGATTATCTACTTTAACTATTTATTGTTATATAATATAAATTATTTTTGAAAGGTCTGGTTAGTTGATTCCATCACTTTGTATATGATTCCATCCTTTCATAGAATATTATTATTGTGACGGATGTAGGAGGATCTGTCAATGTCAACTACATATGTGTGCCAATATGTTCACAAGTGAAAAGTCAATCATCCCCTATTTTTCTACCCATAGGGGTGGATTATTTCATTCCAAATTAGAATATGATCAAATATGAGGTATACCCTATCTAATAAAAAAAAATCATCCAAATCAGAAAACCCACTACAAAGTTATGCCTGATAGAATCGGTTGAAGGACCAAAATTCAGAGGGTGAGCGATCAATATCCTCCATTTTGCGACCCTTAGGGATGAATTTTGTTCAAATCCAAATGGGACCAACTTCGAAGTACACCCTATCCAATGAAAAAAGAATCGGACATTTCTGTGAAAAGTGATCATACATAAAAAAAAAATACGCGTCGACTAGAGAACCTCCTCCTTTTTGGTTTCGTCGGTTAAAAATGGTAATACACTGGGCGGCAATAATTACAGGCCCATATCATTGATCTCCAACATCGAAAAAATACTAGAAACCGCTATAAGAACTAGAATATCAAATTTCTCCAATAGCTGTCACCCTATCAGTTTGGTTTCAGAGAGAGTAAGTCAACCGATGATGCAGTGGAAATTTTGACAAACATATATGAATCCCTAGGAAGAAGTTATCCATCACTCTGCATTATTGGAGACCTCGCAAAGGCTTTCGATACAGTAAGCCATCAAAAACTGTTAGAAACACTCGAACATATGGGACTGAGAGGTAGTATTTTGTCTTTATTGAAAAGCTATATGAAAGATAGACTACAATGCGTGAACATAGGTGGACAATTGAGCGAATTCCATACCATTGGATACGGTGTTCCCAGGGCACGGTTCTAGGAACAATACTGTTTAATTTTTACATAAACAACCTATATAACATATCGTCTGAAGGATAAATAATCAGCTTTGCAGATGACACGGCGATTTTTTCTCAAAAAGCTGAGAAAGACTTCTTGAATATTAAAACATGGTTTGACTCGAGACTTCTCACAATACATATTGAGAAAACCAAATGTGTCTTTTTTGCTGCAAATGAAAATAAAATTCCCACCTTAAATAGTCTGGTGATAATAGCATCATAGAAATTCCTGTAGTGCAGAATATTAAATATCTGTCTACTTGGACAGCCTCATCCAATGGGACGTCCATATTGGTAAACTACTACAAAAACTCAGAAGCCTAGTTTCGGAATTCTAACATATGAAAAACATTCTCCAAACAATGGGCTTGAGAACATTATATTTTGCCCTGGTGGAGTCTCAGCTCAGATATGGCATAATTGCATGGGGTGGTGCTTATAATAACCACATGAAAGCAGTGGAAATTGCACAAAAATGGACATTGAGAATTATATATTAAAAAAATAGGACTTACCCGAGCGATGCGATTTATGAGTTGGCGAAGGTCTTGGACGTCAAACAAATATTCTTGAGTAACCTGATCCTGAATCAGAAGAAAAGCACTAATAAAGAGTATATTGCTCATAGATACGTTACCAGTCAAGGTGTCATTCGGTGCCATTTGTTTCAAAAACGATCTGTCAAAGATCCGCCTCAATCCTGAAACCCAGAATGTATAATGCTTTACCTATCGACCTAAAAACAATTCAATCCCGTTGTTCGAATCCAGATTGAAAAAGTGGATATTAAGCAAAACACGCACCTTTTCTCACAAGATGATCGACATCAAAAACACTTACTACAATACAAATTAAATGAATTTGTCTGACTATATTTTGATTAACTAGGAACCTTCGAATAACAGTCCCGTATAACTGTATCTCGAATTGGAAGATGGTCGGCACAAGTCTTACTTTTCAGACACTTTCCAAAACGAGTTCAGCAATATGCGAAATGACTATCTTTAGGCTTTAAATTTACATTTTAAATATGATTTAGATAAATAGACACCTCTGTAAACGAAGCATTATGAAATGAACCACCCCACACAAGTAGTTCCTTCTACTTTTGTGGTATTACTGTTTATTTATTTCAAATTATTTGTAAATTTAAAATAACATTATTATTATTAGAAATGGGAAATTATTCAAGCGAATACAAATTTTCAAGTCTTAAAAAAATAGCTTAGTAGGTTCTCAAACCACGTTCATAATCCAGAAGGGTGCCACTACACTATTCGTAAACTATTCGCAATAAATTACTGACATCTTGTAGAGATTTTTTTTGAAAAATAAACCCCGACTAACATACCCCTTGTCACCCGTTATCGACAAGAAACCGCCAAACTATATCTAACTTACACTTATGCAAAAACACGAGATATATAAAATACACAAATTCATTGAAATAGTAACTACACCAGCATGTGCGATTGTTAGCACCCCCGACTATCGTTTCTATCATTATTGTTGCTACTGCAATTATAAATTCTCATGTCAAGGGATATAATGAATATTGGAAAATAAATACTAACAAATCTAGATCACACAATAGATTTTCTGTCGTTACATATTTTCCCGTTTTCAATCTAATCTCGTTGATAAATTATAGAATAACTAATTATCATCTTATTATGTGTGAGCTATTCAAATGAAATTATCTATTTGAGTAACCATTAATACCGTCATAACACGTTCCGTGTCATCAGGCTAATTTACTTTTTAATTATTCAACTAGCTTGTAGTGATGAATCGACTACTTTGAAACCTTAACAACTGATGTGTAATTAGTTGTTTCCGCATCGAATCGATTATTCTTGATCGAGCGTGATTTTGGAGTTTGATTATTTGACATTGACAAGCCTATTATCTACAGGTTCATTATGAAAGTGCGCATCATATGGGATTTTTCAGCGTGTTTCACCTGTTGAATTTAAGAAAATGGCATTTTATTTTTATTTTGTCACATGTCAATAGGAATAATAGTTTTCCCTTCTTCACAGCTTCAGCATAACTATTTCCTTCTATTTTTTCACCCTATATAATTCGAAGAAATACGAGAATAACTTAGATTTTTGCTACATTTGTGACCTACTTGCATTTTTTGTCCACCATATTTATGATAAAAATTCAATGCTCCAATCTGTTCTTTCCTCTTCTTTAAATCAAATTTAACTGTGATTTTCCGGAGAATAAATAGAACGATAAATACATTTGTATCCAACCATTGATGCTCAATTATATCCCATCAAAAAATTATTTTAATTTATTTATTTTTCTATTCATCTATCATAAAATCTATCATAAAAGTTTTTTGTTTTACATGAAAAACTAAGAAAACTTTCCTCCAATAGAAATCATTTCAAAGGCAAATAAATTTTGAAAATAATCTGAAAATATGTGTACAGATTAAACGAATCATCATTGAATTTGAGTACAATACCTAATACAAAAAATATTGCTCAAAAACATGTTTTACATATGTGAACACAGATATGAAGATCAGATTAATAAAAAAATTTACACTAAGGCGGCTGACACTTTAAAGAATTGTTGAATCGATACTTTTTAAATCGGCAAACAGAATTTGGTTAAGATTAAGCAATTATTTCTCAAATGGGAAACGTCTTATAACTTATATGTAATGTCAGCGAGTTTACTTAATAAAATAACGTGATTAAATTTATAATAAAGAGAAGAATGGTTTTACAGCATATACATGTTTCATAATAAGAACTCAATTCTTCATAATACATAAACAAACTCAAAAACATATATAATTCACTCTAGTATTTTTACCACAAACCAAGAACAAATGACAAAATTTTTTCAACAATTCTCACTCATAAGTTAATAGTCAATGTTGAATTAGTCCTGTAAAGCAAAAGTAACATCAAAACACATACGTTCACTTCTAAAATCATAAGAATACCACAGAAAGAGAGGAGAAACGGTGAAACGTAGTTTGATCATGAATTCGTAGTCCGGTTCACAAGGGCCATTTTGTCCCGTTGGAGACAGGCCTCCACGTAAAATTAGACCAAGGTGTCATTGGATGCGGAATTTTATCTAGATATGATTTTCGCTTTTTCCCAGTTTCGCAAACAAATACTTTAAAAGTTAACAATTTAGTAAAAATATTTCGAAAACTATTGCAGATATCGGAAATCTGAAAAACGATCCAAAGAGAGCTGGAAATTTCCTTTAAAAGTCCCACTTCCCGGAACTGTAGCACCAATATTTATAATTTTAATTGAGCGGTGAAAATACAAGTGAAAACGGATAACTCCGGGCTCGTTCGCGTCGCTCTGCTCGGATGCTTAAACAAAAAAAAAAATTGTAACTATTAAATATGAATATTAAGGAATGAAGAAAATCAGGCACTTGCTAGATAGTCGAATAAAAAATAATAATGATTTTGTTAATTAACAAATATTCCCAAGTTGGAAATAAAACAAAAAACCTCGATAATTTTTAAACCGGAAGCCAGTTTTTTTTGAGCTGCTCTTTAAATAAAAGCTTCAGAAAAAATCCTCGGTGGAAAAAAAATATTTTTCATTAACAATTGAAGATGCTGAAAAAGTTAAAACATAAATAAAACATTGAATTTATTTTTCAAATATCCCGATTGATTAATTTTTTTATTGTTAATTAAAAGCCACATGGATGTTTTTATTTTGTACTAGGTACAATTGTTAAAAAAATTGTTATAAACAAATACATTGTGTATGATATAGTTAAATTTTTTTTTGGAACTGTAATTAATAATAAAAGTAATTATTTTTTAAGAAAAAAAATCGTTTCTTGAAAAAAAAATTGCTTTAAAATCGCACTTGTTAACTAGTTAATAATTTTTTTTTGCAAGTAAATATTAATATTAGAGAACCATTTTTTTGTAAATAATTATTTCTATTCTTTCTTATTCTGAATTTTTTTCTTTTAATTCTTTATTTGTTTGTTAAACAAACATTTTTTATAAACAAATACATTTTGCGCAATTTTTTTAAATACTATAAAAATAAACAAAAATACGTGTCGTTTTTTAACAAAAAAAAGTTTTCTATTTTTCATTAATTTTAAAAATTCTATGCTTTAACATTTCTTTTTTGTTTCTTATATTATAATTATTATAACTATAAGCTATTGAAGATACGACGAGAACACTTAAAATCTTTATTGTTCTCCAAAAACTCAATTTTCAAAATTGAGTTTTTCTTTTAAGCTCTTATCAATTATTATTTACTTTTTTGTTATTATTTATAAAAATACCCGAAAAAATTTGTTTCAAGGTTTTCAAATTTGAATTTCTTATAAACAATCAAATATACGATAAAAATACTTCAGGTCTTTTTTGTTCTTTATAAACAATGAACAATTTGAGCTTTTGGTCGAAGAACGAGGATAATGTGATTGGAACCCAGGAAGAACAACAGCGAGAACAACAAGAAGGTAGCAAGGAAACTGAAAGTCACGAATCACCGCCGCAAAAACGTAAAAAAAGATCAAAAAAATGAAATAAATAAATAAAAACGGTTTCATGTATAAAAGTAAAGCATAAAGTAATCAATAAAGTTTTAAAAATTATATATTATGTCAATATTACTTTTAGTTTTTAAGAAAAGATCCTAGGTGGAAAAAAAATAATTTTTCATTAACAATTGAAGATGCTGAAAAAGTTAAAACATAAATAAAACAATGAATTTCTTTTTCAAATATCCCGATTGATTTATTTTTTCATTGTTAATTAATAGCCACATGAATGTTTTTATTTTGTACTACAATTGTAAAAAAATTGTTATAAACAAATACATTGTGTATAATATAGTTCAAATTTTTTTTTGGAAATGTAATTAATAATAAACGTAATAATTTTTTAAGAAAAAGTCTTAAAAAGTTTTAAAGAAAAATGATTCAAGTGTTCTCGTCGTATCTTCAATAGTTTATAAATTATAATAATAGAAACAAGAAAAAATAGAGAATTTTTTAAATTAAATAAAAGATAGAAAAAATTGTTTTGCTTGAAAAACGACACATGGTCATTTTTGTTTATTTTTGTAGTATTTAAAAAAATTGGCGTAAATTTATTTTTTATAACAAATTGTTTATTTAATAAACAAATAAAAAACTAAAAGGAAAATACTTTTCAGAATAAGAAAGGACAATAGAAATAATGATTAAAAAAATGGTTTCATAAAATTAATATTTACTCGGTGGAAAAAAAAATTGTTAACCAACAAGTGCGATTCTAAGCAATAAATTAAAAAAATTCAACTATCTCATAAACAATGTATTTGTTTATAACAAATTTTTTAACAATTGTAGCAAAAAAAATATTTTCAGTGGCTTTTAACAATAGAAAAATCAATCGGGATATTTGAAAAAAAAACAATGTTTTATTTGTTTTTACTTTTTCAGCATCTTCAAATGTTAATAAAAAATGGATAATCATTTTTTTTTTATCACCGAAGATCTTTTCTAAGGCCTTTAAAAAACTGGTTTCCGGTTTAAAAATTACCGAAGTTTTTTTGTTCAGTTCCAACTTTGTTAATTAACAAAAGCATAATTAATAATAAAATTGAGATAAAAATTTGTTGCCGGCGGATTATTGTTTAATCAACTATCCAGCAAGTGCCTAATTTTTTTAATTCCTCAATATTTAAATTTAATTAGTTAAAATGTTTTTCCAACGGGCGAAATGGGACTTGTGAACCAGACTATCGGAGCAGTTTTGAAGTAAAAACCTTCACTGACCGACCCAACTAATAAGATAGTTGGGTTTGTAGATCTCATTATTTTCAATTAATAATGTAATAAAGATTTAATGTAAAACTACTTCATTATTTTATATATATATATATATATATAATATTTAAATATTGTAATAAGTGTACAAAAAATATCTGAATTCCTTTATACTCATTTTTGTTTTTCGATAGGGTCTTATAAATCCATCAATTGTACAACATTGTCGGATGTCGAGAACAACCAATGTACTTCAGACTAACGAAACCTCATTTAATTCGAACATATTCAAGAATGTTTCTAAGAGTTGTTCGACTGCGACTAGCGGAATACGGAACACAAAAGAAAAAAAATCCTACAATAATAAATTGAACTGGTTTCATTCTCTCCAGAGATGTGGGAAAATAATTTACAAATGCTCTTCGCTCAGATATCTTTCCCGGAGTTGTTTATTTTTGAAATCCAGCTCTTTTGTGAATTACTCGCTCTCGGTGAGTTTATTGTTGGTTTTAATATAACAAGAATCCGAATTGGAGGAGAGCACTTGTTTGTTTTTCATTTCGTCTAAATGGATCCTATCCGGGAATTAATGTTATCTTCTGAAAATAAAGGTGGTTATAAGTGTTGTACATTTGTTCTCTAGCGAAGCACTCTAAAGTATAATTTATTCGGCGTGTATGTTGTTGAGATAAGAAGATTTGAAAATGCCATGTAATGGTTGAAATCCCTTTACGAAATTTGACGTTAAATCATCGAACGTTGCTCGCTTGTTCCCTGTTATATATTTTTAATCGAACCTTCGAGTTATTAAATTATTCAGTTTCATTTTCAACAATTTCACTGAAGTCATTTCGATTTTTGGAAGAATTATTCAATCAATTTCCTCGTGGGTCCCATATGAAGGTGTTTCTTATTCTTCGAACAGCTGAGGATATGGGTATATTGAAAAATTAAAACAAAACTTTTATTGTGGAGTTATGTAATCTCGGTTTATCAAGTTAGGAATTTTTACTCAAGATTCAGCGTGATCTATATTCGCATCTACACCCATGATTCATTCTTGAACAGCACTCTATTTCTTTTTTGCGAATGTGAATACTTCAGTTTTTGTGAGTATGTAGGATTTGAGGGTAAACTTTTGGCTTTCCACTTCTCCATTTTGTGTAAAAAGTAAAATTTGAAAATCGGGAATATCTTTTCTGAATGTTTTTATTTGTGCAAATCTCATAAAATTTTACAATAGCAACCTTTTTTCCGACCACTCAAATACCGAATGGTATTTTTTAACAATAGATTCAATGATTCATGTTCTCAAAATAATAAAATCCTTGAAATCTCTTTGGTTTACTCTTGTTATGAATACGCATGTTACGCTCGTTATAAATACGCATGTTATGCTTGTTATAAATACGCATGAACGAAATATATTTAATAAGAGACAACTCACTTTGGATTTTTCCCATTATTCCGTATGTGAATTTGAGCTTCCATGCTGGAACGCACATTTGCTGAAATGTATTATTCAAAGATAATGTATTTCTGCAACATCTAATAATCTACCAGGATGACCATGCATTGATATTTTAAATTGAACTCGGGTATATAACTGATATAATGTAGCCAAGCGTCCACAGTTTGTCTGTCCGAATCTTGCACTCTAGGTATACTAGGAGGCCTAATTGTGCCTTATAAATGTCAACAACTCTTGAAAGGAACCATTTCATTCACAACCCTTCTCACTAAATCCCTCATTACAATTCCAAACGGAGGTAGTATATCTTTTGAATGGTATTTCATTTCTGCAGCCACTTAATGTTCCCTCATTTCCGTTAATCTTTTGTTGAATATCCGAACATATTACACTGCAGCAATTAAAACCCTCGTTCAATTTGCTCTAATATGGAAATTACTGTTATAATCGCTATGCAAATAACTGATAAAATCACTCAATTCTCTACGTATAAATAGTGTTATTTATTGCACTTTAGATCAACTCGAGGAGCGTAATATAACCATCAAAACGTCTGCCCAGAGATTTTACATGATGATACATTTTTACCACAAGTTCCTGAATGAGTCCAAGGATTTATTGGAGAATTATCCAAAAAATATGTAGGTACACGTACACCTCTAAATTTATTATTATTTTTACATATCCATTTGTATTAATATTGCAAAATGGAACAGCATATTATATATATATATATATATATATATATATATATATATATATATATTATATATATTGATGGGTAGGTGTTTTTTTTAATCTAGTGGTTCTGTTGATGAACAAATTCCATAATTAATTTATTGATTACTGTAATTGGTAGATCCTGATGGATACAAAATGAACGAAAGGGCTGGGTGGGAGTGACGGGTCCTAGTTTTAGGCTCCCAGCACCCCTAAGCAAAGCACAACATTTTTTCAAGCAGAAATCCATGCTATAAAAGTTTGTGCCCAAAAATGCATTGCAAGAGGCTACAGGGGAGCAAAAATATCAGATAGCCAAGCTGCACTAAAAGCTCTAAAAGTCACATACTCATGAGTCTTGACTGACTTGGGACTGCAAACTCTCCCTAAGATAACTGGTCACTCTGATGTGGGTGCCAGTTCACAAGGGAATCAAAGGCAATGAGGAAGTAGACTGCCTTGCCAAAGAAGGACAACACTCAATTTCCTGGCCCAGACCTTCTTTGGTCTCTCCAAAGCCCACATTAAGGAAGAGTTTTGGCGCTGGGAAGGTAGCCAAATCAAAACCCACTGGAATATGGCTCCAGGACAAAGGCAAGCATAAAGGCATTTGTGCCCATCGCCAAAGAAAGCTGAACAGCTTCTCGAGTTGGACAAGAAAGACTTGAAACTGACGGGACTGCTCATTGGACATTGTCCTCTGAGGTAGGAATCAACTTAAAAATAAAATAAAGAACCTTTAATCTGTTTAAATGCTAAAGTAATAATGCTTGGATGTGACGAGGTTATTTCGAGCTTAGCAAAGTGTTCAGTTCGAATACAAAAGCGACAAACTTTTGAATCTGTAACTCACGAAATAACCTACGTCACACATCAAAATCAATTATTTTTTACTTTATAGGGCATTTGAATAAAAACTTGTCTTAAAAAAGGTTTTTTCTGTAAGTTTTGAGTTCTTCAATGAAGAGACCATCTAAAGATTAACTCGTCCGCCATCCTGGAGCTGCCATCTTCAGTTTATAAATTTTGACAAAAAATCAATAATCTTTGACTAAATTCATAATCTCCGATCCCACAAACCCTGACATACCAATTCAAAACGGTCCATCATCACAAAACTCGTCCATCATCTTGGAGTCGCCATCTTGAATTCATGATTTTGACAATAAATTCATTACGTCCGACTCCAAAACCCCCACATACCAATTTTGAACAGAATCGAATCATAATTACAAAACTCGTCCGCTATCTTCTAGCCGCCATCTTGATTTTTGACAATAATTTCCGGCCCCAAAAACTTCCACATACCAATTTTGAATAGAAACGGAACATAATCACAGAACTAATCGATCGTACCATCTCGTCCGCTATTTTGTTTTTTTCTCTAACAAAATTTTTATAATGCATTGACACCTGTCAAATTTTACGTTAATCGGACAACTAGAGGTTGGTCTTAATTCACTGGCAAGATTTGAACTTTGAACTAAACATACAAATGTGAAGTTAACAGGTTGAGTGCCACCATGTAGTCCAAATTTGACGGGGCTTGTGGCTCAGTGGCACGAGTGTTGGTCTTGTGTTCACTGTTTCCACCCGGCGCGGGTTCGACTCCCGCAGCTGGTGAAACATTTTTCAAGGCCCCAAGAGTGGTTTCGGAACCCACTATGAAAGATAAGGCCCCCGCGATCTTAACTCGTACAAGTTTTCATTAACTTCTGAGGTTTGGTCAAACAACTAAGAAAGGTTAAAACAAACACAAAATTAAAGTGTCTCACAGGCCGATACATTTTTTTTTGCTAAAACAACTTCAAAATATTATTTGAACACTCTATAAGTCATAAGTTGTGTAATATATTTTTTTTTACCTACTAACGGTGTTTTTGTTTTTATGGTGACACATTGGTCTCACGCGGCCACCGGTTCGTCTATTTTGTTCTAAAGTCCACGTAAGACCACCACGTCACCACGGCATTGTATTGAGAAAAATCAACTAACACATGCCTGTATAACTTCTTGGCATATAACATCACCTGAAATGAATAAGTTTCTAGGTATCATTCTGTGGATGAGACTATGTCGGTTTCCAACACTTCAGTTATACTGATCCCAAAAAGGTGTTATATAAGATTTACATAAAATATTTAATGTCTCGGAATCCCTTTCAGTTACTGCTGAACATGTTACATTTCAGCGACAACTCTGTAGTTACTGAAGATCGTCTATAGAAATAAGCTCCTCTCATCAAAATACTGAAAGAATCATTTCAAAAAGTACTTACTCCAGGAGACTGCATATGTCTTGATGAGACCCTTGCCCCTTTCAAGTGCGCCTCAAATTCAAACAATATGTAGCAAATAAGAAGTACAAATTTGTCATAAAATTGTTCAAATTATGTCTCGGAGGTGGTTATACATACGATTTCAGAGTTTACTGCGGAAAGGAACATAGAGAAGGAAGTAGTGTTCCAAGTAGGGTTGTTCTAAATCTGATGAACCCTTTATTAGTTAAAGGCCGAACACTCTGTACAATTAGCCAGGTCTTGAATAGATGAAGGGTAATGTACAAAAGATCTTATAGGTCGAGGTACGAAGAGGCCGAAGGGGCCATGTACAAAAGATCTTATAGGTCGAGGTATGAAGAGGCTGTACATGGGATTAGCAAAAACCGATGCAGGACCCTGATCGACTAGTGGATAAAAAGAAGACACCAACAATATTGGGATCAAACTGTCGGGCAAATACACAGCAAAGTCATGGTAGGGCATCCAAACCGGACCCTGACGGCTGACCTTTAACCTGACAGAACGAAGGTCGTATAATAATAGGTCGTTGACTGGACACTGCGGCCTAAGAAAACACTAAACACCATGTGAAATGTACATCAGGAAACCGTGGAGTGTAGGCTACGTGATGAAAGAAGAGGAAACAGCTTCAGTTATCTTCGACTAGTGACGCCTAAGTATTGGGCGACACAGAACCTTTGAAGATCAGCCCGAAACAGGCATGAATGAAGAACCTTATCAACAGGCTTCAAACCTAATTAAAGGCACAAACCTATTTGAATGAGGTACCACTGACGACAGAGTGATACAATAGACCCCAGCTGGTCGCAGTGTCAAGGGAAGCTAAGTGCCAACCCTGTCTCTGGCTCGTCAGCTTTCAACCAACCAACCTATATCGACTGTCTACAATCTCTACAATTGCTAGATGAAACTCAAGAGTGAACTCAACTTGAAACCAAGCTGTTCCTAGAGAACAGTTTTAGGGATGTCTCTCGACCTGATATTTTGTCTTCCTATAGAAAAATGGTGCCAAGTACAGTTCGGTCAAGGGTTGCGTACCTTCATAGATACTTATTTATCAAGAGCAATAAGTAGATGTTTATGCCCTGAGACGACGGGCTTACAAACCTGAGCGCCAGGGTTTGTATGTCGCCAGAAGGTAGAATGAGAAGAAAATAGACGTTATGGCAGTTTTGTCCCATTCGCAAGTATGGTCATATAAATTTTGTCTATTTTGAATATTTTCCTCTTTGGTTCCATTGATGTGAAGAAAAACCGAAACGCTGCGGTTGTGCTTGTTTTAGTCATTCAAAGAAAAGAAAAAGTCAAATATGGTACAACAAAAGTTACCATAAATTAACACATTTATGGTAACTTTTGTTGTACCATCATATCAGTCGTGTTTAAATATTTGGGATTAATAAAAGCAGAGCAAATGCTTTTTGTTATATACTCATTCGCTTTGTTGATCTCAGTGAAAGCATTTGTTACCCTTTATTACCCCTCATAAATAAAAAAATTGAAGCCTGTTTTCGTGGAGTCTTTGGCAGCATAGACATACATTTTTAGTAGTTTGAAAAATATTTGCGTATAATTGCACGGCGTTTCAGCTATGGAGGAGGGGTGTTTTGAAAATTCTCAGCTAAAAACGGAATTTTCAAAGAAAATATTTTTCTTTCAAAATGTTTGTTGGAACTCAATAACGCTGCATCTGCTTCAGGATCAAGGATGCATCGACGATATTTCTTGTCTAGACGAACATTTCTTGTCTTGATTTGTCAATACAGATTATTTAGTTCTTGACTTATTTTGTTTGTTGATGTCATGAAATTTCAAAATTTTGAACAACGAAATCTGGACTATAAAATGAAAATTATATATTTGAACTTTATTGCAATAAAACATATTTTTTTTCTGAGAAGAAACTTTCTGAACAAGCTCCTCTCATTGTAGCCCTGAATAAGTCTAAATATATAGACGAAACCTCGGCACAAAAATTGCGTTGTTGTCTTGTATCTGTCTTTAAGCCACGAACTATTGGAGATATTATTATCATTATTCGTATCTCCCCTCCACATATTCAGCACGGTGATTTTTCTTTCTCATTATGTGCGACTTCCTAGTAAATAAAGCATTATTCGAGGACAGTTTCAGATATTTGTGTGATCTTAACATCACAGTTTGATCTGCATTTTGATCTTGTCTTGAAATCAAAACGAGACCTTCAAATCGAGAGATGTATCTCTAGTTAAAAGAACTGTTACCAGGCATGAATTCTTTAATCAGCGGCAAAAAAAAAAGAAATTGTGATCAATTGGACTCCGAGTTCGTTTTAGCGACAGCTGTGAATATGCTCCACCGAGTTTTTCTAACATAAACCTGTCCCAGTCCGTACTTCTTATCAACAACAGTCAGAATCAATCCAACTGTTAGCTTAATTGTACATATTGTTACGAAAATGAGTACAGTATGCCCCTGCGTGGCAATGTTACCGTTGGGGACTTCCGGTCGAATGATATCGATTTTTCCACGAGTATATGAAGTGGGGCGTAGCATTAGTTATTCAGTAAATCAATCATAGCGAGTTCAAGGTGAATTATTATTTTGTGCAGTGCGGTACGCGGTATATTTTGGAGAATGAATTTGGATTGAGTATTTTATTGTCAGAGTGCATTATTGTGTTGTGTTTTTGAGATGTTATAAACGGATACTAAATTCAAGCGGACCCAGTTTCGTAACAATATTTTAATAAAATTGTAGATATCTACTGCATATGATTCAAAGTGTAGTTCTTGAATTTATCTGTGTGTGATATACCGATTTTCCTGCATTAATTATTATATATCAATAATAATTTCAGCACAAACAGCTACTAATTCATCTTCTAACCTTTACCTTTAAAATATAAGGAAACAGTAACTAACTTAGCTAATGGAACTCTTTCTTCAATATTTGATTAGTATCGTTGTATAGTATTTCCAATGTCAGTTGAATAAGTTCATCTTCAACTCAAAATATAGGGTTCGTTCGAAATCGTACAAAATGATAATATCGAATAATGAAGGAAAACGGGAAAATATATAAATATGATTCCCCTTATAATGTATACAGTAGACGAAATTGAGTGGAAACCGTTGGCCGCGTAAACACCAGTCAATAACTTTGCTGACCGCTTTTTGCATAAATTACCATAAATCACCATATAATATTTTTATTGCTACTCAGTCACCAGAACAGTGGTGTGGTGTATTTTTACGTGTCTGTATTTATTGGTGCAACATGGCAAATTGAGACCATTTGAAGAACGTGAAAGAAAAAATATCCGCTTATGGTCGGCATGTAAGATCAAAGCGGCAAATCATATTATTTTTCTTTCGTTTTTTTTGGCTCATTCAACTAACATTGGAAACACTATACATTGCGGTCCATAGGTATGGAATAATTCATTTTTAGCGTTATTATGTATTTGTTTTAAAAAACCTAAACAGGTCAATTTCTATTGTCAATTTGACAATTTACAGTATGAAAATATTACCCCCTACTTGCACCCCCTCTGAATTATGAGCACCCCCTCAAAAAATTTAATTGAGAAGGGGGGTCGTGTGGTACCTTGTTCGAAAGGGATTTTCATTCTCTGTTCAGCAATATTAAGTTTTTCAAATTTGGTGCAATCATAACTGAGAAAATTTAGAAAATGTAGAATTTTGATATTTCACGTAGAATGATGGAAATAATGTCACATAATGTTTAGGAAGTATTTTTTAATTTATTTTACAATTAAATTAAATGTTCAAAATGACCACCTTTACTTCTCGACAATAAGCAAGTCGATCTTGGAATTCTCATACAACATAACTCACATAACCTCAGGGGTTCTGTTGTTAATTTCTTTAGTTATCCTAACTTTTAAATCTGCAATATTGGCTGGTCTATTGAAATATACTTTTGATTTTAAATAACCCCATAAGAAGTAATCGCAAGGAGTCAAATCGGGGGATCTAGGCGGCCATTCAATCGTTCCACGTCTTCCAATCCACCTATTGGGTAAAACTTCGTTCAAATAATCTCCAACAATACGTTTTTAATGCGGTGGAGCTCCGTCTTGTTGGTGCCAAATCGATCTATCTATTGCATTTGGATCATTATTAACATCAGGAAAAAGTATTTTTACTGTAGGCTGTAAAAAGTTCTTAAAAAAATCTAGATAAACCATCAACCATTAACTGTGCCTTCAGAAAATAAGGGCCAATAATTTTGTTGTTAATGTTACCATCCCAAACGTTCACTTTTTTAGTTAGGATATTGTGTGTGCGCCTCACACATCCAATGAGGATTTTCTCTGCTCCAATATCTACAGTTTTGTCTATTAACCGTTCATTAGAATGAAAAGTGGCTTCATCAGAAAAAACAATTTTGTTTATGAATTGCAAATCTGCTTCCATTCTGTCTCATCATCAGTTCACAGAATTGTTGACTTCTATCAGGATCATCCTCATTTAACTCCTGAACCAACTGAACTTTATAAGATATTTTTCTTTATGTAAAGCTCTCAATATCGATGATTTACTTACATCATTATCGGCAGCAAGTTGTCTACTTGTCATATGCGGATTTTCCTCAATCGTTAACAGTACATCTAACTTTTTTCCTCAGCCAATCTAACAATTCGACCTGGTTTTTGAATAGTTTTTACATGTCCAGTTTCACGAAATTTTTTTCTATTTTGCTAAATGTAGGCTGTGAGACGTGTTGACCAGGTATTTATTATTAAACATTTCACAAACTTCCTTTTGAGTTCTTGTTTTATTACCGCATTCAATCATAATTGAAATGTCTATTCTTTGAGTTTCGGATAAATGAGCCATAGTTAAATCAAATACACAGACAAATATTTTTCAATACACTGACGTGTGTCAGCGCCTTATAAATATCAAAATAACAGTAGTCACTAGATTGTCATTACATTATTTATGTGGGTTTTGTGAATAATTTTTTGATGTCTTGAACGACTTTTTCCGGACGCTTAGCAAAAGAGACAAAATAACAAAATACCTGATTATTTCTTATGGGGTTATTTAAAATCAAAAGTATATTTCAATAGACCAGACAATATTGCAGATTTAAAAATTAGGATAACGGAAGAAATTAAAAACATAAACCCTGAGGTCCTACAAAATGTTGTACGAGAATTCCAAGATCGAATTGCTTATTGTCAAGAAGTGAATGGTGGTCATTTTGAACATTTAAATTAATTGTAAAATAAATTGAAAAATACTTCCTAAACATTATGTGACATTATTTCTTTCATTCTACGTAAAGTATAAAAAATTTACATTTTCAAAATAAATTTTCTTAGTTATGATTGCACCAAATTTGAAAAACTTAATATTGCTGAACAGAGAATGAAAATTCCTTTCGAACAAGGTACCACACGACCCCCCGTCTCATTTAAATTTTTTGAGGAAGTGCTCATAATTCTGAGGGGGTGCAAGAAGGGGGTAATATTTTCATACTGTAAATTGTCAAATTGACATCATAAATCGGCCTGTTTCAGTTTTTTTTGTAAACAAATACATAATAACGCTAAAAATTAATTTATTCCGTACCTATGGACCGCACTGTATGTGTCACTTCCTTTAAATTCACAAAAGGTTATACTCGAAAATCATTCCGCCGAACTTCCATAATAGGTACTCATTGAAATCCAAATGGTTTGCAACAATCAACATTCCTAATGCTTTAATTTTCATTTTGAAAAATTGTAATTGGAATCTGTCAAATGAATGGTCTAAATACGAACAGTTTGCAGGATAGATCTCGTTTTCTTCTGATGGATGGAAAATTTATAAAATATTCTCGTGGTCAATCCTACGCACACACACCTTTCTTCCTTTCCTCGGAAGGTATGTAAGGTAGGTATACCCTTTGCGGTCGGTCGTATGCCGTCAGCTGACAGAAGTCGCATCAGAGCGGCGGTCAGTGCCCCTCTCAAAGTGCAGCGCTTATTCTGATGGTACGGCGACTCCAAGGTCAGTTAGGCAGTTCACTATCCCGAGAGCTGGATTCCAACCCGGCCACCTCAGACTTCACGGACCTCCGGGCGCACTGGCGGGCCCAGATGATGGCGATTTGTTTTTCGCAATACCTATCTCCTAAATTATTTTCCTGCAGATACGCTTCTTTCTAATGATTATTATACTCGCTTTCCCAAAATGAAGTAATTCCCATAGCCTAGGGAATAGTTTTAATGAAAATGTAAAGTTTGAGTATTTTTAACTAGCCTATAATAATCGCAACAAACTACTATAGTCCATCCAATATCAATTGCAGAAGCTGTTTCTATAGGGAGCAAATAAAAACTCACTTCGCTAACACGAGCGTATATGCGAAGAAACGGAACGAAAAATAATCTGTACTACTTGTATACAGTCTCCGTCGGCACAAAGAGCCCGCTGGTCAACGTGGACTTGAGTGACTGCTGTCTCTTCTACAACCGATTCGTCTGGGCCAATCAAGTCGGACATCAATGCTTGCAGGTGTGTCTATACGATGGGAGGTCATAAATCACGCGTTATATTTGTGTTTTAATAGCTCTGAAAGATTAAAAACCAGTAGCGTCTGTGGTCTTGGTGTGTGCCGATCGAAATACGTTTTAGGATATTGAAATATCTAAATAAAATTAGTTATCTCCGCCACTGCTGCTCACAAGATTTCGCCGCAAGACTTTTTATGCTTCTGCAATTGATATTGGGAAAACTATACCAAATTTCAGGTTTTTTTGAGAACACAGGGTTGAGGCAGTCAGTGGTATTTCGCTTTTATACAGAGTGATTTACACAAACACGCTGAAAATTAAATGGTGTACTCGTCTTCTATGTGGGAAGACTGCAAAATGTAAAAGTAATCCTAAGTAATTTGATTAAACTGTTTGTATTGAAAACTGCAACGACACACTACTGAGTCCGTGAAAATAATATCGGTAACACAACATGCAGTAAATCGTTCTGTTACAGTGAATGAAGATGTCCTAATGTACAGAGCATTGAATGTTATGGCATAACATTGGAATATTTTCCTTCACTTTTAAGCTTTGTGTCAAGTTGTGTTCTGCATTTTACTTGATATTTTGTAGTCCGACCAAAAAATCACTTCTAACTTTGACTGCACCGCCGACTCCCTCGCATTACGTCAGATTAGTTGAAACTATAGGCGGGCATTTCTACAAAAAATTTGGGAATTTTTGTGGTCATTTATTAAGCGGATTGATAGAAATAGATATACATTCCTTATTAAACCAGGATTATATATATTTTTTTCAAAGGGTTAATTTACAAAAATCTGCAGCGATTCACGATACAACGTTATCAATTATTTCTTTTCAAGTTATAATTAGTTACTGTTGAAATAAATGAAACGGCAACACATATGTTTTCAATTCTTCTCGTTGGCATTTGTTCTGACATCTTACTTAGAATGTAGAATATATTATTAGAAAAATGTTTAAGAGGAAACCCTTTCGATTTTTATTATCACATTTTCAATGGTACCATAATCGTTTTTCCAGGTATATCTACTATTATTGAGATACCTGAAAAAATAGTTACTTTCGAATTCGGAAATTATGTGCATTACGGACAAATAAAGTGCAGCCATTTTCGGATGGCAAGTAGGCAATAAATCATTGTTGCGACGAAATGTACAACTTATTGGCCATCCTTCTCTAGTGAAAGTATTTTCTCCGTAACGTTAGTCGTAGCTTAATCAAGGGCGTGCGTGCCTTAAGTATATCTCAAACAAGTGGAAAGGGCTTAGACGTATATATCAGGTCTCACCAATGATTTATTTCCTACTTTGTCATCCGTTAACGTTTTCTATGCACATATATTTTTTTGAATTATGTATTTTTGTGGTTCTATATAAGTTGTATACGATTTCTTTTCGAAAATAATTTTTGAACGATTACAATGCTGTGCTTATTGTGCGAAAGAAAAAAAAAATTCTTGAGAAAACCATAGCATGTGAACCAATTTTAAGAAATTTATTGTGAATCTATTTCATTACATGTCTTAGGGGCCATTCATTAATTACGTAAGGGTCCTGAGGGGGAGCGGAACGAGCGAATGGTGGGGAACGGAACGGAGAGACGGCAACAGTGTACGCACGCCAGGCGCTAAGTAATTGACCATCTAGTTTGGCAGATATAATCTCGAGAAGTACTAAGGTTTAGGCTGCATACGATATATTTTGCAAGCGAACGAGCGAATGGTGGGGAACGGAACGGAGAGACGGCAACAGTGTACGCACGGCCACGCGCTCAGTTTGAACAGCTCACATGCGTCGTCTGTATAGGCAACCTTTTCTGTGTGTTGAGGCATAGCCCGGATAGTTCCACAGAACTCATAGAACTAGAAGGCCAATACCGTTTTGCTGGAACGAGCCCTACTGTACCGCATGGTACACACATGGGCATGCGCAGTAAAACCGCTGCTATAACAGGAGGGGTTTCAGAGAAATTTATACCTCTATTAACTGAAACATACTGACTTTTACCATGAGAACTTTCTGAAGATGGGTGTACTTGAGATCGAATTAAATAGTGGAGTTCAACTGAAATTATGAGGAATTCCTGAACCCAATATCCGTAAGGTTTCGGAAAGAAAGGCTTATTTAAAAGAATAATTTTTAGTGGCTATTGTGAAGTTCACTTCCCCATTCTCTGAATTATTTATTTGACATGAACTAAATTGCAGTATTTCACTTGATGAAATATTTTATTCCAAAGGTAATTTGGTTTTATTCTTTGATTATCATTTCAAGAGAATGGGTAGGTATGATTGGGACAATCACAATTCACTTCTCCCTTGCAGTTTTGAAGTTAAAGTAACAAACAATTTCCAAGTATTTAGTGCCTAAAAAATATTTTGGCACAAAGTAAAAATATCGGGGGATTTAAATGTGAATGCCATGAATATAGCGTACCAAGAAGTATGAAATTTATTCTTGATAAAAGTTGGTGCCTATCGAGAAACCTGTAATGGGCTATCAAAAAGAAATGTTAAGTTTTTCGTTAGTGAAGAAAATCGGTTTTTTCCTTTCTTGTCATCGCTTTCGATATTGGAACTAGGAGTTGTCTGTAGACGAGTCGCGTACCTGGCAAGGTATTGCACCTGGTAGAGCTGTTTCCATGCTGCAATCTATTGAGACTCAGACCTTAGCTTGGATATTCGTCTTGTCGGTTAGACAAGACTCCTAAATTCATTACCCTCGCGCGCGCACTCATAAAAAAATTGGGAATATTTAATTGTCATCCAATGGACAACTCAGATTTAAAATATCAGAGGTATACTAGTACTTTTTGGTACACGCTATAAATAAAAAAAAGATTTAACATAATTTATTGGTATAATATTATTGATGTGAAAAAAAGTATAATTTTTGATAGCTTCTTCTTATTCAGTTCTCTCCTTTCATTTTGTGCTACATCTTGTATATAGCTATAGCAAAAACATGCCTATCTAATTTAGAAAACAATGTTTTTATCTTCGAAAAAAGTTCCCAAAATAGTTCTACAAAAACATCCTAATTTTTTGCTTCCGCCATTATTTGCTTGATTTTTCTCTCTGTAAATATGCAACACTTCACAACATCTGCAAAAGTTTTGATTAGTCCAGAAAAAGAGGCAGTTCTGTATTTTATATGTAATAATTTGAAGTAATCAAGATCTGCACTTGCTTTTCTTTCTTCTTCCAGTACGGAAAGGAACACCTTACACTTTATTACTTTTTTATGATATTTACTACAAACCTGCAATGTATCAATATTTTCTGTCAAGTTGGATAATGTAGGAAGGAATTGAATCTTCCTTGAAATTCTTCATTGTCAATAATCCTATCATTAATATCTAAATTATATTTTTTAATTAAAGGCATTTCATGCAGTGTTATTTCAGGTAGGATTTTTTCCTGGGAATTTGTTAAAATGGATGTATTGTCTTAAGTAAAACAATTTCTATAAACATTTTCTATATCGTGTTGCAACATTAGCCTCGGTGTAATAAAACTGAAATGCTGTTGGGTTTTTATTCCAACCATTTCTTTCCCTGAAAAGTTAATCATTTTTATTGTAAAATACATTAGTACGTGGAATGTTAAGTTAACATGTATTTCAACATGTTAATGTTTGTCAATGTTTTCTTCACACATTCCAATAATTGAATTTATTGTGATGGAGTCCACCATCAGTAGTTTGAGACTTTTCAAGTATCCTAAGGCATTTTCAAAAAAAGGATTCCAGAAATCTTTGTTGCCTTCCTTTATTGGAATCTTGTAGAATTTGCCCAATGGATTTCTAGAATTCAGTAGATCAATATCCTACAAGAAGATTCTGTCTAATTCATTATCAAGCTATTATTATTATTATTGAGTAAAACGTTATCTTTGAATTTAATCATTGCCTAGGGAGGTGTTCCCCGAGGCATACAACCTCCAGAAATTTAAGAAGAACACCAACTCCTACCTTCTTTCCCTTGGTTCCCACGATGTTCTCTGAACATTACAGGATATCCCTTTTCGTGGGAACCAGAACATAAAAAAAAAAAAATATCAAATGAAATTAAACAGACTTTTCGCGAAGGGCAACCGATTCAGTAACCACCGGTTACTTTTGAATCGACCTAATAGTAACTATACGTTAGCTTTTCATCACCTGCCCAAAAATATGCATCGTTTGCTTCACAGTACTGGTATGTCTCCAACTGAAGGCAGGACCAGTGCTTTGTATCACTTGCTTTTTTGGGCATTTCTGCCCTCAGAGTGCTCTTTCTCAATATACATTTTTTGACATACAGATCTTAGAGGGTATATCATGGTAATTGGATTTTCGCTTTGACCTTTATAACGTCCACGGTTGAATACAGCCGGGTACCAATGTACTGCGGCATAGTGACCGAATAATGAACGAATATCGCCATGTAACGACTGAATACCACCGAATAATAGTCGCCATATTGGCTGAATAACGGCCCGGATATCTATTTATTTTTTACCAGTACCACAAGCTATATGAATTCTGTATAAGAGTGGGGGGGGCAGACAAAATGCTTATTTCAATTTGGTTTTTATTGACAACGGGTTATTTCCATAATTATAAAGTCTCATAAAACTATTGCGCGTAAGTATTTCATATTAGACAGCGGTATCTCGATATGGCAAAAAGATCAGTTACCTCTTGGACTGAGTGGTGAAGCTATTCTGACCGCATACAGATATACCTAAAACTCTAATTCTTGGCTTGTATACCTATTCGTCGAATGTGATTCCCACGGCCCGTAGCGTTGTTCGAAGGTTCTTTCGTAGCAGAACACACATATTATCATGACAGCCCGTTGTGAAATATCCAGATCACATGGGGCACGAGTACTCGAAAACATGATGTAGAACAATAAAAAGTGCCATACTCTACAGGCCATTAAAATATACCAGTAAGAAATAAATTGTGTAATGGACTCGTTAAATGAGGTCGAAATCAAACCGGCGGCGACAGCAGATGATAAGCTTGTACAATTCAATAATTTAATCGGGTAGAAATGATCACAATGTCGACAGATTTGATCAGAATCTGTGTGGTAAACGTTTCTCTCAATTTAACTATTTTCCATCATATAATCTTAATGAATAAGTTTTTTTTTCCAAAAAACACTCACTATGCTGGATATGTTTTAATATTTTATAAACTAGTAAAATTTATAATATATTCTTCAGATTCCGGGGTCCCATAAATTAGAATAATCTCTACAATTAAAACCCATTAAATGAAGTATTTCACTGAAATTTGTACCAATATTTTATGAATGAATAATTTTAGACTATGATTTCATTGATTCGTTCGTACGCTTGAAGTATTCACTTCCCATTCTATTATACCAACTTAAAAAAATTTCAATTTTTTTTTTTTTGGAATAAGGAAAAGGAAGGACTTAAATAGAACAACTATATGGCGAATATCGAATATGGCGAATATCTCTCGAAGATGGAAAATTATTCTACTTATAAGAATGTCCATTCATTCTTGCTGTTTTGTTTAGGTGGTGATCATATGGCCAATGCTAAAATGGCTACAAGATTAAAACGCGTAGAACCCATTTTCCCGACATCCGTGAATCCTACAAGAATCGCGTTTTTGCAAAAAAAGTATAAAAACGATGTTTTGAAAATAGGTTATTCTCAAAACTAGATGAGGAATCATCTGAGATTTAAAGACACTTTAATCACTATCTTCCATTGTTTCGGATAGCCTCTTTGAAAGATATTCATGTTGAAAAATACATTATTTAGTAAAAATTCAAAAAAACATTTTTTTTTGTATACAACCTGTATACAGGGTTGTAATCTAACTTCTTGCACAACCGGAATGACAAGTGTATAATCGCGACTGCTTACAATGATTTGAGATCTGACTTAAAACACAAAGCCATTAACAGCTCCAAAAAATAAATATTTAACAATATATTCAAAGAACAATGTGCAATGAGCTGAGATACTTTCGTAGTAAAAGAAACCCTTCAATTTCATTCGATCTGCCGGATAGAGGGTGTAACAAGGACAATAAAGTTTATTTCTACTAATATTAGTATTGTTTTTTTTTTCTATTTTATGTTATGGTACTTAGGGTAGTATAGTTTTAACTGACTAAGCGCCATTTAAGCAGTGTACTTATTCTTATGTATGTATTTTGATATGTAAAATGATGTTTTTAATTTTGTTTGGCTGGTTAATACAGGATATTATTGTTATTATTACACCCTGTATATAAATCGTGAAAGAAATATCAATTTTCAGTTGAGAATACACGATGGTATTCGATAGGTACTTGAAGAATTAGAAGGACCCCTCCTTTTTCTAAGCATTTGCATAAAAAACCTATGAAAAATACATACTTTTATAATCGCTTTTGCAGAATAAAATAATATTTTTGTTATAGTTTTTGTACATACAAATCTATTTATCTATTTATGTCTTTAATTTATACTGTACTAACTTGTAATTTGTTTTCAGTTATGAATATGTAGTTTTTTGTTATATTATATTTTTCGATGAAAGTCTTATTACAGCACTTTTTTCTCTGGTGGGTGGAAGCCCTAATTTATTTTTCGCGGATGGGTCCAAAATTTAAGTTACGCCACTGCGTTAAAGCCAGTAAAATGTATGATTGATAAAACACTACCCGTTTACGTCGATATTTTAAAATGATTATTTAACCATAAAGCCATATAAGTTTTGAATAATGTCTGCAACTTTCTCTGCATACCAATTTGTAGAATTTCCTGAACACCCGATGTTGATTGCAAACTAACGCTTTCTTGATTTTTTGCAGTTGGTGCTGAAAATATCCACAAAGAGAATATAAAGAGGTTGACAGAAATAGAAAGGCCTAAGATCGAACCGAAGGCACATATTACCAATCATATTTTGGTACAACACAACCATGTAAGTATTTCATTGTAGAGAATATACATTTGATTGCATTCGCGCAATAATCAGAATGATTGTATCGTTCATCAACCTTGGTAGGATGAACAGGAAAGCTAGAGAAATGATGAAAATATACAGTGCGGTCCATAGGTATGGAATAAATTAATTTTTAGTGTCATTATGTATTTGTTTGAAAAAATCTGAAACGGGTCGATTTCTATTGTCAATTTGACAATTTACAGTATGAAAATATTACCCCCTTCTTGCACCCCCTCTGAATTATGAGCACCCCCTTAAATGATAAGGGTGGTCGTGTGGCACCTTGTTCGAAAGGGATATTCATTCTCTGTTCAGCAATATTAAGTTTTTCAAATTTGGTGCAATCATAACTAGAAAATTTATTTTGATACTTAACGTAGAATTTTGATACTTTTCGTAGAAATGAAGGAAATAATGTCACATAATGTTTAGGAAGTATTTTTTAATGTATTTAACAATTAAATTAAATGTTCAAAATGACCACCATTCACTTCTTGACAATAAGTAAGTCGATCTTGGAATTCTCGTACAACATTTTGTAGGACCTCAGAGGTTATGTTGTTAATTTCTTTCGTTATCCTAGCTTTTAAATCTGCAATATTGTCTGGTCTATTGAAATATACTTTTTATTTTAAATAACCCCATAAGAAATAATCAGGTATTCTCTTATCTGTTTTGCCAAACGTCAGGAAAAAGTTGTTCAAGACTCCAAAAAATTATTCACAAAACCCACATAAATAATGTAATGTCAATCTGTTGAGGACACACGCCAGTGTATTGAAAAATATTTGTGTGTGTATTTGATTTAACTATGGCTCATTTATCCGAAACTCAAAGAATAGTCATTTTGATTATGATTGGATGCGGTAATAAAACAAGAACTCAAAAGGAAGTTTGTGAATTGTTTAATAATAAATACCCTGGTCAACACGTCTCATAGTCTACAGTTAGCAAAATAGAAACAAAATTTCGTGAAACTGGACATGTAAAAACTATTAAAAACCAGGTCGAAATGTTAAATTGGATGAGGAAAAAAAGTTAGATGTACTGTTAGCGATTGAGGAAAATCCGCATATGACAAGTAGACAACTTGCCGCCGACAATGATGTAAGTAAATCATCGATATTGAGAGCTTTACATAAAGAAAAATACCATCCTTATAAAGTTCAGCTGGTTCAGGAGTTAAATGAGGATGATCCTGATAGAAGGCAACAATTCTGTAACTGATAATGGACAGAATGGAAGAGATTTGCAGTTCATATCAAAATTGTTTTTTTTAATGAATCTACTTTGAGCTTTACATAAACGGTTATAACATCCTTATCCTGTGAGCCATGAAGAGTGAAGGAAGCCATAAATAAACTAAAAGATTCACATTGTTTTGATGTATATTGCCTGAATGCTAAAATTATCAAAGAAACGTCAGATTTACTTCTGGAACCCTTGACTGAATTGATCAACCAATGTTTCCAATCTGGAGTGTTTCCTGATAATCTAAAAGTGATCAAAGTAATACCAGTCCTGAAAAGGGGAGATCCCGATTTGGCTCACAACTACAGGCCAATATCTATAATCCCAATATTCGGGAAAATAATCGAGATCATTTCAAAGGATCGCTTACTAAACTTTTTCAAAAAGCATAATACCCTGTATTCAAATCAATTCGGATTCCGTACAAAGTGCTCTACAGCACAAGCAGTTCGAAGGATTGTTGCAGACGTAATCGAGGGTTTAGAGAGAGGAGAACACACGGAAGTCAACCTGTGTGACCTTTCAAAGGCCTTCGATTGCGTCTCACACAATAAACTTCTAGACAAATTAAATTTTTATGGCATCAGAGGTATTCCACTAAAGTTGATTGAATCTTACTTACAGAATAGAACCCAATCAGTTATCATCAACCATAATAAGTCAGAATATAGTTATATCACCCATGGAGTTCCCCAGGGAAGTGTGCTAGGGCCTCTACTTTTTCTCATCTATTTGAATGACATTTTCCACTATATGTCTCCCACAGGATGCGTTTGCTATGCTGACGACACAACACTACTGAATTCTCATAAAGACAAAGATACTCTGAATAACCTCACTGTTAATGCACTTGAAAAAGCAAACCTATGGTTCTCTAGAAATGAACTAAATTTGAATCAGGCTAAGACGCAAAAAATTATCATCTCCACTCACAATAGGCTTTCTTCTGAAGCTTCAGTGAGTCTGTTAGGTATAGTCCTGGATGACAAACTCAAATGGAATGCACATGTTGATCAATTATGTAAATAATTGACCTCACAACTATTTTTATTAAGACATTTGAAAAAGATACTAAGCCCTACCTCATATTACTCATTATGTCATTCGCACCTTAACTACGGCACTCTTCTCTGGGGAAACTCATCCCACGCGATTAGAGTGTTTCGGCTACAGCAAAAGGCCATCAGAATACTGGATGGAAGCGGTTACCGTGACCATTGTCGGCCTCTCTTTCTTAAATATAGGATTTTGCCAGTGCCGAGTATTTACATTTACCAAACACTACTGGAAATAGCTCATAACAAAGAAAATTACCGAACAAATGCAGATGTTCACAATCATGGAACAAGGGCATCCAGGCAACTAAGACCAAATAGAGGCAAATTATGTATCACGAAACAAAATTCGCTTGATGTGAACCTTTATAATAAACTACCGACTATAGTGAAATCGCTCAACTACATTGAATTTAAAAAATGTATAAAATCCTATCTCGTTGCTCACTGCTTTTATTCGATCGATGACTACATCGCTACACCCTATGATGCTGACACTAGAATGCTCATTCCCAACCACTGAGTGTCAACTCATTTTTAATCTCCAAGTGTCTTCACTTTTAGCTGTATAGATTTTAACTGTAAATTTTTCACAAACTATGTTTATAAATATGTGTGTATAGTATAAGTAACAGTAAATTAATACTGAATTTGACAACAATGACCTGCTACAAATGTAAAAATAACGTAGTCAAATAAATATCTATAGACAAAACTGTAGATAAACCTAACTAAAAAAGTGAACGTTTGGGTGGCATCATTAACAACAAAATTATTGGCCCTTATTTTTTTAAGGTACAGTTAATGGTGAGGTATATTGGATTTTTTTTATGAACTTTTTACAGCCTACATTAAAAAAATACTTTTTCCTGATGTTAATGATCCAAATGCAATAGATAGATCAAGTTGGTACCAACAAGACGGAGCTCCACCGCATTACAAACGTATTGTTAGAGATTATTTTCCCAATAGGTGGATTGGAAGACGTGGAACGATTGAATGGTCGCCTAGATCCCCCGATTTGACTTCTCTCGATTACTTCTTATGGGGTTATTTAAAATCAAAAGTATATTTCAATAGACCAGACAATATTGCAGATTTAAAAGTTAGGATAACGGAAGAAATCAACAACATAACCCCTGAGGTCCTACAAAATGTTGTACGAGAATACCAAAATCGACTTGCTTAGTGCCAATATGTCATTTTGGACATTTAATTTAATTATAAAATAAATTGAAAAATACTTCCCAAACATTATGTGACATTATTTCCTTCATCAAAATTTTACATTTTCAAAATAAATTTTCTTAGTTATAATTTCACCAAATTTGAAAAACTTGATATTGCTGAACAGAGAATGAAAATCCCCTTCGAACAAGATGCCACACGATCCCCCTTCTCATTTAAGACTTTTGAGGGGGTGCAAAAATGGGGTAATATATTCATTCTGTAAATCAACCTGTTCCAGGTTTTTTTAAACAAATACATAATAACGCTAAAAATGAATTAATTCCATACCTATGTACCGCTCTGTATAGGTGTTTTGGGGAATCATAAATTTCTTGCCTTAGGTGTTTGTGAAAGGCCTCAATTTTACGAGCATTCTAAGTAATACTACAAACCACACTTGAGAAAGTATTTATAGCGTGAAATTTTTCTGCCTCAGATTTTATTACCAAGTGGGTTGTATTTCTAAAATGTATTAAATGATGCATAGTTTCACTTTATGCTCAGACTCAACATCTGCGTAATTTGTGTTGCATAACTATTGGAGAACTCGCTAGCATTAAAAGATTCTTACATTGGAATATTCTTTTTGAAATATGCACTGAAGCAACTCCAGAATCCAGAATTTTATTTTACAATTCGTTGGTGTGGTGTGCTTGAACATATTTTTATCATTTAGTCACCTTTGGTAACTAATTTAGTAATTTGTTCATGAGATGATGATTTACCCAAAATTTTTGACAGTTCATAAAATGCGTACGCATCTTGGTTGGAGGGGGATGGTAGAGCTCATCCAGTATTGAAACCTGTTAGTAGGTAGAGAGGGGGAAAACACGAGTGGACACGATTTGATGTGGCTGCTCATACTACGGCGAATATTCACCAGTGTCTTGACATGCAGCGTTTGGAAGGTTAGGTTTGTTTGATTAATAAATAGGTAGTGCAGTTATTTATTCAACTTTGCAATAGTTTACTTGTTACCTTGCCAAAATGCCCAGTGGTAAGTACTATTCAGTAGCGGAAAAAGAAATTATGGCAAATGTTATTGGCAGAACCAAGCAGAAAATTTCAATGTGTAGTTTTTTTATGGTTTGCAACAAAAGTATATCAGCATATTTTTACATAGGGCAGAGGAACATTCAAGTCATTCATGATAAAAAACTAGTTAGCCCCCTTGTATATTCGTATTTTTTTAATAAAACAATCTATAAATCTCAAAACTTGTCCCCATCTTGGAGTGACCGTTTGAAATTTTTATGAAAAAACTAGCTAGATCCGGCATGCATTGCAATGCCACGCAAATAAAATATCTGTCTGTCTGTTTCGTTCTGGTCACGTTTCCGGTACCGTCCCGGTCTATCTGTCTATTTTTATATCTATGCGCCGTCGTGCTCGAAAAATCGCGCGTGTTTTAAAGCACTTTTTATCCACTTATACTTTAATATACTATATTAATTTCCTACATTATTGATTAATAATAATAGTGTAAAGACTTAAAAATTCCATTTGATATAAGTTGTAGTTTTATGGGTTTCTTAATAATTTTTAATTTTGAACCTACATTGCATTCGACAAATGAATGATTTCCCAATAAATTGAAGTCGTTTATCTTATTTAATCTAATCGAATATGTTTCCAAGCTGGGTAAAACACTAGATTTCAGGGTATAATGCAAATTTAACTAAATAATTTTAAATGTTGACTACAAGTTTCGGTTGCGGTTCCTAGAAGAGGAGCCGAATATTCGGTTTCGGCTGAAAATCGTGTTCCGGTCGGTCTCTAGTATAAAGTATAGATCGAAGATATTTTGCACTTTTTCACAATTGAATTGCAGTGTGGATTTCCGCAGCTTGTTTCTACAAAAGAGTAATGCAAATTATTTTATTACTAGTGGCAGAGTAATACTATAGCCACGCTTGATTACCCTTTCTATTGGTGCAAACACAGTTCAGAATGACACATGTCTAAGTCCACTTTGACCGATTGCAGGTTTGTTACTCTTTCGAAGGTTACCGAACTTTGATTCAGTGCAGAATAACTTTGTTCTGTACTATACCATTAATATTTAGAGATAGACTGAGAAAATATTTGAAAACGAAAGTGAATTCAATGGACCACCCAAGCAAATATAAAATGTTATCTGCAGCACGCAACAGACTGTGAAATTAGTAGTTTATGCAAGTGTACTAAGGGATGAATTATTCGACAATGGTATTGTCGCCAAATGAGCTCAAGATTTATGATGCATTTACACGAGGACGAGTGTGGTGAATGTCTACGAGCCGTAAGCGAGTAAGCAACAACCACACGAGTAACATAAACCTTGAAGCGGATGTTGTGTCATATTCACTCCTTAGTACACGAGTAGCATATCTTATAATTTGCAACACCTGCTTTGAAAGTTCAATTTGAGAGAAATATAAAAATATATATTATGTCGATATAATTTTTTTCTGTTTTTCGGAACAAGGAAAACAGACCTAAATGTAAGTAACATTTTTGTGTATCTGTTTTTCCCTTTCTTCGGAGCTTTTTTCCGATGATCAGTTGTCATTTTAATCTTTTTAATATAATTTTATATATACATTGTCCAATAACTTTATTCTAAATATATTGTTTTTATACTTCAGAGTCCTGGAGATGAAACAATAAAGTTTCGAAACGTCGACAAATTAAAATTTGGTTTTTTCCTGCATCATTCCGACCAAACTCTCGCCAATTCAACACTCGAAATCATATCAGCGGTCGCTATTCTACTATGATATAAAAATACAGTCACGTACTTATTTATGAAGAGCAAAATCCAATAAAGTCGCGGGTCGTGACATCTTATAACTGCGTCCGTATAGTAAAGTTGAAACTCTACTACAGTAATAGCATACTGTTACGGATCCACTACGCCACTGTCGTTGTTTACTTCTGGTCAATTTGATGAATATGGTGTGGTTGACGTCACCGGACTCTCCAACCGAACCGTCGCGAATTCCAAGAAGTTCCAGATTCATGAAACGACAGTCTAGTAAATTCTAAACTTCTCTGTTCACTTTATAAATAGCTGCGCATCGCATGGTTTCATTCATTCGAGTATAGTACAGTACAGTTAGTGGTTCATTCATATTAGCGAGTTCGAAGTGAATTTTTATTTCGTGCAGTGCGGTACGCGGTATATTTTGGAGAGTGAATTTGGATTGATGTATTTGATTGTCGGAGCGAATTACTGTGTTTTCGAAGTGTAAATAAACGGACAATAATTAGTTCAGTATTTTTAATAGACCGGACCCAAATTGGTAACAATACGGTAAAGTAGAACTCACCTATAGCAAAGGCTGAATATATTGATGGCGCGAAAATTGAACTTTCAGAACAAGTGTTGCAAAAATGTTAGTTTGTTCACTAGAGTATGTAATTTTTATCTTATATTTCTGACTTTTTCATTATAGGTGTTGAGTACTGTTCATCGTTTTTATACGCTTTATATTAGTTAAATTCGTAACAAAATTCAGTTCATATTTTACCTACCTATTAATTTTAATAACTGTCAATTTCAACAGTGAAGTTTCATTTTTTAATAAAATGTAATTGATGTATTTTTAATCATACTGCACGGCTTTAAGTAATATGTCGTATATTGTACATGTGGTAATTGTGTATTTTATCCTTGAGTAATTGCAGAAACCGCTACCGCTCGTTTTGCAAACTTGACTTCGGTTAGAACACGTATCACGTATTATATAATGTACTATTATTCAGGGCCTATCAATCTGCTATGAATTTCAATAACATTTTTAACGCAAGAAAAGTCCTACATTACCTCACTCATCCAGCGATGATAATGCAATCAACAGATACTTTCATAATCTGCTACAAGATTGAGTGAAGCAGATTCGGAGCATTTTTGAATGAAATCAGCATTAGTCTCATAAATGTGTCCACAGATAATAAATTTGTGTCAACATCAGACTTTCTTTTGACTTTTCATGATAATTCATCAGTCCCGGATTGCGGGTTTTATGATTACGTTGGCTAATTAAAGTCAATTGAGCGATTCCTCTTTGTTTCATTGCAATATTTGTGTCGTTGCCGTTTCTAATTAAACTGAAGAGTTGTCGTTTCTTCCGCATTCTCATATTTTTTTTAATTATAAATGATTCTGCAAATGCATGATTTGTGAATCCATTAATTTTTTTCAATTGCATAAAAAAGTGGTTAATTGCAAGTGCACAATGAGTATTCTGCACCAGTCTTTTTATGGGTTTGAAAAGTCTCTTTGTATTGCTTTATTTATGGAAAGGGTATACTTATTCAGTTCAACTCGCAGAAACATAAAAAAATAATTATTGAAGCATTTGTCGGTATAACTCTAGAATATCAAACATCTAACGAACATTTTCCTTCATTCTTTCAAGCTGTTATATTTATTTTGTTAATCTTATTTTCGAATTGAATACATTTTTTTGATGTTACCATTGTCATTTCGAATAAACGTTTGCTTTTCTGCTGTCAAGACCAATCAATAGAGATTATTTCGTGACAAAAATACTACCAGGAAACCGATGTGCCATCATACGAAAGACGGTCTGTAGTTATATCCTGTTATATTTTCTACTCCCAACTGTCATTTCTAAATTCGTTATAAACATTTAAAAGCATTTTTATAAATCGTTTTTGACTTGTAACTTGAAAACTAATGAAGCAATCTCGATACTCTCAATGGACGAATTGTAGAAAATCAAAATGAGCTCCAGCACAACTCGATCGGATTATTAGTAACGGAAAAAAACCGGAAAAAGCAGCGTTTTTAAAAAAAATCAGAACACCACCATTTTTCAAGTTTTGAAGCAGGCTTTCCACGACACAGTAGTACAAATTCAAAACAACATTAACACTACTTTTCAGTCACTTCGTAAGTGGTTATACGATAATTCTCTATTTTTGAATAGTACTAAAACAAATCATATAAATTTTCACACCAGACAGAATAAAAATAACTCAGCAGTAGAAATAACTATAGATGATCAAATTATAGACAAGGTGGAATGCTCTACTTTTCTAGGTATTAGACTTGATCAGAATGTATCCTTCAATACTCACTGTAAAATTTTAGCCAACACACTGAATATTAAATGTTTTCAACTAAGATCTCTCAAATCTATAATTGACATACAGGGACTCCTGCTCTTCTATTTCGGGGAAATCCAATCCAGATTAACATACGGAATAACCATATGGGGTAGTTCATCTGCAGTTAATGAGGTTTTTCTGGTGCAAAAGAGGATTATGCGATGTCTTGCTAATGTTCCCAATGGTACCTCATCTATTCAAACAATTTAAAATTCTTCCTCTCTATGGCCTACATATATTGGAACTTTTAACATATATACACAAGCAACGCAAAACTTTGGTATTACAATTTTGAGGTCTGTCTAAATTTTGGGGTCTCATTCTGTCGAACCTGCTATGCTCCAAACATTGAACATTCTTCTTCGTCTTCATTCGATGAATAATAGTGGAAAGCTTTAGAACAGTCGCAAAATAAGGCGCAGCTTGGTGACGTGACGCAGGGTGAGTCACGGCGAAATTTTGTGAACCACAAAAAGAATAGCGACTGAGTATATTGCATCGCAGCGTGACGTGACGCAGTTTATGCTCACCGTGAGCCTGCGAGACGCAGTGCTCATGCTGCAGTTTTCCTTAAAAATCACGGCATGTCCTTATCAAGTTAACAAACTGTGTAGTAGAACTGCGATCCAATTCGCGATGTTCAGACGCCGTGACTCACCTGCCGTGAAAAATTCGCCGTGACTCACCCTTCGTCACTCATTTTGCGACTGGCCTTACTGGTCTATTCGCGTTCATCCATCGTCTTTAGTGCGATTTCTACGCTCGCTTTAGCCAGACAAAAATACATACCGGGTGGGTCATTTAAGACTTACACTCAATAATTTGCAGTTTAAAAAAAAATCACCAAAATTCGTAGATTTCTGTTCGGAAGGGGACACCGTTTGACGTTAAATAGATAAAAAAACATGTTCATGTAAAATTGTATGTTCTGCAATTTGTATTTGAAATTTTTTTTTTCTGTAGCTCTTACCGTTCTGAAGTTATATTGGAAAACAGTTTGTTTATTTACTTTTCAACCCTGGCCAGGGGTTGAGAACACACTTTTATTGGTAATTTCAAGATACCTCAAACTAACTTATATCCAAAATTCGATTTGAAGACGTATTTAATTAGACTGAAAAGGTTAGCCTTAAGGTGCTAAGTCGACCTACCTGCAAATGCTGCAGAGTGTACCAGAGATCGATAGCGCAATCCAATAGATTAATAATATGATATTAACTCAGTCACTCACTGAGATATTAATTAATTTTAATGATCTAATTATACCGTTTAAAAGAGATTAATGCTCTCGTACTTCTCTCTGGAAGCATTATGACTAGATTGTAGCAATTAATGAGATGAGTAAAAATTGTACACGCCCCCCTGGAAGCACCATACTGTTTTAATAATTGTTAGGGATTTCTAGGGTTTTTTGTGCGTGGAATGTTGACATATGAAATAAGAAGATTAACAATCAATCGATAACGATATAGATCAACAGTTATATTCGAGTTTAATGTATTATGCTGAAATGTATGTGGCGACTCATCTATTGAAAGCGAAAACTTTTTATTGATTGCTTACATAAATATCGATAGAACATTAATGAGGACAACAGGGTTCTCATGCACCATGAATATTTGACGAAGAGGCCTAGATATTTGAAGAATGTCACTTAATTAATTTTTCATCTCTGGAATTTTATCTCTTCGCTGCCTCCTATATTTTTTCGTCCAAGAGATGTGGTCATTAATTGAGTTTACGAACTATTTTCTATGGCCGATTATCTGAGTTTCGACTGAGAAATAGAATGCAGCCTTCATTTAGACGAGTATTGATTCAGAGGCGCCTGAAAAAATATAAAAGATCTAACGTTTGTCGAATTCCACTTTTTTTTCAGTCAAATTACAAAGTGATATCACAAATGTTCAATGGTTTTTTATACTAATCATTTTAATAGTCTTTGTAAAAAAAACTTTTATAGTATCTGGTCTTTCTAAACACATCTTGAGTATCCTAAGATATTTTTTTGTGATTCTGTCACCCTGAAAAAGGGGTGTGAAGTAATCCACGAAATACACGGAGGATGTAATAGTGATGGAAAATGCAATTATCCAGAGGTATGAAATATATGGCTGATGATCTGTGAAATGATTTGTCGTCCTGTATGAACGGGTTCCATTGGGGAAAGGGGTAATATAAAAAAACGATCAACTGGCAAAGTAGATTTGGCATATAAATCGGCTTGTAACGTTACACCTATTAATACTTTCGTGGGTAACTATTACTTCAGTGGCACTTCAATAAATGTTGATGAAATATGTTTATTGGGTTATTGACTTTCCAGCTGAGGCGGTTCTACTTTTACCGAGCGATGTCACGGATTAACTGCTTGTTTTGAGAGTTGTGAAATAACTATCTATGTACCCAGCTATTTCCACCACACGTAGTCGCCTATTGCGTGGACAAGGGCCTACAACTCATCATCGATAGTGACGCCACAGTTTTTAGCTAAAGAAGCAGTTAGCTCACTTGGCGTCGGCACTTTGATCTTTATGTTCCCGTTTGTACACTGCGCAACTCTGATTTTTATCCCTCGCGCATACCGCGTGTTACTGTGTTACATTTTTCGTATACTTCGAAGAGCGATAATCGCGTACAATCTCCTACGCATCCTGAATTCTTTCCCTGGAGTGGATGTTACCTTGGAACATGCATTTGGGCCAAGTGAGCTAACTGCTTCTTTAGCTATAAACTGTGGTGACGCTAACACCCACTCGGTATGGGGCAACACTATACTTGTTTTTAAGAAAATCTATACTTGTTTGTCAGAAAATTACCTTTTGAAGGATATGTATGACAATATTTTATCACAATCAGTTGCTGGACATTTGCCAAAACAATGTAGCGTTGCACAGCGAGTCGCTATGGCAACAATGTAATTTATATGGGTTCCGAAAAGTAATAGAGCGGCTTTATAAGTGTTTAAGTAGCAAATGTTATTATTGTAATTTTCGATGTATATGTAAATAAATTATAGCTTTCTTAGGGCTATGAAACTTTCATTTCCGTTTTAAAATTAGTGACATCAGGCAAACTTAATTTAATATCCAAATTCAATATTCCTTATTCCAATTTAATATCCAAATTCAATAATATCGGAGCACTGTCCTTCTCTCATACACAAAGTTTCGTACATCGTATTCCCATTTTAACACATTTACAAGATGTGCATCGCTTGCGGCAAGTCAGGAGGTAAGTTGTACACAGTGTTTTGACACTTCTGGAATTGTTGTCCTTACAGGTAGGTATGATCCTCCTGAAGTTACTATCCATCCCCACTTGGTTGGCGAAGGTATTGTGTATTGTGCACCGAGGTTGTTATTCCAAATTCTTGCTTGGAGAGTAGCTCGTCTGTATGTTTTCGATTGCTCGATTCTTTCTTGTAAATAACACTCGTCTGCAGTCATTGATGCTCTGAAGATCTGATGCTTGATCATAAAGTAGAATAACAAAACCTGCAACAGATCATGACCTTTATCATCAATATCAGAGATGTCTGTACAGAGCTAATGCCATACACAATCAATTTCACGAAATGACATCCAAACCTTCCAAGCTGTCTTCTTGCCAATGCCACAAAATGTGGAAACTGTGTGCAACCAGTTCCAGAATGAAAAGCCAAAAATTTTCTCAAATTTCCGTTGAAAGTTTGGCACAAATCTCATGAATTTCCCGTATTCCACATTCATACTCAATCCATAGTTCAACAATATTTTGTATTTGTGGGAACAGTCATATTGAAATTACCACTACATCTGAGTCCACAGTTCGTATTGATGCGAGTATGTCTACTTTCCACTGCATGCTTAACATGGAGAAGTAGGCGGCCATCTGCTTCTTTGTGTGAGGCGGGAGAAATGCTTGCTACATCCATAGTTGTTGACGTGAGGACTCGGTCATCATAAGTACAGACAACATGTTTTCCTGAATACTCGTCTCCCACGATTTTCTTAGCTAGCAACTGAAACAATTGCAGTTGAGTCTTTAATACTTATGCCACTTCCCCTTGTTTCTCGGGTATCTGCCTTCAAACTGTTACTAGTATATCTGTCGATACAATATCTAGTCGTGAACTATTCTTCAGTTGATTATTGAAATATGTTCATAGTATCCGGAAAATGTTGTAGCAATTCCAGGTATTACGGCTGCTCCATCAAATATTTTAGCTGTTACATTCGGTTGGCTGTGATTAAAGCTAATGTCATATTTTGTTTGATTGCAGTCAATCATATTCGACTTGTTAGTTGGTTTTCAGAGTTTTGCATCATCTGAAATAGATGGTGGGTACATTTAGTTTTCATGCGAAAATAATTTATCAATGTTGCCATCTCGTGTTTCAGATGCGACATACAATCTGCAGAACAAGTTGGATTCTTTACGCAAGTTAGCATTCTTGGACTTTGCCTTATCTGTTTTTCTTGTTATAGTTTTGAAGATAATTTATATTGTATCTTCGACACCGTGCAATGTCAATTAAACGCAGAGCATGGGCAGTTTCATTCTCCATGTGCACTTCAAGAGAACTAATTGTTTCAGTTTTTTAATCTCTTGCTACAATATAATAGAACCTATAGACTGAGTGACTTATCTCACACTCCGGACCTAAGTATGGGCTTTTTCTCCTATTTCTTTTGCTAAATTCCTTCTCGAACTGGAAATATTAAAAATATTAGTGTAGCTCAATATCTATTGGATTTACCAAAAATTGTTCAATTACAAGATTTGTTTGCCTTAAAAAAAGGGTGAAACTAGCTCAAATGTTTCTTAAATCGGATCACTGGGTACGGAGATATACTCAAACAAAAAATATAGCAATTAGGCGGTCACTAATTTTGTTCATACTCATATATGTGTGTAACAAAGCCCCGCAACAAAACTTAGGGGACATACAACGGCACACGTGACATGTGTTAGCGCCTAGACTAATACGAGAAGTAGCTAAAGACGTTTCAATTATTTTAACAATCCATTTTACTTTCAAAATAGCTCCTAAAATCCTGCCATATTATTAAGATTCATTTGTAACTTCACAGACATTATTCTATCTTCCAACAAGGATTGTGAAAATGCGTCCTCGTTGTTTATTTGCACAGAACATCGATTCAGTGATTCGTGGCAATAACCATCAAACGTAACGGTGGCCATTTATCATTTGAATGTTACTTCATTTCCATGTAAACAGTTGGAATTTATTTTCTATGGTTGGAGAGCCTGCATCGAGATTAAGATATCGGAACTGATTGATGCTGGTGGTCATTAGAGGTATTGGAAATAATGACCATTGAGCAAGCGCCCCATCAATTTAATATGCTTGGTTCGAAGATAAAAAGTAGGCTTGGAGTATGAGGGATGGTTTTGCAAATACTTGCATTCACGATTACAAGTTCGTTCAGAAAATCTCGCATTTCAAATTCTTTATGAAAAACGGAGAAATACACTAAGAAAAATGTAGTTCGATTACAAAAATTTCTGTTTATTGTTTAAACGAGATTAAAACTATTTCAATTGAATTATCGGAGTATTAAATGCAAATTATATTTGCAATGTGCAGTTACTTTTAGAATATATCTACGAAGGTTGGAATATGTAGCTAATGATCTCTTGTCGCCCTGTGGGAGGGTGTATAATGGAGGTGGTATTAACAAAAAGTTTTTTTTTCAAATATATGGTTGAAGATATTTGAAATGGGATAAGAAATGTGAATATATTGAAGATCGTCATCACCGTTGAAATTTTTTAAATTTCTATATGTACGCATTTTTGGAACTTGCTTCTTTCCCGTAATCATCATTTTACAGTATACAATTGAGTGATCTGTAATACTGTGCGAAATAATACATGTCTCTACTATGCCTTCTTTATTGACAATTTTTTTTCTAATTTAAGTTCGAGAACAATTTGTTTAACATCTTCAATAGAAGGTGATAACGATCTTGCATTCAATAAACTCACTTTATCCAAATAATAATGAAATATCGTGTTCCTTACGCTTTTTTCTCTTTTAATACTCTTTTTGGCGCTGAACATATGATTTCACTATTGTCTCTCTGTAATGTATATAAATAGTAAATAGTAAACACTCGAATCACATGCACATTAAACGTATGGAAACAGTAAATACTTGTATAGTTTTTCCCAATATCAATTGCAGAAGCATAAAAAAGTCTTGCGGCGAAATCCTGTGAGCAGCAGTGGCGGAGATAACTAATTTTATTTAGATATTTTAATATCCTAAAACGTATTTTGATCGGCACACACCAAGACCACAGACGCTACTGGTTTTTAATCTTTCAGAGCTATTAAAACACAAATATAACGCGTGATTTATGACCTCCCATCGTATAGACACACCTCCAAGCATTGATGTCCGACTTGATTGGCCCAGACGAATCGGTTGTAGAACAGACAGCAGTCACTCAATTCCACGTTGACCAGCGGGCTCTTTGTGCCGACGGAGACTGTATACAAGTAGTACAGATTATTTTTCGTTCCGTTTCTTTGCATATACGCTCGTGTTAGCAAAGTGAGTTTTTATTTGCTTCCTATAGAAACAGCTTCTGCAATTGATATTGGATGGACTATATCAAGTTATACAATTTTATTAACTTACTTTTCTAAGTTTGTATTACACATACTTGCACTTTCCATTTCTCGAATCTTCATTGCAAAATTACAATAATGAGGCAATATAACTCACGCATGATTTAAAACAAAAAAACAAAATAACAAATGTATTTTCTACTTTGCTCCGAAATCTTACATGCGCAATAGAAATATTCAATTCCACAACGCTCATGTGGTAGAAATACACAAATAATTTCAAAGACCAAACGGAGCTGCCATAAAACGATGGACTACCAAGCCAGAGGTCGTGCCCCTTCAACGGGGCGCTAGGGACAGGTAAGCACCCCCTCAGGTGAAATACCCTTACTCTCCCACAAAAATCCCCATTTTGTCCTTTTATATGTGGAATAAAATGGTATGTAGGTACTATAGTAAATATGAGATATGACTAATAGTCAATAAATATATTTTAATTTGAATTTTGAAGTCAGAGGTCTGAGATTCAATCCTCAACACGGCCATATTTTTTTATATTTATTTATATTTTATGTTTGGTGTGAGTACTAACGTTTTAAACACATTTAATTTGGATACTCGATTGGCAAGGTTTTCTTCAATATCGAATATAGAGATTAGATTGCTTATATTTGTATTTTCGTCACGTAAGGAAAAAGCGTTATGCTTTCTCCATGGTTCCAAACGATCCAATAAATCAATTAATATCGAGGTAGCAGAATATGTTGCCATCAATCTCATGTATCACCATTTTGTGTTTATTTTTTCTCAATATTTTTCCCTTTGGAAGTTGACGTTTTCTATTATACCATGCAATACTATACCTATTTATCCTTTTTTGAAAACTCCTCCGCCACGGTAAAATATCCCCTTACACTTATGTGCCTAGAATGGTGAAAAAAAACACAACAAAGAACTATTCCTAATCTAATCTACCACAGTAAACCAAATCAGTTTTCACTATAAACTAGAACAAACATTGAAATTTTAATGGGACCGACACAAAGTGTTGCATATTTGGATCAAGAGAACCCTACCCTTCCAGCATTGAATTGTATTTTGTATTGTTGCGAATCCACTACGCCACTGCTCATTGTTTATCGCACGGTTGGGGATTTCGGAGACAAAAATGTAATCATCGAGATGTTTCCACGAACCGACAAGCAGGTGCCGGAAGTTTCTGGATGCTGGTCTATCGTACCGCGGGACAAGTAGTAAATCATTCATATAGTGCATTGCGGTACGCGGTACATTTTAGTAGTAAACTGTGATTTGGTATTTAATTGTCAGAGTGCATAATTGTGTTATGTTTTCGAAGTGAAATAAATAAACCAGCAATAATTAGTCGAGTGTTTTTAATAAAGACGCACCTAGTTTCGTAACAGTATTGATTTAGACACACATACAATTTTTTTATTACATATGTATTGTAGTAGCGATTGGGTTGGATATAAAATACCATATGGTTTATCCAAGAAGTTATTCTTCCCACTTTAATTGTTATTTTCATTGCAAGATAAGAATCTACGAATACAATATTCCTATTTGAAGATAACTTCAACACCTGTTGATCTTAGAAATTTCAAATGACACGATCCCATAGCTCTCATTTTATACTTCACAAGCTACTATCCAAAAAAGATATATGTGCTCCAAATAGCTAGATTTTTCCGAGGCGCTAAGTTAGCTATAGTTTTCCTTCAATGTTATCACTCACAACAATTATTTTATATTTTTTCAATGCTTACTATACCGGATAGGGAGTGAGACAACCATTTTTTTTTTCAGATTCTTGTCACATATGTTTGTGTTCATACATTTTATATCCATGAATGAGTTCTTCATCACATTAGTTTTCATTTGGTACTCTCAGGATTAAAAAATAAATAATGTAATTTTCCGCAATAAAATCCACATTCAAATACAAAATATTATTTTTATTCCTGAATTGGTATTCGGTCGTAGAATTCCATAACTATAAACATTATCAACTTCGTGGGATGGACTGATTTGCCTTTAGAAAGCTGAGAGAAATTTGGAAGACAGACAAACAGATACCGAAGCAAGACCATTAGGGTTGCATTTTTAAGCCTTCGGCAGAGAACTATAAAAAGAGCATTTAATTGGTCTGTTTTCAATCTTAAATTTCCTTATATGAATATTTTGTTATCTTCATGGGCAACACTGAAGGGTTTAATAAGGCTTCTCAAGGAACAGCGCCCACGGAATGCTAACGAATCATATTTAACGAGCCAATTGTACCAATTAATTCGAAATTGCTTTCGAATTCATGCACTTAACTCGTCATGGAGCGTATTAAAACAAACAATAGTCGGAATCAAGCGAAAAGTCAATGGAGGAAAGTAATCATTCGACGTTGGCGCCTGCAGAAAAAAGCCGAAAGCTCTGTAATTTGGAGCTTTATTCCTAACAGTTTTCTACAATTATTCCGGCATCGGAATCGAAAGACTTCAATTACGTTATCCGATTAACAAGCTCGAATTGGTTTTTCACACCGATCTGTAGCGTTAATGATGGCTGGATGATGGCCTTTCATTGAAAAATTATATAAAAAGAAGTCGAAGCGCTGGGTATTTCTTGATAAATGGCCAACATTACTCAAGCATCTTAATTTCGGCAGAGCTAATGGAATATAATTGGATTTATATTCTATAAGGAATTTCCAACATTAGGTGCATAATATGTTCATTATTCTTCACCGAATCGTTGTTCTTGTACCTTCTGTTGCTGGAAGGTTATTCAAAGATATTTTCATGTTTACACAAATTCGCTATTTACATCTTTTTGCAATAATATGTTATTGTTATTGCTCTTTTCTTCATCACTGATAAGACGCCAGAATTTGCCAGTCTGGTCAAATTGGTTGAAAATGGGGTGTTATTGTGTTTGCTATTTTTATTTTTATATATTTCATGAAAGTTCTTATCTCTCTGTATTACATAAATAGTAGGATACCCCTATAAAAAGGGTACAGTTGTCAATGTCAAGTTGTTGGTATTTGAATTTTCGTACGGCAATAAAGTTGAAGCCTTTTTGTACAATTTCTTCAGTGTCCAGCAAATTTTAAACCTTTGCGAAGACATTGTGAAGGTTTTGAGCCAGGAGACAACTACATGGGGGTTGATTTATTTTGAAAACTCACAGAGGCCACAAATGGCTTTGAACGCCGTTTTGCTTGTAATATGTTTTTATTATTGGTATTTTCTTCATCACTGATACCTCGTTAGAATTTGCCATGCCGTCGAAGGGGAAAAAATGGGGGTTGATATTTTGAAAATTCACAGAGGTCTTCGCTTCTGTTCATTAGAAAAACAACAGGGTCTGCGATATATTCGCCAATTTCTTCGAAAGTTTTCGCTTTCAACTGATCTATGATTTGTTTATTTGTAGAACCATGATTATATTTGAAACTCCTTCTCGACTTACAGATTTCAAGTATAAGGAATGTACCATTGGTATGTTTCTAATTTTATTAATTGATGAGGCCGATCTTTTTTATAAATTTTTTCTGAGATTCCTACCCATGTCTATGGGAAAAATATTGAAGGCATCTGCAATGTCGGCATTTTTAGTAATCGTCCGAGTCCACACTCTGCATCCGAAACATTACAAGCAAAATGGTGTACAATATTATTTTGGTACTCCTTGGACGAAAATCCCACTCATCTATTCCACCCCATTTGCCAGTCTGTCAAACTATAACATAGCAACGGTATAGGACACCGATAATGAGCAGCCATATATGAATTTTCAAAATATATCAACCCCTTTGACAGCCTGCCAGATTCTGGCGTATTATCAGTGATGAAGAAAATATCAATAAAAAAATTTGGCCATTTTCAAAATTGATCAACTCCCATTATTTTGAACCCCTTTGACGTCTTGGTAAATTCTGGCGTCTTATCAGTGATGAAGAAAAGACCAATATCAATAACATATCAGAAGCAGAAAGGTGTACAAAGCCATTTGTGGTCTCAGCGAATTTTTTAAATATATCAACCCCTATTTTCACCCCCATTGACGGCCTGGCAAATACTAGTGTCTCATCAGTGATGAAGAAAAGACCAATAACAATAACATATCAGACGCAGAAAGGTGTACAAAGCCATTTGTGGTCTTTCCGAATTTTCAAAATATATCAACCCCCATTTTCACCCCCTTTGGCGGCCTGGCAAATTCTGGCGTCTTATCAGTGATGAAGAAAAGACCAATAACATAACATATCAGAAGCAGAAAGGTGTACAAAGCCATTTGTGGTCTCTGCGAATTTTCAAAATATATCAATCCCCATTTTCTCAACTCCTTTGACAGCCTGGAAAATTCTGGCGTCTTTCCTTCTTGCTGTCTATATATATATATATCTTACATGTTGAAAAAAATTTGAATAAAAGACTTTTTTTAGAAATGGATTAAATTAAATTACAAACTGATAATATGAATAAAAAAACTGATATTGATAACTTAAGTAAAATTTATTCGTACCTACTTTTACCAAAAAACCATTCTTCATTTGAAAACACCTGAATTAAAACTCCTCTGTATATACCTATTTCATATGACATCCATGATTAATGATTGTCAGTGATTAAATTTTCATGTCAAAACATCTTTTAAGTTTTCCTTTGTACTTTTATACTTATATAATATGTTCCTTATCTTTGATGTCCAAAGAAAATCTCAAATTGCACAGTATGTATACTTTTATTGCTTAAATATTTTTATGTCCATATTTTTACTTTGTAGCCCTCGAAAAAGCAAATAAAGATTTGCGAAAGCTCGGGTAGCAAAAAAGAGTTTACCTTCTTCAAGACCGAATCCCCGATAGATACTCATTCTATATATATATATATATATATATATATATATATATATATATAAATATATATTCGGACACAAGAGTGGTCCTAGCTTGTGAAGACACATACAATGCAAATAGTTTGAAAATTTATCCGGTACAACTGAGTTCTGAGATTGTCGTTTTTCAAGAACCATATCCCAAACCATATATCCCAAATTTCCAACCTCTTCCGTTGAAACTATAAAAATAATCGGGACGGTAACTCTTTATTATGGTTTATATTTTTTCATTTTGTCAATGTAAATCATCCATAACATAATATGTGCTTAATTTTTTATTCAACCTCCCGTATAAAAGTAGTTATTTTCAAAAATGCCATCCACACAGATCAACTTCCAGAACCGTTTTCCAACAGTATTTGTTCGAATTGATTGACTGAATCGAATTATCCATTTGTGCCTTTATTCGTTTTCTATATATTTTTCATTGGTTTCGTTCTCGATTCGATTCACTAATTTGATTTCATTCGCTGAATTGAATATTTAAACGAACTAAAAACGTGTATTTTTCTAATTATCAGCGTACAACGGATTCCCTCATTTTTTATGATTTTTCATGGATAATTGATTGTATCCACTGGCGATGATTTAATTCGATTATATGGTTCAGAGAACCGTGATTCAGTATTTTCTCATTCTTCATTTTTTCAGTTTTTTCATCTCGGTGTAAAGGGGTTGGTCTCAGTCGTTCAATGTTTTTACATTTTGAGCGATGAGCGACCACCAGAAAAAACAAATTCATTTACCAATGTTCGAAAAGTGGGTGACCCTCATGTGATTCATAAACAAAATAGTGATGAAGTGCAAGTCGGAATAAGTGTTTCGTACCTGTGCAAAGTAACAAAATGAAATAATTACTTATTTCCAAACAAAACAACTCAAATCGAAACAAAACTAAAGGTGACTGTATATGGAAGAGTTCGAGGGATGGAACGCCATTTATTCGCTGTGTGCATTAGGCTGGAGGGGATAGATGAAACTATGACAGCGCCCATGGTAGCAGAAGTAGGTAATGATCCTGGTAATGACAAGCACAAGCTGAAAACTTTCAGTTTCTGAGTGAGGTCTCCCCGTTTATTCACAAATCACTGAAAAATATTGTACCCTACTTCAGATGAATAAACATTATTATTATCGTAGTGGCAACGGTCACGGTTGGGTAGTATAATAACAACATACATATTATAACAATGAGCCCTCGCTATTGCTGTGTAGTCGATTGCAAAAATAGTACGTGTAAATTTTATACATTTTCAACTGCATCACAAAAACTGCAGCAAAGAGATAAGTGTTCTGTTATTCCACGATATTTCAATCTCTAATTCCGGGACGTGAGGTTTTCATTCGATAAATATTTGAGATGTTTTCCGTTTTCTATTTGGAGTACTAGAAGTGGATAGTAAAATAATTTAAGCAAGTTCCGTGGGACGGTGTTAGCCGGTGATGAAAAGCAAATAACGACTTAAACTGCGAGTTCGGAACGCCTGGACGGTGTTGTAAACTGATCAATCAGCCTTATGAACAGAGGACAGAGATACTTTTGATGTATTTCCGAGTTGTCCATAATACACGGCATTATATCAGGACAAAGTACCTCGCAGAATTTGTGTTTTAATTTTCACGAACAGGTTTTGGTTACAAAGCAATTGACCTTACATGTGAACTAATGTTAAATATAATGCAGTTCAAGTACTAAGAGTAAACATCGTTACTTGTACTGTATAAGCAATATCCAATATTTTGTTGACAATTATACGTGGAGAGTGTTGAACCTGTTTATTTAGGGACCGTTCAACGTTCTTACATCCTTGCAAGGGTAAAAGTACAATACAATTATGAACAAGTACAATTATGAACCTCATGCCTTTTCTGATTATTATATCATTTGAGAATTTCATTAAATCGTTTTGCGTTGAATCTAGTATTATTTAGTGGTTTCCCGTAAGGTTAAAGCTAGCCAGTGTTATATGGGTACTTTTTTAATTTGTTAAACTACTTGGCTCCCTCACTTTTTTATGTTCTCAAGACCTTATGAACCTGCGACCTTAATAAAATAACGAGCAAGCACATTTCTTGCCGTACCTAAAAGTACACAGAAGTAGCATTACTTTATGATATTCAGAATATCATAACTTGACATGGATAACCTCCAAATGCGGTGAACTATCGTATCAATACACAAATTTTTTTTCATTTACTTACTTTTTTCTTAGACAGAAAAAAACTTTCATCTGGAACTAATAGTTACACAAAATTGTTACATCGTGGTAGATTATTTAGAAATTGTTAAAAAATTTAAATTGTTACATAGTGACTTGTAAATAAAACAGGAAAACTTCAGCTATCGAATCACTAGAGGGCATTACCAGTCTTGCACATAGCGAATACACTCCACGAGATATGTATTTGGATCTCGCGTTGTATTGAATGAATACATTATTATACAGGGTGTTTCAATATTCAGTATTAAGATTTCAAGGGCGTATTTTTCAAGTCAAAATAAGTTTTTTTTTCCATAAACATGTATCCGCAATCGCTTTGTACCGATCTAAGAGCGTTAAAGTTTCAAGATTTTTTTTTCATAGCCCTTTCAGTTTTTGCGATATTAAGATTAAATTTGAAACATAGGTTACGTTTTAGGGTTTATATCATCCAGTATGCCGAGTGATTGTGAGAATCTACAGAGAGATATTTTTTCAGGGGTCAAGCCGTTTTTCGCCACATAAATTTTTTTGTATGGCGCCGTTGGTGATATGCAATGAATTATTTGTTTTGTCTTTAAAATTTGTTGTCTCTTGTAATTTCTACGCATCTGCGATTGAAATTACAAGTTGCCTTAAAATTACCCTTAAAAATAAGAAACCTAGCGAACCTTGACTTTTCTTAAATCTGCCGTATTCTCGAAGGTGCTGATGGGAATTTATAAAAGTTCTATAGTTGGGAAGCCCGCGATTAGGGAATCTTAGCGCGTACAACCTCTGAGCTTCAAGTCCGTTACCATTAGCCAGACCATAAACAAAATGGATGTCAGCCACATGTTCAAATGCATATGGTTCATCACTAATTCTCTTTTTCATTGCTTCGTTGACAAATTTAATTAATTCTAGCAGATTACAAAAAATTATTTGACTTTTTTTCTCGATAACGGTCGCAGATGCGTAAAAATTACAACAAACAAAAAAATTATAAACAAAACAAATAATTCATTTCATATGTTATAATCCACCAGCGGCAAACTACAAAAAAGTTTATGGGGCGAAAAAGGGCTTGACCCCTGAAAAAATATCTCCCTGTAGATTCTTACAATCACCCGGCATACTGGATGATGTGAACCCTAAAATGTAACCTATGTTTCAAATTTGATCTTAATATCGCAAAAACTGAAAGAGCTATGAAGAAAACAATAAAAAAACTTGAAACTTTCACACGACAACACTCTGTAGATCGGTAACGAAAAGTTTGCGGACACATATTTATGAAAAAAAAAGTCTTATTTTGACCTGTAAAATACGCCCCTGAAATCTTGATACTGAATTTTGAAACACCCTGTATAGAGTGATTTTTCGTTTTGTTTCGATTTTAGTTTAACTTTAGCTAATATTTCAACTAATAACGAGTAATTCCCTGGAACAGTGAGGGTATATTTGAAGATAATAATAGGTAGTACCTGAATAGTGACATTGAAAAAGCTACAAAGACTGCAAGAGAAAACCAAATTATTCAAACTATTGAAGGGGATTTAGAAGATTTTGAGAACGGGGGCAGGTATAGTCCCCGAAACGTCAATCAAAACTATATAAAGAAGTATCTTTTGAATTTTTACTATTTTTTTACGGCAAGTTACTGACTAATTGAATAATTTTTGGTGAACGCAGTAACTTATCGGGGTGAACTAATTAGTTTGCCCTTTCCACACTTGTATAGATTTTCCTGATTATATTTTAATTTTTATACTGTGGAAGGTTCCCAAAAAACCATGTCAACAAAATAATTCAGTTATTAATTTTGTTCCAGTCAGTCACCTCCAGTATGTCCAGTCCATACCATTCGAATAAGAGAGCTTTGCCTTTGCTAAATTAGAAAGTGTAATAATTTATTTTCGACATGCGAACCTTTGACATATCGCTTCATCTGTAAATTCTGAATTAATAATGTGGAGCTAATAAATATGCATTATAAAATTGACTTAGTCACGCAACTATTTTGTCTTGTTTGTGTATTATCAATTATCGTTGCAAATAATACAAGGGGAGAAAAAAATGTTTCCGGCGTCACAAGCTAGATTTCAAGTCAACTGGATAATTAGAATGGGCACAACTTTGAATAGCAATATTTCAACCTGACAAACAAGTGAATGTAATTAACCAAACGCACAATGCTAACTAGTTACATCTATGAAATTCTCGATAGTGAATTAATGAAAGACTTGACTGGGATCAAATATTTTATAAGCCTTAGTGCCTTTCGAAAAGTTGCGTACCTATGCCCATTTACCTTGATCGATTCTTAACACTCTTCATAATTTACTTTAATTGATCCCAAATATTACTCAGGATTTACTCGGAAGAATGTGTGGAGAAAACTGGGGGCTACAACCGAAAATGATCATTTGGCTATATAGCAGGGTCATCAGACCCATGATAGCATACGGTTCGGTGATATGGTGGCCAAAGACTCTGCAGGCTGGGGCGATCCGAAGGCTAAGCGGTTGCCACGGGAGCTATGAGGACCAACCCAACAGCCGCCTTAGAAGTCTTGACGAACCTACCACCACTACATGTATACATACAAGGCGTAGCTAGGCCAGTTGCCAGCAGATTGACCAGAGGGCAAGCGCCCATAAGTAGACTCGCGGCAAAGTGTTTAACGATATATGGAAAGAGTTGGATACCGAACATAATGGGAATGCCATCGGACGAGATGCTTCCCAAGTATAGCTTCGATAAAAACTTTAAAACAGCCATAGCAGACAGAGAGGCACGGAAGGCAGGGCCTCCAAATAATGCACGAATTGCCGCTACTCAGACGGCTCAAAGACGGTGTTGGAGAAGTAATATATTTAGCCAAGCCAATGACAGGAGTCTCACTAAGCTTAGGCAAACATGTGACGATATTCCAAGCAGAAGTTGCAGCAATACATCACTACGCATTACTAAGGCAAGAGTTTAAGGAAAAGACCATTGCCATATTCTCTGACAGCCAAGCGGCTATTAAAGCAATCAGCTTCATGCAAGTTAAACTTGTCAAAAGATAGGAAGTCAAAACAGACTATCTCTGGCTTGGGTGCCAGGCCCCACAGGCTACAAGGGCAACGAACAGGCCGATTCATTGGCCCGAGAAGGAGCACCCAATTGGCCCAGAACCTTTTTGTGGCACAGCGAAGGCGCTGCGAACAACACAAAACAGTACTTGGTTGAAAGAGCAATTTCAAGAATAGTGGAACATGAGACATGGGCATGAGACAGGCCAAAGAGTTCATCAAGGAACCATCGCCAAAATTCACAGAGTACCTGTTAAGCCAGAAAAGAGATCAACCAGGATCATGGTTGGGCTTCTGACAGGGCACTGTAGACTCAAGAAACACACCGGACTGGCAGACACAACCACATGTAGGTTCTGTCAGGAGGAGGAAGGAACCTCAGCGCACATAATATGCCCCTGGAAGGCCTACAAGGCAAGTTTCAACGATAGGGAGAAAAAACCACAACCCCGGAATAAATGAAGGGCTCAAGGTCTGGCCTATGGAGTTTAGTAACAAGGACGGGCCTAGACAGGTAACTCTAACATAACATGAGGGCATACACAATAGATCTGCAACGGTCGCAGTGAAGTGGCTCTTAGCCCACAAGCCCCGTACAAATCTAATCTAATCTAAATGAAAAATTGTAACCCTTATTTGATCTCACAAGTGTTCGTATGTTTATCTATATGTATGCCATTTCTATGGACTGGAAAATATCAATCTGGAAAGTTTGGTAAATGCCTCAATCGGATGTCATAAGAATTCAAAACCTTTTATTTTTCAGAATTTTCTAAAATAAAAAAAGCATTTGTAGTAATTTAGCGTCACAGTATAGATGTTCGGAATCTATATATCTAAAACGCCCATAAAGTGTCTAGAGGCATCCATATTTTTTCGAAATCTGGCAATTATCATGTAATGTTGAAAGAACACATAAACTTTCATAATGGTTATTTCATAATACAAATAATTTTACGCACTACATTTTGGGATCATAAAAATACATTTCATATTCAACGTTAATTGAAACATTAAAAGGAAATATATTTGGGAATATGTCAGTGGCAATATAAGTTTGTTTCACAGGTATAATAAAGTTGAAATGAGTTTGAATAAATGTACTGAACTAATAATCGAATTTTTCAAATGTTTCCAAACCTGTATGATACAAAAAATGAATTCAAATGAACTCTGTCTGCAATGATTTTGTCTATTCCATGGACAAGATCATATGTCTGTTTGGTAGTATCTACCTACAGTGTTGGCATCATCTTGGTCAGGCTTCTACAGCTATCTCAGAATTACTATCCTAAAAGTAAAATATACTTTCATATGTTGGAAAAAACCGAATATAATCACCATTGGTAGTTCCTACCACACTTTCAACTTCAGCCCGATTCTCTTACTTTTCAATCCAGAGCTTTCTATGGTTTTTCATATTTGAGAATGGTTTCGATTAAATCATGTATTGAATAATTTTATCCAGTTCTGTCATCGTTTTACGGATAATGCGTTAAGATTCTAGGTATGTTTGAAATGTAATTCACCAAAAATTCTGGAGGAACTTGGATGGTCGCGTTGTTTTTGATTCCCACAGTTGATTATACAACAAAAATCATTCGCAAAAATCAGTCTTCATTCTTATTGGGGTTCCAAAATCCTAGATTACCTTTATCCTCCTCTATTCAAATGAACAACACATTTTTCGAAGAGAAAAATTTAATTCAAGTGACATTCATGTCACACTTGCAAATGAGTTCTTAGGTAGGGTAGACTGAGTACGGTTGAAACGATTTGGATTTTATCGTTCATAGTATTGTTGTTTATAAACCAAGCGACGATGATGATATGTCAAATACAAGAACGCGTTTCTAACTACGAAAGGGCTATACCATTTTACTTCCTGGGGTGCTATTTTTAGAAGTATACAAAATTTAAAAAAAAATCCGATTTGTTTCAATCGTCCCCATGCCAGGGGCGGTTGAAACAGTGATTGGGGTCAGTTGAAACACATGCAAATAATACAAAATATAATATTACAACTTGTTTTATTTACCATTGATCCTAATTATAAGCATAATTATGGCACCGTATGACAATATTATCAGTCTTCAAGGTTTTAATCCTCAGAAAGATATTTCTAATCAGCCTTTTACGAATAATAAACAATGTAATTAACAAAAATACTGAAAATCAACAGTATTCTTTTGAACAAAGCAAACTAAACGAAAATAATTTCAGAATAAACTAAAATGAAACAAATCACAATTTAGCATAGGGATCAATTTGAGTCGCAATTGTGGCAAACATAGCTAAGACCACCTTCTGTGCATTCTTCGTGAGCCCACTGTTTACAAGTGATGCATTGAATCCACTTTTCTCCGGATCTGCTTTCTGAATATGGTGACAAACAAACAATACAGTAGCATTCTTCCTCTTCTGATGACATTTCCTGCTGTGTATTACTTTTTTTTCCTCTTGAAGTATTTTTTCTACCTTTTCTTCCATCCAAGCTTTTCTTAACTTGCTTACTTTTAATCCGTTCCAATCTTGTTTCATGTTCCTTTCTTATGGCTTCTTTCTCTGGTGTATCAGTGTAAATTGTAGATTTTCTAGTTTTTCGCCCTTTATTAGATTTCCTCGGGGGAGCTTTCGGCAATGGCCGTACTGCTTCCGGTGTGAATACAATAGGATTTTTAGAAATTGCTTGTACGCTAGTAGACGGTCTCGGTGAAGTTTCCTGATTGATAATGCTGCTGCAACGTCTAGGTGGTGTACTCAAAGTGTATTGACGTTCATCAACGTTTTCTTGCTCTTTTGTTGGAACTGGTGAGTTATTGATAGCCTGTTGTTGCACCGTTGTCTTTGTTTGTAGTTCCTCAGTTAAAAGAGAAGGCGATAATGGCGGCGTTTTATATTCAGATGGAATTGCATTCAATGTAGAAACAACTGCAGACTCAGTTGTATATTCGTGATTAGGTCTATCTGTTACCTCAGTTGTATTTTCGGGATTGGGTCTATCCGTCACAAATGCAGGAGCAAAATCGATCTCAGTAAACAGATGCCGGTTATATGGGTGAATTCCTGTTTTGCGAAAGCCGGCTTGTATGTTGGATGGCGTTAGAGCAAGGGGCATAGCAGATGCTACAATTCCCGGAATGTCATAAATTGACATTGTTTTTCCTGGATGGCTTCGCATCCACGCATCACAGGTCGAATTTACAGCTTTCTTCAAAGGGCCATATGCAGATCGATCAAGTGGCTGGAGTTTGTGAGAGCAATGGGGAGGGAAAGACAGTAAGACAATGCCATTGTTCTTGCAAAAGTCCAGTGCGTTAATATGAATGTGTGATGAGTGGTTATCAAGTACGAGTAACACTTTATGTGATGGTGAAACATTTGTATATTTCTTGAAGTGTTCCAGAAAATGCATGTATGATTCATCCTGCATCCAACCAGAGGGATTTGCAGTTCCAGCAGACCCTATTGGCCCATCCCTAACAAAATGGTCTTGGTAACGCACTCGTGGAAACACAAAAAATGGAGGAATTACATTACCGATGGCGTTTGCTGCAAAGGTTACTGTCACTAAAATACCCCTTTCAGCTGAAGTTACTGAACCTACTTGACGAGCACCACGTTTAGCTACAACTCTATCAGGTTTTTGCACCGTTGTTATGCCTGTTTCGTCGGTGTTGTATATGTCTTGGGGCTCAAACTTATGACGGTCCATGACAATGGTCAAATTGTCATAAAAAACATCGACGTTAGATTTATTAAAGCTAGTAGCCCTTGACAGGCTTGTAGCTTGCGCGGCGCGTACGGAGAGTTCAGGGTTTCTTCTCATAAACATCCGAAACCATTCCTCACCAGCCATCTGGTTGTCTTCCCAAGTTCGAGGTCGTGATAAATTATACTTAATAGTAAGTTCGTACGCCAATTTTCTCACCTCTTTCTTAGGTAGTCCAAAATATATGTCTGCACATCGAATCAAATATTTTGATAATTCTTGCTCTTGCTCTTCATTGAAAATTCGATTGTGTGCTCTATACCCCATAACTTGATCGTCCTCGCCAGATGCATCTCGCTTTCGAATATATCTCAGGAGAGAACAGTGGTTTATTCCATGCTTGTCCGCCGCATTTCGTAGTGAATCTCCAGCTTTCACCTCTTCATATGCATCTCTATACCTCGACAACTCAATCTGTCCTCTGGAAGTCTTTCTTACGCGAACTCTCGGCATCTAGAAAATAAGAAAAACTAATATATTTACTGTTTCAACCGTACCCACAAAAATTGTTTCAACCGTCCCCAACCCTGCCTTTCGTAAAATAGCGTTAATAGAAATGGTAGTAATAATAACACATTAAAACGAGTTATTATTCCGTATTCTAAAAGCTTCATAAAAATCAGAAACACACACTCAATACTTTGACTTTAATAGAATTCACGATATTAGCATAAATCTCAGAATAAAAATACTTACTTTTGGGTACCAAAATATAATACGGCCTCCTGTAAACAACAACACCACGAGAGAGCGGGCGCAACACTAAGTTACGTGTTTGGATCTGTCGTCTGCTTCGTTCTCCCCTTGCACCCTCACTCCCCGCGTATCCGTTCGCGAGATATTGCTTTTGTTTCAACCGTCCTTTGTTTCAACCGTACCCAGTCTACCCTATACAAGTTATTTGGAATGTAGGTAATCAGCTGTTGAAATGTCGGCATTCAGAAGTGCTAATCGATGGATAAATTTCAGTCAGCTAAATATGTTTAAATTTTAGTCATTTCTCATCAGCGAAATATAATAAATCATATTAATAAATGTTTTCTATGGTCTGATTTTTTTTTAACAAGGAATCAATTGAAGTTAATAAATAAAGATGATGGCCGGTTGTCCATTGAAATGGACATACATTAAAAAACTGACTAGGAAAACATTTCATCGCTTTTGAATGTCTGCTACCTACTTGTCAACGGCGGCTATCAGGATTTATTAAAAAAAGACTAACAGATACGAATTCGAATTCAAGTAATTCTTGAAGCTCGAGAAAAACAAATTGAGACCTAGCCAAAATAATCAGTATATAAGTCTTATGTCAGGTGTGTATGTACTGTAAATTGTATTTATTTTGACAGAATCTCGTAGAGGGTTTCTCCCTATTGTTACAAAATTTGACGAATTACTTTCAATTTGACACTGAAATTTATTTATTTTTGTTTTTTCGTGATCCGTGATTTGTTTTTTATGTCTTTTCATTCCTTTATATTCATTTTGATTCAAATTTAATCAGAAAAAAAAATAAAAAAAATGCAGAAAAGTTAGGTTACGTTGATATTCTCAATACATCCTGAAGAGGTCCAAACTTTAAACTGGATCTAAAATGCAGCAGCGCATTGACGCAAACCATGCAAACGATTATATTTTTCCATTTTTCGTATAACTAACAATGATAACGAATAATAAAAGGAATGAGTTAAAGACCCCCGATGAATCCTAGAAACCTAGAATCGATGAGATGTAATTACTTTTCAATAAGTTTTTTTAAGGGATCCCCCCACACTTCGATATAGTTAGTTCTTTAATCCACTAAAAAAACCTTGAAGCGTGTCACAAACGTCAACGAAAGCATTAGTAGTCATAATCCGAGGGTATCATAGTCCCCCTATTATGTGGTCGCACGTTCATCTTTCTGTCTTCGCACCCTAGCGTCACACGTCATACGCGCAGGGTGAAAACTAAATCATTCACGGTGACATCGCGATTATCGGCTATAGAAAACAACCTCCCTAGAGGTGAGCCAAGAGAGGGTAATCTAGCGATTTACTGTTAGCATATTGCATACTTGTTTTCTTCTGTGTATCTGAATAGACGAGATCACACATAAATTTGAATCAAATGTGCTTGTAGTTGGAATATCTCTCTCTTTGCGTTTTTTGGACCTATTGGTGCTCTCCCTTTCTTACGTAATCTCTTACATAATTGAGGTTTCGTCATTTGAACACAGCAGTCTTGCTCGAAGCAATCCTGTGTTCAGATTGTTTTTTACTCCACTCACATTTAGTATTTTTGCAATGCACATTATTATAAACGGCGAACTTTCACACACGTAAATTGACTCGCATCTCCCACGTGTTCAGCAGCAGCTCTCACGTCTGCACGCTACCATGTCGGAAACGGAAGTGTAGTTGAAATATTGTGATAAAATGCTATGTATGCATAGTTTTTCCCAGAAGATATTACGATATGTTCGAATAAACGCCGCTCTAAAACCCTCAATTTAGTGAGACATTCAAACAACACCGTTAAGGGCCGGTTGTTCAATGTCAGTTTAAACCGTTGATTATCTTAACTCGGATTGTTAATTAACTATGGATTAGAACGTTATGCATTTTTCAATGAAAAAGGAATCCTGGATTCTCTAATTCGTTGTTTTCATAGGTTGGCAACACATTTTTTCGCTTGTACCATTATTTGGACCGCTCAGAAACATCAACATTGAATTAAACATAACCTAAGAATTCAGTTTTGTTGAAAGTATGTAGAAAAATTGATCGAAAAAAAGCAAAGTCTATTCTATAGATTGGAGGCGTCTCTTGAGAGAAAAAAAGGATTCATAATATCAATGAAGGCGAGGAAAACATTCTCATTTCACTGGTAAAACAATATCAAGATATTATAGAATGTGAAAAAAAACGGACGTAGTTACTTGATTCGCAAAAATTGAAGGCGTGGGCTATTATAATAAGTAATGAATACAATACCATCTGCGCTGGTCTCAAAAAAAAGGAATAGCAACTCAACAATAAAAAACAAATATTCTACTTGGGCTCTGTCCAAAGCAAATCTCTATTTTCAAAAAAGATCATTCGAAGAAGAACACAAGTTGAAATTATAATACACATGAGGGAAGAACACCGACTTTTCTTGGAACTACAGAGGGAGGAGTAGAATCTAGAGAAAACCCATATGATTGAGATATAGAAACAAACATTATCTTTGAAACATAATTCATCAATCAACAGTAGTAAATCAACATTTGTTAGAGATTCTTGACAAGAGATCATGTAGTTTTTCATTCTGCAATTGTGATAATTTAATTTTAGTTTTTTATGACAAACGTTTTTGGTATGTATAAATAATCAAGATTTGATTTTTATTTGGAAGTTTATTTTTTGTTAGATTTTGCCTTTGTAGTCATTTGAGGAAGTTCTTTGTATTTTTATTAGTTGCGGACGATTTCTCTTGGCAAGCGAAATCTATTCAAAAATTATTTTTCTTTCCATTCTTCCAAATGGTTTTTCTACGTTGTCTAAATCGGGTCTCTTTCTTCTTGAGGCAATAATACAAAAACTTTAAAAAATATTCATTGTCCGTTATATCCTCGAACATCTTTGCAGTAGGGTATAAAACAATTTCAACACAATAATTGTCAGAATAGTCAATGTCTATTGAAATGTCAAACAATCAAATAGGTTAGAATCGGCAAATTTTTAATTTAGGTTTATCTCATACACCCGTAATGAACAACTGAAACAAAATTGGTAATCCTGGTTTAATCCCAATCACTTGGTCATCCTTGATTGAACAACCGGGCCTAAGGCCGCTTCCTGTGACGTTATAAATCCTCTAATTGGCCAATCCTTGGTAGCCAATTTTACTATTTTTCGGAACATCTGAGGAAATATTATTCTGTTTCATCCTATGAATAAAACAAAACTTGTGTCGGCATGTATTATATTGAAATGAAGACGTATTGATAGCTGCTATTGATTTACGTATTCTTCAATAATATGTATGTTCCATGCTGTAATATTTTTATTTTTCACTTGTATATTATTTGTTATTTTACCTTGGATGCGGTTGCTATAAATACACCATAACGCCCTAGGCAATAACAACAAACTAAGTCAAACAACCAATTTTTTCCAATAATCTTACCTAATTAAAATTAAAAGTGCAATTTTCGAATTTTCCGAAAAAATTATGTGACCCGAAATCTTCGGATTTTTTCGAAACTTTAGAAGAGAAAACTTGACCACTAGTACTTGGAAGTTCTTTCATAAAAGAACCGCTAGGAAATTCAGTGATTCTGTAACCGAATTTACTATCATTGTTGACACTTTGTTTTTAAGAAAATGCTGTTCTTTGTAACCTTCCGCCACAGATGCACTCTTCCATTTTCCGTGCATTTTTAAAGTTTCATACGATGCACCGGTTTCAATTAAAAGAGTTGCCGAAGTTCTTCTCAAACAATGTCCAGTATATTCAATTGCATTATCCAATTTCAAGTATTTGGCAATCATTGAAGGCACACTTCCTATGGTATTTTTGCCAACAGGTTGGACGGTGCACCGACCGTTTCGGTACGTAAGGAAAAATCTGAGATCCTTTACTCCACTGGGTCTTAAGGATAGATATGTTCTGACCAGCCAATACTAAATCCGTTTCACGTACCGGTTTCAGTTCCCGGTATTTTAACAAGTAAACAGCTACCCTTATCTTCTATGTCGTTTATAGTCATTTTCACAAGTTCATCTCTCCTTAGTCCTCCAAAAACACCCATTACTAGAACTACTTTATATAATGGATGAATTTCATCCGAAGATTCATTAATAAATGTAAGAACTTGATCTTTTGTCAAAACCTTGGATTTTTTCGGAATATATCCTTTAGATTTCATTTTAGAAAATGCTAATAACCGTGAAAAATGGGAAATATCGGTATTTTCATTGCCTATCATTGTAGATTTTAAAATAGAATATTTCGTCCACAATAAATTTGGAGAAAATTTTTCGGACTAAAATAAAAAAACAATCAAAAACATAAACCAAATAAAAGAAAAATCAAATAACATACCAATTCCTGAAAGTTCATAGAGATTTCTCCGGCAATAAATTTTTGGTTACTTTGGCTGCATTTTCTTTGATATTTTTTGGTAAATCGGTATTTATTTCCATTACTTTTATAAGACGTATATAACGAAGCAGCAATGACATTCACTAAATATAATGAAACACTGAACAATATACAACAAACGTCAAAATATCAACAAATGCCATGCCTACTGTAAGACGAAAAGAAGAAAGAAAATGCTAGGACCAATGAACCCATTTAAAAATCGGGTTTTCATTAAAATAAAATAAATTTTTCGTGAAAAATAAAATATTGTATGCGCCACGGGTGACAGGCCCTCGGGCTGAATGTTACCCTCCGGGCACTGGGGGCATAATATTTATTTATTTATATATATATATAATATATATATATATATATAACACACTTGGTGCATAATAGTTATTTATGCACCAAGTGTGTTATATACATCCTAACGCCCGGGGGGTAACATTCAGCCCGAGGGATGAATGTTGCCCGATGAGCGTTAGGATCTAGTAACACTCGTGGTGCATACAAGATTTTATTTTTCAAGAAAAATGTATTTTATTTTAACAAAAAACCGATTTTTAAATGGGTTCATTGGTCCTAGCATTTTTTTTCTACTTTTCTTCTTACAGTAGGCATGGCATTTGTTGATATTTTGACGTTTGTTAATATTTGTCAGTGTTTCATTATATTTAGTGAATGTCATTGCTGCTTTGTGTTATATACGTCATATACAAGTAATGGAAATAAATAACAATTTACCAAAAAATATCAAAGAAAATGCAGCCAAAGCAACCAAAAATTTATTGCCGGAGACATCCAGACCCTTGTACAACAAGAAATACGAACTATTTATTCAATGGAAATTGAAAAATAAAATTATTGCCATAGATGAGACCGTGTTATTGGCGTACCATAGACAAATTAAAAATAAAGAGACTGTTTGAAACATTGGCGATCTTGACCACCAAGTTTTTGGTACGGCCAGTCGCGCATAGAGGCGCTGCCCGCAATCCACAGACGACTGATGACATGATAATTTTCCAATTTCGACATTTGTCAGAAAATAGAGGTTTATTGTTTACACATGTAATTTTTATTATGACAAACTACAAAATAATTTCAGAATAATTATTCTACTGTTATTGTCATCGAAAAATTAATGACAGATATTATGAAATTATACTATGGACTTGAATTAGGAACCCAACGTCGAAAATAGAATGTTTGTTATTCGAGTTGACGCTAAAATTCCTGGAAATATTATTTTACAAGGCAAAATATAAGCTGCTTTTCACAAACTGATACTTATTTCCATCCATCAGTTGCAGAAATGTTTTCACAAACTGATACATATTTCCACTTCCTATCACCATTTGAGGAAGTACATAGATTATCATCAAACAGGAGTATTTGTTATACCTACTCGTTCTCCTTTGTGCTAATAAATAACAAAATTATTGAAGGTTTGTTGTAAATGTAATTTGTTTTATTTTGGTTGATTTGATGATAAGACTGAATAATATTTTTAATTTTGTTGTTTTTCAGAGTTTTATTATTGTTTGTCTATAGTTGTACCTTGTCCTAGATACAATAAAATGCGTTTTTATAGTGTTCAACTTATTATTCTTGTTTTATAAGAACTTTAATTTTGTTCTTGATATCATGAAACAAAGATTTATTTTGAAACTTTATTTAACCACGAAACTAACAGATTCTACGAATCGATTACTGTATATATTTTATTAGTGATCGATTTGCCATTCCTGTATTTCATATGATACAACCATTCATACAGGAATGGCAAATCGATCGCTTATAAAATATATACCATATCAATCATATAAAAGTAACACATTTAAAAAACCCGCCTTATCTCAATCGGTAACTGAAGATAAATCTGTTTTACCAACTGTACTAACTTAGTTCGGCCAGTTGCGAGATATGTCGCCATTGTCTAAACGTGGTGCCAACTTTTACTGCAGACAACTATCTTTATTATGTGGCGTACTTTCAGGAATTGGTATGTCATTTGATTTTTCTTTTATTTAGTTTATGTTATTGATTGGTTTTTTTAATTTTAGTCCGAAAATTTGTTCTCGAATTTCATTATGAACGAAATATTCTAATTTAAAATCTACACTGATAGTCAATGAAAATACCGATATTTCCCCCATTTTATAATTTTAAAAAGAAATCTAAATGATATATTCCGAAGGTTTTGACAGCAGATCAAGTTCTTACATTTATTAGTAAAGCTTCGGATGAAATTAATCTATTATATAAGGTAGTTCTAATAATGGGTGTTTTTGGAGGACTATGAGAGATGACTTCTGAAAATGATTAAAAATGACAGAAGATAAGGGTAGCTGGTTACTTGTTAAAATACTGGAAATTAAAACCGGTAAGTACGTCAAAAGGATTAAGTATTGTGGAGGAGGAGAAAATAGGGGATTTGAGGCTGGTCAGAAAATATATATCCTTAAGACCCAGTGGAGTAAAGGATCTCAAATTTTTCCTTACGTACCGAAACGGTCGGTGCACCGTCCAAACTGTTGGCAAAAATACTATAGGAAGTGTGCCTTCAATGATTGCCAAATACTTAAAATTGGATAATGCAAATGAATATACTGGATATTGTTTGAGAAGAACTTCGGCAACTCTTTTAATTGAGACCGGTGCATCGTATGAAACTTAAAAAATGCACGGAAAATGGAAGAGTGCATCTGTGGCGGAAGGTTACATAGAACAGAGCATTTTCTCTAAAAACAAAGTGTCAACAATGATAGTAAATTCGGTTACAGAATCACATGAATTTCCTACCGGTTCTTTTATGAAAGAACTTCCAAGTACTAGTGGTCAAGTTTTCTCTTCTAAGTTTCGAAAAAATCCGAAGATTTCGGGTCACATAATTTTTCCGGAAAATTCGAAAATTGTACTTTATATTTTAATTAGGTAAGATTATTGGAAAAAATTGGTTGTTTGACTTAGTTTGTTGTTGTTTATTGAGTTGTTGTTTGTTCTTGTATGAAATGTTTTCCAATTAAATAATATAGTTCTAGCTTTTGCTTCATTTCTCCTCGTACAATGAGCTTCATTTCTCCTCGTACAATGAGCGGGCGTTATGTCCATAAAGCCCGCTCATAACGCCCTAGGGCATTATGAGTGTATTTATAGCAACCGTCTCCAAGGTAAAATAAACAAATAATATACAAGAGAAAAATAAATAACTATTTCGGCCTGCTACCATTGTAAAGAAACATTATGAATAATGCTTGGCAATGCTGTAATTCTCTAGCCATCTCACATCGTCACATCACGACGCAGTTTCCGCTGTGTCCAAACATTTCTTTAAAAATTTATTTTGGAAAACTAATTTGAAAAAAAAAATAAAAACAGACACTTTTCTCATCGTTCTGCAAATTGTATTTTTTTCCAGAATAAGTGATCTCGCTTATTATAAATTTTCGGTTTCCAACATCAATTGCAATCCTCAAATGAATAATTTAATCGATAATGCTACCCTGAAACAGCATGAAGGTAATGATTCACAAGAATCTTCCAAAAACCCCGTGAAGTGCTGACTTACAAAGTTTTTTTCGATCGCAAATGTATCAGACATTCTATTGAACTTGAAATCTTTGAGGAAAATAGTCGAACAAATACGTAGAGAAGCTAGAGATTTTTCGATTATTGAATACTTTTGAAAATCTCTACAAATCCTCAAACTCCCAATTAATAAATAAAATTCAAAATATCTAATGTCATATAATTTACAGGGTAGATAAACAATGTTAAATTGATTCATGAGTTAACTAACTAACTAATCAACAGTATCATTTAATTTGATTGTTATTTTAATTATAAAATAGTGGCATCCGTTTGTCATTGCAATTCAAATCTATAAACATCCCGAATGAAAAATATACAAAATTACCTTTCTATTCCTCAACGAGCACGGTATATGCAATCGAATACCATATTTTTGTGCACCTCTACAAGTTAAAAACATACAAAATTGATATTTGTTACATAAAGTTTGGTAATACGAACATGTCTCATGAACATAGCTAAAACCTAATCTCCATCAATACTCTGGTTGGAATGAAAGCGAAGATAACTGGACAACATACTAAAATTCCAGATATTTATTAACATTCTTCTTTGTAAGAAAAACTTTCCCAGACAGTGAATTTTGCCATTGACGTTGGGCGCTGATCGATCTACCTGAGATCTTCACATTGGTTATAGATTAGTTCTTTTCAAGTTGAAATGGCAACGATTTCCTGCTATAATATGTGTATAGTGGGTAAAATATCCAATTAACTAATTTCCTGGCTTTATACCACGATGAATTTTGGGAATGCGCGAAGTAATATGTTTTGCTACATTTCATTACGTCAATTAGATTCCGACAATTATTCTACTCATATTGTTGATATTTAATGTCTATGAACTCCGGGAACAGTGCCTAACTTGATATCAAGTTAAAATAATCAGCCAAAAAAAATACGTTTCATTCAACAATTCTCGGATGAAGGTGACAATTCTCTCATTGTGAACCGTTACAAAGAAGGTTGTGCTGATGGACACGCTCGTACACGTTGCCAACCCTTGCTGAGATTTCAATTAACCTCCACAAAAAAAGTAATCTCAATTTGAAAAGATTCATACACGCACGAACGACTCCAGCACACATTCGAATAAATAATCAAAACGTAATCAGAGTTTATCAGACACTTGCTGAGATTTCAATTAAACCCTCCACAAAAAAAGTAATCTCAATTTAGAAAAGATTCATACTTTAGATTTATCGGGTAATTTAGTAGAGTCTGATTTTGTTGGTGTGGGGACCCAAATCTTCTGATAGTGTCAAGGAAATCTCCGTTTGGTACCTCGGAATGTTTTTGACTGTCCAGTTTTACAGGAAGAAGTTGGAATCAACCTGCCCCATTTCGATTGTTTTTCCAGGTGTTGATCGATAATGACGAATATATTCAGAAGGAATGACAGAAATTAAAAAATACAGAGTTTTCAGAACTATTTATCTTTTATGTATTGACTATATTTGTAGAAAAAGGGTTCGTTTATAATTTTTTTGGGGTTTGTAACCCACCAAAATCTGAAAATGAAAAAAAGTTATGAATAAAATCAAACGAATTGACCCCTAAAAGTTACTGTATTGATTATTATTATCGTTGTAACAATATTTAGCGGTTCAAAAGAGTCGATGGAACTATTGTTACGTTTATAGATTTGAATGTCTTGAATGGTATTGTCATGTGCTTTGTCACCTGAGATAACAATTATTAATAATTTTTATTTCTCATATTAGTTGAGATTGGGATCAATTAAAAGTCGAAGAAAAAACTACTGTTCTCTTGCCTACGTTACGAATTTAATTAAATTCATTCTCAGGAGCTGTAACAATGGATATTCATATACATAAAATAGTTTGTACTCGAATACTTATCAGATTTAGAAAATATAAATAATTCAAAAATACTCACCAAAAATTTTTTTCTATTAAATTTTTTCAAAATTGTATATTAGAAATAATAGATACACAACGAAAATCCACGAAAGTAGTATATACTCCAACAAAGACAAACAAACACTGAGGTAAGGACCTGATTGAATAGAAAATAAAAATAATACCAATGTTTTTTTATGTCGAAAGGAAAACAAATCGAAAAAGGCTGTATTCAATCCATTTCTGGTATCAACACTATTAGGGACATCAATTTAATCAGTTAATTGCCGAAATAATCCATTATTTATTATTGTTTTTTATCGTCCATTTTTAATTTCTCCTCAACTTAGATTATCACATCAGTGTTTGTTTGTATTTGTAAGAGTATATGCTATTGTCTCGGGAATTTAAGAACATTTTTGACATGAAAAAACAACCCCTGGTAGACCTTTTACATTGTTTATATTTCCTCGAATTAGAATAATACATCGTGGCAAGTACAGACGATTTCATTAACATGAAAATCCATACAGTGCCCTGATGATACATTGAATTAAAATCGAAACATAGGCAAGATAAAATTATAGTTTAAAAAAACTATAAAAACACGCTTTAGTAGCAATGTGAAAGATAAAATTAGTAAGAATAAAGTCATTTAACTAATGTAAAAAAGCGTGGGGTCCTTGATATCAGTTGTCTTAGTTTTTTATCGCTAGCTATTTGTAGAGGTAGAGTTATTATGAAAAGTAAGTAGAGAGCACCTCACGCTTATTTTTTACAATGAATTGAATTTTTTGGTCAATGACTTTATTCTTATTATTTTTAACTTTTTACTCCATATTGATACAAAAGCGTGTTTTCAAACTTTCCAAGTACGGGAGAAAAATTCTTCGATTGATTATTCTTCCACATGGGATTGAAGTTTTTACAATCTTTTGGTGAAAGTGCTGAGACCAGCGCACTCACCAAATATTTGCAATGTAAATTAGACATTATTTTTTTATTATGATCTAGGTGAGCATACATTATGTGACATAAATAGACAGGGTGTAATCTAACTTCTTGCACACCCATGAATGACGGGTGTATAATTTCATTTTATAATAAATGACAGTGGTTAATAACTCGAGAAAAAAAAAACAATTTTTTTTTGTCGTCCAAATTTTGGGAACCGCGAAACAGCGTTGTTTTGGTAGGTAATACTTTTTTTTGTTATTAAGGACTTGGCGAAATGGGTGTTCGGCTTTTTTATACAGGCTGATTGTAAAGCAAATAATTTCATCCGTACTTTATTATCTGTTTATCATTATCTATTTTCAAATGTCAATTTTTGAATTCATTTGATAAAAAAGATACATTTCACATATTAATATTTGTAATATTACCCACAGTTCTGGATCAAGAGCGACACTGTGGAACACTGAGTTTCGTTTTCACAAAGTTCAAGTCTGAACTTTGCTTCATGGAAATTCCTAATTCTTGGAAACAATATTTCACACTGAAAATATTCGATTATGTCAACAAATTTTTTGTTCTGTCTGGAGCGGCATGGGAGACCATTATCAATATGATTTATTCAATGTAATTATACCACGTCATGGTCAGCTTGATATTATACCTCACGCTTTGTCATGCTAAAGTAACTAAATGATTAATCAGATTAGAAACCCTTGCTTTGACCGCTTTACCTTTGATAAAAAATAGTGATATAGCGAATGACACATTTGTTAGTGTGACAAGCTTTTTTGATCTCGTGTATGTGGTAATTGTCTTTTCTACATATAAAAACATATGAGGAACAAAAAGTTAAACTGAAATTGGCCAGTTGAATGCTGGAAAATAAGGAACTTCTGAAAAAAAACCATTTTCAGTAACTCGTGAACTTATTCGACTTTCCAAATGCAATGGCATCATTGCTATTTTTGTTGTTGTTATTATACATTAAAAACCAGGCAACTGTGAATTTAAGTGCAACGTAAACTTGGAAGAATCAGCTCATTTCCACACTGACCGCCGATGTCAGTGTGGAATATCTGGACGAATTTACTTATTCCCGGTTCTTCAAACGCACATATTGAGAATTTCGAAGGTGTACTAATGTTATTATGATTCTATATAATCTTTCTTCATCGTATCGATTAATGTTTTTGCCAGGCACCCGCGCTAGGCCGACTGTCAGTAGTGCGGACAACAGTAAATTCGTCCAAGTTGTACTTATGTTCGGAGTGCTCTGTGCAGAAATCAGGAAAATTATGAGAGGTTACAGTAGACTCCTTGAATTTTAAACCCACTCCAAATGATAATGGGAATACTTGAATAGTCTCGTTAGGATATCTACAATTTGAGTAATATTTACGTGAAATGTTTGTTACTGATACAAAATTTTTGGTTTGACACACAATCGAGAAAAACCTCTGCGTAGTTTTTTTTTTCGGGATAGTTCCCTATGGATTTTTCATACATAAAGGTCGGTTATTGTTGAATTTCTCTCAAGAATTATATTCATAAGGGTTTTATCATGAAAACCATTATATAATTGATTTGGTTATCTACTCAAATCCCGATTATGAATTGAAAAAAAAATCTAATAGTTATTTTAGAACAAAAATATTTTTCAGTTTTTCAAATAAATTCAAAACGAAAACATGTTGTTTGGAACTATAGAGTGAAATATAAAATAAACTTTTATCTTTCCAACAAGAAAATCTAAAAAATATTCTTGTAAGCAGAGTATTGCTTCTAATGGCGATACTGGTAAAACTAAAGTTGTTCTTATTCTGTGCCATTTTTTTTTTATATAAACAATTTTAATGGGATAATCAAAATTTCCTGTTGATTTGTTTTAACTTTTTGTTTTTTTTTGTTTCAGGGGTTGACGTTAACCCACGATCCGGCTACTAGCGACGATAGTGGTCGGGCATCTGAACGTCTCACTGGCTCATCAGTGGCTCCACGAGATGCCGATAGCTCGAGGGACCGACTGAGTGATGTGAGTATAAACTTGTTTTTTTTTATATCGACAAAACATAGAACTGATTAGCGTGAACCACAACTTGAACAATTTGTTTTTTACTCGAGTAATTCTGATAGTTGCGGTTGAAAGGAATTATTGAATGAATTTATAATGTATGTTTTGTTCCCTGTTTTGCTTGTGGTAGGTTTATTGGCTTGGGAACAAGTTTTTACTGATTTGCAATGATTTGGCTTTCAACTTGCATTACATTTGAGAATTGAAGAAAGGTATTAAGGATCTCGAATATTAACGCGCTCGCGTTAAAATATCTCTATCATTAATCGCCACCATTAATACACTAGTTGATTAAATAACTATTGCATCATAAGCTGCAATAATTGTGAATCCAGTTACTGCTCTAATAGTTACCCTAAATAAAGTTAAGAAAATCGTCCTCTCCCATTCTGGTTGTCTCCAGAATCGTGTTTACTTCTGCTGGGAGGTCGTTTGCGGAGGATCCAAGGCCTTCAAGTTCTCCCTTTTTATTATCCATCTATTTCAGTTCCCTCTTTTGTTATTCTGGGAAATAGAGTTTTTTTCATTGGAATTTGTCTGCTGTTATTTCCTTGAATGCCTATAGTGTTCAGGATCGTTTTCATTATGTCAGTAGTCATAACAAAAGCCCTCACCTCCGTGCATATCGAGTCAAAGTTTGGTCATGCCTGCTGTGCTGCCTACACAACTCATATTTCAAAAAAAAAGAACTGATTCTTCTCTCAAGTCGACGGATGGCATCTTCCCTTTATCCAATTATCGCCAACATATACTTGGAGTGGTTCGAGGAAATGGCTATACGGAAGGCAGAATACAAACCAAAGCTGTGGTTGAGGTACGTGGATCTCCAGGATTTCTTCTCAAGAATTAACATCATCAGGGATTCGATCCAATTCACGATAGAAACGGAAACCAACAGTGCCTTACCTTTCCTCGACGTAAACGTTGAGAGAACTAGCAAAACATAACGAGGTCGCACTTACAGTGCTCCTCCACAACAGTATAGTTAGCAAGGGCGGACCAACTAGCAGGAAAAGCATTTGAAACACTCTTCTTCAACAGTTCCAGAACCAGCATTCAGGAGAGCATTCTTCAACACAACAAAAACAACCAACCAAACGCCAGTTATCGCCATACAAGCAAATCTTTGGATCTGGTTTCTTGGTCCTCTTTTGGCTACCAGACCATTGCTCAATATAGAATCCAGGAAATTCCCTCCTGTATATTATTTGACATTTTAAAATTCGATGACTGAATGGCATGCACATCTATAAGAAATAAAATATACCCGCTTGCTGTTCATAGCTTCGATTCCTGCGGCAAACGAACATATGAAGTGAACCTCTCCCAATTTCTATAATATTATTTTCTACTCATCATTATTATAATTGTTATTGTATTATATATTTTTCCTATAGAATGAGCCTCTAGGTCGACCCAGCCTATAATTGAGTGGTAGGGTTGACAAAATAGCCGTAAAAAAATATCTGCCAAAATACGGCGGTTTCTTGGAAAAATGGAATAATTGGTTAGATCCGAAACCAGCCTTGAAATATTGGGTGAAATCGGTTTGACAGACACGTGTATTGATTAGTAATAATGATATTTTCCGGCGACCTGTATTAACGTCTCTGTTTAATCTACACGAAATCGATCGTTAATGACCCCTATTAATCTTCAATTTGTCTTTTAATGTATGATTGTGATATATGTAACCAAACATACACCGAAATCGACTTTTAATAACCTGTAAATGGTCGATTTGGTCCATTTCCTCCTAGTTGAAGGAAATATATATCAAAAATTTCACGTTAACCCCAGCAACCAGGTAAAAAAAAATTGTAATCAACTCGTATATTAAAGTGGCGATTAATGATCTCGAACATTAACGCGTCGCTTCGCTCGATCGCGTTAAAATATCTCGATCATTAATCGCCACCATTAATACACTAGTTGATTAAATAACTATTAACGATTTGGGGTGCAACAGATGTACCTGAACCCAACTAAATTTATTGGGCATAGTGTGCAACCGTATGAAAAATTAAATGTTTGTTTGGGGTTACCCTCCCCTATCAATGAAACTAATTAGTTTTTATCTATTCTGAGAGAGCAAATTAGTAAACTTGTCTGGATACGTTGATGTTTTGCCTAAGTAATTGACAAAAAATACATCAAGCTAATGAAAAATAAACTTCCTTTGGTATGGGGATACATTTCAGTTACCTTCTTCAGACCTCTTGAATAATTGTAAATCGAAAATTGTTTATACAAAAAATAGTGTGGTAGAGTTGTTTGACAAATGATTGTCAAAATATTTTTGACACCTTTTTACAAGCATTTATTTAACTTGCTTCGTTCGTTTGTCATTATTTCAGGTTCAAAATGTGTAATCCATTTTTGGAGCTCTTGCCGATATCCGATTGAGCTGAAATTTGGCAGGTGTTCATAATTCCGGTGACAATGCATTATGCCATTTTTGTTAGAGAAAAAAACAAAGTTGGCAGTTCCAAGATGGCGGATGAGTTTTGTGATTATGGTACGATTCGATTCAAAATTGGTATGTGGCGGTTTTCAGGGTCGGAGATTGAATTTTTTGTCAAAATTTATAAATTTAAGATGGCGCTCCAAATGGCGGAGAGTTTTGTGATTTGGTCGATTCCATTCAAAATTTGTATGTGGGGGTTTTGGAGTCGAGAGTATTTTTTTGTCAAGATTTATGAAATTGAAATGGCGGCTCATGGAATTTTTGTTAGAGAAAAAACAAAATAGCGCTCCAAGCTGGCGGACGAGATTTAGGTTGATGATCCGATTCGATTCAAAATTGGTGGGGGGGTTTTCAGGGTCGAAGATTAAGAATTTTTCTTCAAAACTCATAAATTCAAAATGGCGGCTCCAAGATGACCGATGATCTCTGGGTTTATGGTCCAATTCTATTTAAAATTGGTATGTGGGGGTTTTGGGGTTGGAGATTATGATTTTTACAAAATTAAAATTCAAGATGCGGACGAGTTTTGTAATTATGGATTCATTCAAAATTGGCATGTCGGGGTTTTTGGAGTCGGGGATTATGAATTTAGTCGAAGATTATTGATTTTTAGGTAAAATTCATGAATTGAAGATGACAACTCCAAGATGGGGGATGAGTTAATCTTTAGATGGTCTCCTCATTGAACGACTAGATAGCTCAGAACTTACAGGAGAAAAAGGCGTCATAATAACGATGCTTCAACGAAAATGCATAGATTAAGGCGTACTCAAGTACTAAAAAGCACAAAATAAAATCATTTAAAAAAAAATCTTTTTAATCAAATGCACTAAAAAGTAAAAAATAATTGCTTTGCTTTGTGACGTAGGTTATTCCGTGAGTTATAGATTCAAAGGGTTTTTTATTAATTATTTTTACGTTACTGAAAAATTGATTTGTTTTTTCATTCCCTTATCCAAACATAAAAAGGATGTTCGTTAAATCATATGTGGAATCATGTGTGACTGAAACTTTAGTCATTATATTGAATGAATGTGGTTTTTTGTGGAGGAACAACGTTTCTTGACATGTTTTTTGGGTAACCTTCCACAGTCTGAAAATGAAAATATAATCAGGAAAATCTATACGAGTGTAGAAAGGCAACTAATGTTCACTCTGATAAGTAGTCACCAAATTATATTTCCTATAGAAAAATGATTCGATTTGTCAGTAACTTCTCGTTCCCTGCCTATAAAAAAATAGTAACAATTCAAAAGATACTTCTCTATATAGTTTTTGATTGACGTTTCGGGGACTATATCTGCCCCCGTTCTCAAAATCTTCTAAATCTCCTTTAATTGTTTTAATAATTTGGATTTTTTCTTGCAGAGTCTTTTTCGCTTTATATTTAGTCATTAACTTCCATAGTTCAAGATTCCGTGGGAGGTACCTATTCGTGTTGAAAGGGAAAACATTATCAATTGAAAAATACTTTTCCGGAAATAGAAAAATTAGGGGAATCAAAATGAAGCAATTTTTTTACGTTGATAACTTTTTTTAATTCAGGTAATAATTAGAATATTGTTAATTTTAAAAGGGAAACTTTCAATTGAATATTGATAGAAATTTTTTTGTGAATTGAAAAATCCACGATTAAAATGAAATTATTTTTTGTGAATGTCTAACAGAAAACAACTACTTCCCCGGCTAAAGCCACGCTGGACATTGAACTACATCTGATAGATATTCTGAAAAGGCCCTAACTCAAAAGAAAAAATCTGAATTTGAAAATTTGCATTTTCATTCAGATAGTTATTTGATTTTCTATTCCAGTCTTAATTAAGAACTCATAAAGATGAATGAGGCAAAGAAGAATGTTTTCCAAAAGAGAGTACTCACCAGAAATCATTCGTAACATTGACGCAGGAGAGACATCGCATTCACTAGTGACAAAAGTTTATCTTTCTGTCGCAGATGATTCCACATCTGATTTTATGAACATCCTGTTTATATTTTCAACAAATCAATCATTATATTATTCCAGCAACTTGGGTACTACTACTATTGATTCAAATATCTAAGTGAACTTAATTTTATCTCAATAATAAATAAATTCAACAAAATAAAGTATAAATATTTTCAGGTTTGAACGAGGGGGTAACAACTAGGCAGAATTTTGTACACCATAATTGAATATCATGCACTGATAAAGTACTGAACGACTGAATGAGGTACTGATAGACTGAAACGTATACGGAAAGACTGAAATGAGTACTGAAATACTGAAATGAGTACTGAAAGACTGAAAGTGGATACTGAAAGACTGAAATTGGTACTGAAGTACTGGAATCATATACAATCTAAATACTTTTTAACATCAAAAGAGATACTGGGTTCTTGAAAATATCATTAGATACTTACTGTACTTAAAATAATGTGAAATTGGTTATTAGAAGTTAATAAAAGAGAAAGTTAAAAACCCGACCCGACTAGCAAAAAACAACTATAATTAAAGAAAAAAAGTTCCAAAACGTTTAATTCTACTAAAGATAAATCAAATAAACTAAAAAGTAAGAAACAAGTTAGGCGCTGATTGCTATCATCGTCTATTGAGTAAGACAAGTCTTCTGATAAGTTAGATATTCCTGTTTATTTCGTTCTATTGAAGTCTTCTGGCAGTTTCAAATGAATAACGTTTAATTCAATTCAAATGCCGTGTTTTTATCCTTGATTGACGGCATCTTCATTGTTTCTATTTGTCTATCAAATTATAATGTTAGCTTTTTGTAGTTGACAACGCACGACTACGGCATTTGAATCACAAAACTCGTCTGCCATCTTGGAGCCGCCATCTTGAATTTATGGATTTGACAAATACATCATAATAAAAAACTCGTCATACCAATTTTGAATGGAAGCGGGCCATATTCACAAAACTCGTTGTCATCTTGGAGCCGCCATCTTGAATTCATGAATTTTGATAAAAAATTCCTAATCTCCTACCACAAAAACCCCTACATACTTATTTTCAATAGAATCGGATCATAATCACAAAACTCGTATGCCATCTTGAATTTGTGAATTTTGACGAAAAATTCACAATCTTTGACCCCGAAATCCACCATATACCTACCATTTTGAATAGAATCGGACCATAATCACAAAACTCGTCCACCATATTGGAGCCGCCATTTTGGTTTTTTCTCTAACAAAAATGTCATAATGCATTGTCACCCGAATTATATGAACCTTTCAAGTTGATCGGACGACTGTGGATCAAAATCGAGTCAAAATTCACTTTCCCGAGGATTAACATTCTCCGTCGCCTTTTCCTTCTCCTCCACTTATCGTTTTCGATATCTCTATATTTCGATCCATATATTAAAATGGAAATAAAATAGCTCGGTATAATATTGATATACAGATTATTTGTTGTACCGGACAGCTCCATCAGGAATCATTATTCCAAGTGTTTTTCGTTTGATTCAAAGAAACCATTACTGAAAACACCAATATTCCTATCAAAAATTTAAACTTAAGGCTTCCTTCCTCGTCGATGATTTATTATCCAAAAACAAATATCTAAATGCAAAATACACATGAAGTGGCTTCCTATTGAAGCAACCTCGGCAATAACTGGAAAACCTCGATATTCATATTTTAAACTAACTTTGATCAATACATATGATTTCATGTTATTGATTTTTCCGATTTTTCACACTCAAATTCGCACACCTGACAATACTTTCCTAATCGAGGTCGTAATTTGTAATGTGTAATCTTCAGGTAGAAAGGCTCAAAAAACGAATTTTATCGAGCGTAACCGAAATAGAGGCAGCAACAATTCACGGCTAATAATGAAATGACTGGATACGTTACTGAGGAGTACTGAACCAAATACCTACTGAAGTAATGCATAGAGTACTGAATGTACTGAAAAAAGTAAATTGGGTACTGAAAGGGGTTCTGAAAATATTTAATGCAGATTGAAGTACTGATTTTTGTACTGACAATTCAACTCATGTATGAAAAATCGCATTTGCCACAGTGCAATTGTATTTGATAATGGGGCTGAAATTACTGAACTTTACAGCGACAAAATGACTAGTGTTTAGGTCCTTATTCATATGTTACAATTATCCGGTGTTGATGACGAAAATGAAAATTTGATTGTATGGTAGTCTAAATTCTTATTCACTCTAAATTGTTCCTGAAAGGAATATACTGATGTTTTAATGATACAGGGTACGAGTTTGTTGCTCAAATTGCTAATAATGTTCTTATGAAACTGATTGAAAATGTAATTTGAAAACGTCACTTCGGGAAGCGTTTTAAGTTCATAGTTTTTTATTAATTGTTGAGCAAAGTTAAAACAACAGAGTTTACCTCTCGTACAATTATAAGTGAAAATATTTTCGTGAGACTTAGGTACTGAATCAAGCACTAAAGAGATATATAGATATTGATAATGGGTGTACTGAAATACTGAAAATCTGAGATGTACACCTACTAAAAGAAGTTGTTACCCCCTCGGGTTTGAAGGTCGCAAAAAGTAGAATATTGTCAGATGTTGAAAAAAAAAACTAACTAGGTCAAACTGAACGAAAACTGGCAACATTTATTTTGGTACGGATAGTCCCGATCTTTGTCTACCTCTAAAAACTTGTTTTCGCTGTAGAAAGGAGACTATTATTATTTATATAAATGATTAAATGGTGTCGAGTTTTTGCTGCATAATGTGCCAATAATGATGTAGAAAACTGATTGAATATTTAATTTCAGGCAAGCAGTAGATGCAGTTCAGGAAAAGGATATATCGTAAGTACCCATATGTTTGTTTATTATTGGTTGGATATTTGCCTGAAAAAAAAATGTCTTCGACAAAATTCTTCAGAAAGGACTTGAGTTATCATTAGCCGTAACTGTTAAACCTATATGATAGAAGCTAGACGCCAAAGGGCCTAACAATTAGTTAAGATTTTTTTCAGTGTGTAAATCAATTTTGCACACTATGAATTGCATTAAATAAGCCACCAATAGGTGAAAACGTTAAACTTTAATGAACAATATCCAGTAAATCAATTTCTTACATTCTGAATATTGGAAGAATTGCAAGCTTTACCTCGTTAAGAACCATTGGCATTAGCAATTTTTTGTATCGAGAATTTTCATCAAGTAAATAGGTGAGTAGCAAAAGAGAGGCTGGTATATCCCTCTATTGCATTTTTCTGTTAACAATGACCCTAGAGACACAAAAACACTATATGAACAAAAAAACATTTTATTCTAAAAATAAATAAAAAATTACAAGTAAATCCATATATGGCTTCGTATACAGTAAAACTAAAATACACAAAATTAAAGATATTCCAATATGCCTTATTAGGCACTAAGACTACCTAGCTGTCGATAGAAATATACTCTAGGAACGAGTAATAGCTGTTCACGTATTTTTTCCACAAGTGGTCTTATTTTGGCCGGGTAAACCAGGTCGTCTAAAGTTGTTAATATCGTTGAAATGCAGATTTTTTTTATTTCTTCCCATCTGTTACAAGTCTACAAGTCATAGTATCGCAAACAAGCAGTTGCCCAAAAATTTATATTTCATTTCAGTAAGAGAATAACTTTATATCCAACAAAATACAACATTTAAATAAAATATGGATTTTTGTTCACTCTGTATAAACAAATCAAATTATTTATTATCATTGAATGCAGTACCTTACAACAAAAACAACATTTAAAAAAATTACCGATTACGTCACCACGTCAAAACCTCTTCAGATTATACATTCAAAAATCGGCATTTATAAACAAAAATCGACCTCTTTCAGGATTTTTGTCAAAAGTTCATTGCGAAATATCGAATTGTTCCATAATTTAGCCGCGCACTGTATGTACATTTTTGAAAATATTGAATATGTAGCCATATATGGATGATATCTATATGTTGTTTGTGGTTATAAATCTAGATACATAATTGACAAATATTACTTTTGGGGTGGGTGGCATTAGGTATTACTTATATTATAAAGAAAAGTATGAAATATGCTAAACAAATTTTAAAGCTTCAATTACTTACCGATAAATAGCCGATGTTTGGAAATGAACTTGTAACTTATTCTGACAGACCACACCAATTGAGCACTTTATGAAAATATGTATGTTCAACCTTCTTGCCAGATTAAAAAATATATTAGATATAGTACATCTACTGAAGAGGAATTTCACATATTGATGTGTACAATTATGTGCCTGAACTGGGTCAAAGAAAAAACATTTTAAACTATTAAATCCATTAATTGATTCATATGCGACTGAGGGATATATTCACCTTGATTTAAAAAAACCTTGGCTCAATAAAGAGCTTGTGTAAGTAAGGGAGATCCAGAATCTTCCGTTTTTTTTAATATATTACCTTTTCAATGTGACAGTAGAGTAAATTATAATCCTATGAAAGTATTTTGTACGATATGAACTGTATTTTCTCACTAATTTGCTGAAAACTGGCACCGCTTCGTCTGCCAGTCTGTGGATTTTTATCGTCGGATTTGTTTCTTTCCTCCCTTGAGTTGAAACGGTAGCTATAGCAATGCTATTATTTAGTTAATAATCATCTGAAAAATAATATATGGATAAGTGAACCTTACTATGTTTTAGTAAAACACCATTTTTATGATTTAAAAATTTTTTCCACTAGACATAGAATCTAATTTAAACTTGTTCACGTGTAACTTCGAGTGACTTGCACCACAATATCCCAAAAAAAAATCAAAATTGGCTGAGAGCCATTTTCCCATGTATTTGGTGCGGGGTTCTTTACAACTTTCTTACTTTCAAATAAACCCATACCAACTATTGTGATTTCTCTGACAAACTCTCATCCTCTTAGAGATAGGTATATTATTGAACTTCACCCAAATTTTCAACTCTTAAAAATATAAGTTTCCACAAATATTCTCGAGAAATCGAAACAACGAAGTGCCCTATCATGAAATGACGTTTAGAACGTCTTAGCATCAGTTCAATTTATGGGTTATCCACAGAAAACGTGGGCATCTAGAAATTAAATGGAGCAAAAATAAATTAACACACCCACCAGAAACACCCCAAAAATCAACATTGTGTATTATCGTTGGATGTGTTCATGAAAAAATCACTGGTTTATAATAATCACACTCAAATACTTTGTACCACGATCATCTGCTGACCGCCATGTAGTGACGTCAGTTGACAGTGCTCAATTTGCTTTCGATTTATCTCTTGGATCGAAATCTCAGTTTGGGCACAGTTTATAGCTAAAGAAGCAATTAGCTCACTTGGCCCAAATGCATGCTCCAAGGTAACATCCACTCCAGGGAAAGAATTCAGGATGCGCAGAAGACTGTACGCGATTATCGCTCTTCGAAGTATACGAAAAATGTCGGTATTAGTAACACGCGGTATGCGCGAAGGATAAAAATCAGAGTTGCGCAGTGTACAAACGGGAACATAAAGATCAAAGTGCCGACGCCAAGTGAGCGAACTGTTTCTTTAGCTATAAACTGTGGTTTGGGTATCATCTCTCGGAAAATTCACTGCAAAGGGAAATCTGGTTACGGGTGTCCACTCAAATCCGAGTTTAGTCGATTAGTATGCACCCAATCGATATTTTGTAATTCCAGTTGATCCTTCAAAATTCACTGAACAATTCGTTATTAGCTCGAAAAGTACAACACCCCTACACTAGCACGAACAATCTTCGCTACAATTATTGAATTAATTAACGTAAAATTGGAGCTGCATCACCCTGTCTAACGGCGAGATAACGGCATTAAACAAGTCCGCCCTTGCTGCTTGCTAATCTTGATGCGTCGTTTCATTATATCCTGTCGAGCCATAGTCAATTACGGTTGAGGATGCCATTGTTTAGCTCGCCGAACGGGGTGCATTTCGTCAACAAAATGCAGAATAAGCCCCCTTAGACACGGCCGACGCGATAGGGCGCGTTTCATCAAAGGATGAATAACAGTTGCTTAGTTTTGCGATAACGAGTTTGTGTGCCATTTGTACTATGGACGATGGTTGCTGAATTGGGCGATACATACAGAGAAAGTATTGTAATCGTAAACAAACGTATTCGAGAATTTGTTAGGAATCGATTGTATACCACTTATAAAGACTAAAAAACACGAAGATAAAACATGTCAGTATGTATGTGTGCAGAGCCGCGCCAAGCTATGCGTCCGCCTGTGTGCAAATATAAATTCACATTTTTTTAAAAGTTGTAACTAAAAATGAATACATAGGTAGGTAGGTGGAGGTACACATTAGGGTGTCTGTTATTTACCAAGTTGTTTTTTTTTCTGAGCGCCCCCTAAATTTTTAGTATATGCTATAAAAAGAAATATCAGACCAAAAACAGCTCTTAATTTTCATATTAAACCTTGCCCCTAAGACAATACATTCTCCATTTGAATAACATGGAGTTTTAATACTTTTTAGTTTTTTTTCTTGAACACCTGGAGATAAAGTAATGAAAGATACATATTCTTGTAGAAAATTGAAACCTCTACAAAAAAGGTATCCTATGATTTTTTCATAACTTCACTCTTTCAAAAGTTATTCGGAGTTAAAATTGAACGCATCCTAAATTTTCAGATTTTTTTACTTTGACAGCCAAAGAGGCGATTGAGCAAAAAAAAATTAATTATTTCCGTTTTTTTCGTCATGTGGACCACTGTGCTTTGGTACTAAATGTAGATTAATTTTCGGATCTGTAGCTTTAGAATGTCCAGACAATATGCAAACGGAACCTATTTCACAAAAAGTAAGTAACCCTACACAACACTGAAAAAACTATAAATTACTTAAAAACTCAATACCAGGCAAAAAACTAACATCCGAAACAAATTCAAACTACGAACTGCAATAAACGATCAATTTGTGAAATGTTCAAATGGCAATTTATGCGCAGAAATACCTATGCAATGTTGACAAAAAAGAAAATAATTTCATACATTTGAAGTTTGACATTTAGCACGGACAAAAACATTTTAGGCGCGCCATCTACTGATGAAGTACTAAGCGGCATTTAACTACATTTGTTGTCCCCCAAAAATTCTAAACAAAATCGAATCAGAAAATACACCAGGGTTTTTAGGCATCTTAGCTCAAGACATGCCCTCAGTGTTTCTTTGAAGAGGGAATAAAAAAAACTTTCAACCTGATGAGAAAAATGCGTTTTGAGAAATGGAGATTATGTAGAAAAGTGAGTTTTTTTTTATTTATATAAGTAGTAATTTCAATAATTTTTGAAAATTGGAGTTCGGTTTAAATTTGAATTACTTCCATACGTAATGTCGATACTAGTTGTCACGTATTTCAGGACATTCGCGAACATTTTGGCAATTTATTGAGAGCGATAAACTAATTTTGTATTCGCATTGTAACAAAAGTGAGGGTTATGATGAATAATATAACAGCTTTACTGAACTATTGCATTTCAGACGAAGGTTAGAATTGTATAATGAAAGTATCTGGCTTAAACTACATAAGCTTGAATAAATATGTTTTGTTTGGAATGTTCTTTGTTTTGAGTTCAATGTTAAGTTGAAAAATAATATATAAGAGAAGATTATAAATGGGTTTTTTCCGATTGAAAAGTCAATATTAACTAAGTCTTTAATCGCCCAAAATTCGAGATTATGAAAATCAAACAAACTCAACAATAAAAAATGTCTATTGTATGTGTTATCAGTGTGTTGTATGCTCTTATCCTTAACCTATGAATAATTTGAATATAATTTGATATTAGTGGTTTTTTCAATAATTTTTCCATGCATTTCTCAATAAAAAACAAGTCGATAAATCGTTTATATCTAAATTCAAGCAACGCCGATCGTGGTTGGTAGGAGACCAACCACCTAACACACTCTCGCGTTAAAAACTGTAGCGTAGCAGCATATCTATCCGCAGCTCGCAGGAGTTATATAAATGAGCATGAGATATAGCGAGAGGTGTGCCGTCCTTCGGAGGGGACGTTAAGATGGCGGTCGCGAGTTTATGGATGGTGAGCTCGTTAAAAGAACCTCATTTGTGGTTGAAAAGTGTGCTCACCGGCGTTGATGTTCTCAGCCCTGGTAGAAGAAATAGGCCGACGTTAAATAGACAAGTAACAGACAAACAATAAGATGATCTATTATTGAGAAATATCTCATTTGAATCTACTTTATGCTGATTTTGGCACCGATTGGTCACAAATTACGATTATTGATTGTTTTTTTTTGTTTTTGTTTGCCAAAATAACTTGTGTTGGTCTAATAATGTAATGTACGTGTAATATAATATGTGAAATAAATCGAGAGGTGAAATGTCATAAATGATACAGATCAAAATGGAGTCAAACATGTTGACATCTACCAATACCTACCGTTTTAACGAAGAAAATCCATTTGAAATGTGAATAAAAATTAAAATGTGTCAGTATCTCCAAGTCCACCCAACAAAAGATATTTCAACAAAAAAAACAATATTAATTTCGAATTGCAAAAATATAGAAATTAATATTTATTATATTTTGTTACTCAATACAATGTGTAACTACAACCTTGTCACATGTATCGGGGTGGAACAAAATACTTTTTTATCATATCAGCATCATAATCCTTGTTTTATGAACTAAAAAGCTTGCGAAATCTCAAGATTAAAACACTCCGTGTTTTAAAGGAAAGAGCGTGCGAAATCTCAAGATTAATACACGCCGTGTTTTAAAGGTTGCTAGGTAACAAAAACAAGTCCAACTTGTTATTTATGTGTCAAATTACATCAAAAATATAAAACAATTGGAGACTGTTTTTTTCAAGATCCATAGCATTAATTTTTCATATTCTCTATAATACAAATTTCTGGATTTTTCTGCTATCAATTTTGATTCAGCATCCTCGGCTAACTCTCCTTGATTCGCAACCATTTTAAAATTATCCATCATATGAACTGTCACATAAGCTTGTAAACAATTGCTATATCCATGTCAACAAGACGTGACATCAGATGCCCATTACATACCTGTTTAGATGTATTAAAATATAAGGAACATTATCCTGATCTAAAATGCAATTCCATCATTGTTATTGAAGTTGAGAGGTAAATCAAAAATAGTGTTTTACACGTGAAGTGCCTTAAAGCACTTTACTTTAGTGCACTCGCTCAGAGTCGTGCCTCAACCTCGTTCCGTGTGCTTTAAAGGCTCACTTATACACTTGTATCATAATATACTATTATCGCCATGAGTATTCTTTGATACTCATGATTTTCTGTGTAGTCTTATAATCATCCAATCATTTTTTCATTGGTTCTAAGAGAAGTCATACTTTTAACGAGAATTGTCGATATCCGGCAGAAAGGCGTGGTTAGACTACTTCATTTTCCTACTCATTCGCAAAGCATCAACGATTTATTCACAATATTTTCACGTAATCAAAATCCTTCACATGTCTACGGCTCAAGAGGTCATTCAACACGACCGAAATCGGTTCAATCCGCGGAAAAAGAGTTTCCGAACAATGAAAACAGTTTCTTTTGTCTCGTATAAAGCCGGATGTTGGAAAGCTAATCCCATAATGCGGCCGAAAAGAGAGCTAAAAGAGAGCAAGATGGCGTTTTCAGGGTATAGGGAAGGGTAGGAGGTGGAAAGTGTAGAGCCAGCCAATCTTGGAAATGACTCGTCGAATCCCTCTTTCCGCTCACACTCGACAACTTCTTCATTGCCTTTTTATTACTACGATGGCTTTAACATTTTTGCGGCCGAACTACTTCCGAGAGTTTTATGGATTCGATGAATTAATTATCGAGTTGTAATTATATTATCGAGAGAGCGGAGGAAGTGTTTTTTTTATTTTTATTCCGTTTTTATCTCTACTAGGATATGGAAAAATATACGACTGCGAAGTTTTCGGTTTGTGAATATTTTATCGGCTTCCGGTTTATTTGTGTTCATTGCTCGGGAATATTTTATTCGAATTTTGGGAAATATTTAGGATATTTGAGAAGCTTGTTTTTCTTTAAAAATATGAGAACAGAGCTGGGCTAAGTACACGATTTTGGTCTCAAGCAACAATATTTTTTTTACTTGAGTTGAAGTATTTTCAGCTGAGAACTACTAAAATGTTACACCACCAAATTCGTAAATTTTCAGGATCAACATTTTAAAAATTGATTGATGGTAATACATACACAGCTCCGCCGAGATAAAGAAACCACTATATAAAGAACTAGCTGGTACCGCGACTTCGTCCGCGTGGAATTTGTATTTTTTCCTTTTTTTTTGTTTATGTTGTTCTATCTGGCTTATGCCTGTGGCTTTGCTAGTTTCCCGTTATGCTTTTATCCCGTTTTCCCATTTTCCGTTTCCCGTTATCATGTCATCCCATTCGTTATCCCATTATTCCTCCCGTTTCCCATCATACCGTTTAGAAAATTTGTAGACACGAACCTTTTCATAAGGAATAATATAACCGTCTTTACTACTACATACTGTATAAGACATCGACAAGAACAGCTGTTTTTATTTTCCAAACCTCAATATTTTCCTCGTGCTTTGGCATTCTAATACGCGATTCTTGCTTCTCTCTTGCATGTTTCAAAATCAAAATTAGTTCTCGGGTGTTTACTGTTCCACTACCAAACTGAAATTGGCTCTACAACAAAATTCGAATGTACCTAGTATGTATACAGTATCGGAAAGTATTTATCTTGGGTACGGTGGTTTCATGAGAGCGTAAAGAATAGCTTGCTATATGTTGAGAGAGCATTACAATTTCTCCTCGACTCGCTCGAGAAAGGGATATTTACGTCACGACACAGAGATAGGAGAATCAGGGCGGTCCCGGCGGTCAGCTCAGGACGTCAGTATCATACCAGCAGCAGTAGGGAGAATGGGCAATGAAGAAGAATTATTGACGATAATTTCACTTCAGATAATTTGAACAAATTAAACTGAATCATTGATTCAATTTAATCTGTCGGACGACAGGTAGATCAAAATACCTTTGGTGTCGTGGTGGCCGCGAAAACAAAAAAAAATTAAACATAACAAAAGCAAACGATATTTCTGTAAGACAATAAAAACAAAAAACGTATTCCTAACAGAAAAACAATTATTTCTTGAATGGAGAGAAAAAAAATATTCACAAGAAAAGATAAACCAAATTAAATACTTTGTGTATGGAATTATTTTATTAAATGTTCGAACAAACCACCATTTTGGGCCAAACAATAGCCGAATCTATTGTACTTTCTCTGCGGTTGTGTAAATAGGCGGCATGTTTCAAAAGGTAATAATTGTCACGATCTTGTGCTTTCGCAACCACGGCTCGGCAAGCTGTGCGCTGTGTCGCATTGCCACGTGGTCAGTTAATGCATCGGGTGGGGTAACAGGAGGGGCGCACAGCAGTGCGTCTCTCTTGTTTATGTGGTATTATCATATCATTGCGTTCCTTGTTGCTCGTGTAGATTTCTGTCTATACCCCAGATAAAATGTTTCCGATACTGTATATTTATATTTTCACGTATAATTTCATGAAAAAGTATTGACTTTTCTTTATTTTTAACAAAATTGATACATTTCGAAATATAACAGGGCGAGTTATACCGCATGAAATAAATTTCTCAACAATACCGTATCAACGCGAAATATCACAACAAAACATAATAAAATAATAGAATAAGTTATTCTTACCCTCTGTAAAAGACTGTTTCAACCGAAAATATAACGGTATTCACAAAAAAACTGTACAAAAAATGACTTCGCATCAACAATCCAGGCACAACTAACTTGTGACGCTCTTTCTCAAAGTGACGGAATCAAATGGCGGGAAACCTTTGTGTATACATACGGCTTAGTATGCGACTTGAAAATTGACTCTCTCCATAAGAAAATATTACCATATTGCAGTTTTTTTCATATAAAAATGTCAAATTCGACTATTTTTGAGTTGTGACTGTCTCCTTCCAAACCGACGATTTGTGAAAGTTCCTCTCTCTTCACCCGTTCAGCTAAAATCACAGATAAACTATAACCATGACCCATGACTCTAAAACACGTGGTTCTTAAAAAATACATAATATCATAAATTCTGGTTGATACTTTCATTTGAGAACAATCTCTGCTAACATTCACATGGAAAGAAAGGAATCGAAAGAATTTTTTTTACACCTCGGTCGAAGGTACGTATTTTCTCGATCGATTTTAAAGCAGAAAGCCTTGCATTTATGCTTCGGTGACATTGGCATACCACGCTCTCCGTAAAGCGGGAGCAAATATTTTTTCACCGAGATAAATGGGATTACACGCAAAAAAGGGAGAAAGAGAGAGACGAAGAGCGGGAGCAAATATTTAAGCTTTGTGAGTATCCGAAAGAGGCGTTGAACATGACAGCGCAACAAACTGTCAGCTGGAACGAGTATTGTTTATAATAAGTAATCAAAAATGTAAGTAGTAACGTACTTTCGACCAACTATAAAGGAAAATAGTATACACCATATGGGCAGGAAACATTTCCTGCACTGTCTTCGGCTTTGCCTCTGGCATCATGTCGCGCAGTGCAGGAAATTTCAAGTGCCCTTGTAATATAATATTTTATTTCAGATAACGTATTGTAAATATTCCTATCAATTATTTTTTATTAAATCGACAACGAAACCGAATGTTAATGTGATTACCTAGTATATAATCCTGTTGTTTTCTACGTGTCTGATTTATAACTTCGAGGGTAACCTGAAAAGTTTCCGACCTTAACATGAAGATCAACACAAGCTTAGGGAATGTGTTTGCGCATCTCTTGAAAGGTACTCATCAAAATTGCAGCCATTCTGGAAGCGCAGTTGTTTGACAAGAGGTAGGTATTAGCACTATGAGATATTTGATTCGAATTTGAAAGAGACCACAAGCCGTCCTGATGATTGGGAAACCATGAAACAGCTATTGGCGGATGGTGGGCTCTCATGGAATCGTAACAAATGTCTCTTTCTCTCCTTATTTATTTTGCGTTACTCAGAACGCACTAGGAGTACGACTATTGGTGAAATTTCGTGTCATTAAAATTCCACGATAACGATAAATTTTCGTACTTGGCCGTAGGTATTAGCAGTATGAGATATTTGATACGAATTTGAAAGAGACCGCAAGCCGTCCTGATGATTGGGAAACCATGAAACATATATATATATATATATATATATATATATATATATATATATATATATATATATTATAAATATAAAATTATATTTTTGCAAGGAGATTATTTATTTTTTGTCTCATATTAAACAAATTTGTATTCATTCGAAACATGGACTCTTATTTGCTTTAGTTGTAAATGTTTCACGGTCTCTTTGGCAGGAGTTATATAGCAGAAAGCTGATGAAACCTCGTATAATTTCATGCAACAAGTTCGGGTTTGTTCAAGATTGATGTGAATGATTTCATATCAAAAATCTTCCGTCACGGCAGAAAAGAGCGTTTTTTAATCATCTCTACTATTGTTTCAATTCGGTGAAAAACAACTTGACTTAAACTAATATTGGAATGGAAAAGTTTGGTGCTATAAGGGCCATACATCTCTTATGGAACAAGCGGACGAGCGCGATTAGTACTTGAATGGGTGACCACTGCCTGCCAAGGAGCGTTCGCGTTATTAAGCCCCGTACAACTGCAGCATGTAGCATATTCGCTGCTGCAGGCGATATATCAATGAGCCTATCTAGAGTTATACCGTCCTTCGGAGCGGACGTTAAAATGGTTGTCCCGAGTTCATAGATGTTGAGCTCGTTGAGTACCCTGTATCCTACCTCTGATTGGAAATACCAAAGTATCCGGCAGAATTTCCTGTTAGGGAAAGTGTGCTCACCGGCGTCGGTACTAAGCCTAGTCGCAGAATCAAGCCGACGTTAAATGTTAAAAAAAACTTTCTTTGTTATAAAAATGTCCAAACTGTCACCTCTTCACGATTCCATATTCCTGAAACTGTTGAAGTAGTTGATATCTCTACAAGAATATACCCAGACCCAGATCAAAACTACGCTGGTATAGTCCATTCAATTTAAAGACAAGTATAATCAAAACAAATGCATGCCGTTAGTGCGTGATCGAAATCGGTGTCCTCAAATACCAGGGCCGCATTCAGGACCGTAAGTGTTTAATTCTGAAAATACCATTTTTCCAAATCACTCTCAATTTGAGTTTTGGCGTATTGAAATAGGGGAAAAATAAAACGCCGGATCATGCAACTCTAACAAATTATAACACTTAACCAAATGATTAAACTATAATAAACGGGAATCAATCAAGTCAACATTCAGAACATACACGCATATGCATTATCGCAAGTTTGTACCTGTTCGAAACTCAACTGAACTCTCATTCGGAGGACCAATAGGGGCGCGACTTTCTTCAATCACATGCGCTGCACGCAATGATCATGTCTCAATCATTGTGTTTTCTTTATCGTGAATGGACTAGCGGATTTTGGATATATATTTACCAGTAATGCGAGGAAATATATCGTTTATGGCTGAGGATATTCAATCCCTTTTTGAAGGAATTTGTTGTAATTTCAAGTTTATATTTAAAAAATGATCTTTGGCAAATGATTATCACCCGGAGTGCCTGAACATTTTTCTGTGTATGGGATTTTTTACAGTCAATTAGTGTTTTAAAATATGATGTTTATCAACAATTTGCATAATGAAAAATCCGCAAACAATCCATTTAAAATGAATCTAAAATATTCCAAATTATCAGTTCATACGTTTATCTTCATTCATTAACATTTTCTTCAAATTGGGTAGTTGAGTAAAATTTTGCAGATAATAATACATTATTTCAATATCAACCTTGTAGAAATTATAATTGTGTCCTAATTAATTACCGTCTGCCTTTGAAAAAAAACATTAGTAATATCGCTGTTTACTATGATAATTTTTTTATATATTTTCAGTCCTGTATCTATGCGAAGGTAACAAATAAACCGATTTAATGAAAAGCTGTTTTGCATAAAAAAGCTTTCCTTGCATTGTGGTAAGGATGTTGAGAAAATGTATTTTATTCAAATTTATTACTAAAATACTAAGGCCCGGTATTTTCACCTCCGGTTATACTAGGAATAAATTAACCAATGGTTAGAATATGCTTTTGTTTAACGTTTATTGATCAGCAAAAGCACATTCTAACCATTGGTTAATTTATTCCTAGTTTAACCGGAGGTGAAAATGCCGGACCTAAATATGTTTTTTTATTATTGATGAAAATAGAAATTTAATGCGAGATAAATTCAAAATGGTTTATTAAAATTTTATTAGACTCACAAGTCACGTCATATACAGTGATGTGTCATTTTCGGTTATTTTTGATAACGTAGGGGCAAATTTGTCGTACTAGATATATTGAAAAGGAATTCATTTATTTCTTCTTAACTCTGCGAAAATATGCCCGTTTATCTCGAAGTTTGAAATAGTTTTGAAATGTATTGTGAATGATTCGAAATCAGGAATTCATTAAGTGATATCAAACTGGGTGAGTTTCTTATAATAAATTAGTCATTTTGCATTATGTTATATTTGCCCTTAATTTTTTTAGGCATTATATGGCATTATCGTCATGGAGAGCTTTCAATATTGACTATTCCTCGAAAATTAAATTTTTACGTACAAATAAGGATCAATTTTGTCAATCTGTTATTCCTTATTCTTCGGGAAAAAGCGTATATGCCCAGTTATCATGTTACTCATCTAAGTCTGGTCATTTGAGCTTGTCTTATACTTCACCGACTACGGCTGTCGAACTACTCTATGAATATTGGGGTTGCAGTTATTAGGCCAACTTTTCATTCATCACCCTGCATTATATGTCAGTAGTACACTGTGATACGGAAGAGCATTATCACCAATATTTGAACACTCTCAAATATATACATCGACTACTACGAACACAGTTTTTCAAATCTCGACCTACATACTACGAGTGGAACATTAATTCGTAGAAGGTTTGGATTCAGATACATTCAAACCTTATATCCATGCCTAGCTGTACTTCATCTTTTAGGTATTCCTTAGGTTTCTCATCACGCCTTATGGCCTTATATGGCGCACATCAGCTTACAGTATATGTGAATCAAAATCGATGTTCTATTTTTGAAACTCCTCGGTAATTTTGGTTTCGCCCATGAAATTGGTTGTTGTTCTTTTTCAACACTGTTAGAGGCTATAATCTTCGGTAACCTGCATTTTGATTTTGGTGCTAAATACCAAACCTTGATTTGAAACGAATCCTCCATCATATTCAGAAGCAGAACAATAAAATGCTTATCATCCCATCCTCAAGGTTTTCATTCACACTCAGTATTGTCATCTTTTTCCTAATCTTCAAGACGGCCTAACGCTCACCCAACATCATTTTCCTTCCGCATTTGACTATATCATTCACTTTTCACGCTGCTCTTATGTCGTTGTTTCTTGTTCTATCATCCCGCAGTGCCTTTCCTACGATAGTTCTTAAAGTTTTCATCTCTGCTGTTCTTGATCCCCTTGGTGTTATTATTTGTGTCAGCTCGGGTCTCGTTAGCATAGGTTAGCACTGATGTATATATGATTTATGATATATCCCCATATTTCATTTTTTCAGGTGATTAATCTTAAAGCAACTTGATATTACTGAGGTTTTGTGGACTTGTAATTGATGTCATTTATTGGGTGTCTACTAGAAGTAGCAGAAGCTCATTACCTATTACGAGCTTACATCTTACCCATTCTTCGGATAAGGTCATACATTTCATTTTATCAGTGGTGATTACATGTATTGTTTGCTACTTTGATAACATTTGTGTTTCTGTCCTTGTAGGTCGTTTTCTGTTTCTGCCAAGATTACCGCATTGTCCGCATAGCATATCATGCTGATTGGCACTGATTTTCTCTTGCTCCGCTTTGGGAAAATGCACGTTTGCTTGACTTGTGTGGTAACTCGTGAGATAAAAGTGTGCAACTGAGATGGCATATTCTTTCACTTATCTTTGAAGTTGACGATCTCGTTACGCCAACAGATAGTTTGGTGATTATTATGAGTTAGTTGTTAACGCGTACGACAAATGTAAACACTATATAATGCCCCTGTTATTTAAAACTTTAGTATGTGGATAACTTGTCACCTCTCAATTATTCCATTGCCAGTGAATATACGTCTTAACCAAATTTTTTATGTCAAACTGATACACTGCAAACTTTATCTGAAGCCCAGTTTATCATGTCAAAACTGTGACAATGGATTCATCAACCGGGACCTGTCCATATCTCAAAATTATAGTTGTGTATCCCCCAGCACATCTTTGAGCATGTTGTTCCAACAATTCAGATATATCATTGCAAACAAACAATCAAATGAAAATGTATAATTATAACACGTGTTGTGTTGCATGCTATTTGACTCAATGAGGTACAGTAAATTTCATTTATTTTGTAGGGTTTCAATCATTTATCTTCTGAACTCTTTCTTTCAATTATTTTTTTCTTACTACCACTCGAGATTAGTATTTCAATGAGTTTAACCGTATTGCTTCTCTGGCAAATATCGTAAAATGTATATGAGTAAATTGAAACACGGTCAGGAAAATGTAACTAACTTCTGCTACTCCACCAATTTCCATTCCAACCACGTGTCCGTCCATCACGCAATTAATACTCCAAAAGTTAGCGTGTCTATATTTAGCTCCGATAAAAACACCCCTCATAAATAGAAAGAGGAAACTAGTTTGACGGAACTTGTCGGACACGCAAGAAATACTCGATTAGGTACCGAATTCACGAATATAATTCTCCGAGAGTCGTTTTCTACTCGAACAAGTTTTTATAGTTTGTTCAGTATCGAGAAAGACTGATTTTAACTGACGATGATGCACGTATTTCAGTTGGACTCTTTCATTAGGATATTAAAGGGGATAATTAAAAACAAAAAACTTTTAGGAGGATGTAGTAAAAGAATATTTCACAAGTGGAATATTCCCTAGACAACATTCAATATACGTCCCAGCAGATTCGGAAGAATTTTTAAGATACCTTCTGGTAGGTTTACATGAAGATTTAAACAAGGCGAGTGCATAGATTCATCCATCACCAAATGATTCTGTTATCACGAATGATAATCAGAAAGCTTCCATTTCTTGGACAAGATATCTGTCATAATTCCAAAATTGTGGATACATTTGCCGGTCAGCTGAAGTCTATATTGAAATGTACTTTTTGTAATTACTGCTCCGTTACTTTTGAACCTTTCTGGGTACTTTCAATCCCTATTCTAGACTTGCCAAACGAAGTCGTGAATTTAACACAATGTATTGAACTGTTGACAGAAGAGGAGACTTTGACTAACGATGCGAGCCCATACTGTTCAACTTGTGGAATGAAAAGGGAATTTAAAAAGATGATTCGTATACAAACATTTCCAAAAATTTTTGTTATACATTTAAAACGTGTTTCTTCGACTGATGGCAGTAAATTGGACAATGTGATTAATTTTCCCATACAAAATTTGAATTTGGACCAATATTCTGCTCAGGATAGAATGAATACTCTTTATAATATCTACGCCATATCTAATCATAGCGGCAGCATTTCCAATGGACACTATACTGCATATTGCAAACACCCTTATTCTAATTGTTGGCACCTCTTCGATGACTGCCGTGTATTTTCCAAGATTGATTCTCTCAGCTCCCAGGGAGCATGTGTCCTTTTCTATGAGAAAGTTGATGATCTGATTTCTGATGGTGTTGTGGGGTTTTCCGGGTTTTCCTCCAACTGAAACAGCAAATGCGCCATCACTTCGAGTCCCGGGCTTCAATCAAGATTTTCATCTTGATATTATTTTATATTTAAAACTTTGCTTTTGTATTTTTTAATTCTGAATAAAGTTTTAGTTGTTAACTTATAAAAAAATATATATATATACACTTCATTTCTTTGTAAAAGGTATCTTCAAAATAGGTAGGAGGCGTAGAGCTTCAGATACCTCATTGTGACGTCAATATTCACCATTTTATTTCTCAGGTTTCTGGGCTAGTTATAATGATTTGGCCCTAGTTATATTTTACATAATCAATTTTCAATATAATTTGAACAAATGAATGTAATAAATAATGCAAAAATTCTATTCGGCCCCATGGAAAGAAACACTGCGGATTGGATAAAATAAGAAATATTATCGTTTATTATGATAATCACAGGAAATCTAACATAAGATACATGCTTGTTAATTTCCCAAAATTCTTCATCACATACTATTACTTGCAAGCAATCTTAAGAGATAATATGGAAATTGTAGAAAAATGGGATATAAGTCAATTATATTTGACCTCCGTATGCTTCAAAGTGGACTTTCATACATATACAGTGCGGCTAGCTCATACCATTGGAATATCCAACCACGAATTTTTTATGCTGACTTTTATCATGGAAGTGAGTACGCACCTCATGAAGATAACTAAGCAAAAAAGTATCAATTCATTCAAGTTCAATCATTGAAAGAAGTGAATTGGAAAACAGGCAAATCATTAACTTTGGGATTCCATTTTTGTGAATTGAGATTCATTTTTTTTTAAAGCAAAATGTATTGATAAAAAGGGACCTGTTGTAATTGCAAGAAATGTACTACTCCATTAATTATTCTTCTGGCCGTTTGTGGTATTGATTAGGCACTGTTTCAACAGGAATAGTATTGAAAGCATATCTCATTCTTTAAATTTGGTATGGACGCACAAGTAGGGGGCATGCAAAAAGTCTACTCTAGAAAAGATTAAAATAAATAATTTATATGATTTGCTGCGAATAACATATCACACAAATTGAGGATAGCTCTTTGTTCTTTGACAGCATGAAAAATGAAAAAACGATATTGTATTTTTAGATTACATTGATTCAACCATGATTATGGTTATTTTTGCAGAAAGTCAAGAAATACATATAGTGTTGGAATGGAAGAACTCTCATAAAATGAAATCAAAAACGTTTGTAATTTTTCTTAATTCTGGTATTAAGGAAAATTTTTTTTTAAAGGTTTTTTTCCAAAAAATTTTTTTAAAGTTGGAATCCTGGCAGATACATTTTTATTTATTTTATTTTTAAATTCGTTAAATGTTCATCATTTGTTTATCGAAATATCAATCTACCTCCAATGCGATAGACCGAACCTTTTCTGCATTCTGGCTATTTGTCTATCATTTGTTGATAATTTACAAACGTATTCGTTTTAAAAAAATCGTATTTTTAGTCAAATAGTATAGTATCCTACTTGCGTGCAATCGAATGATTTATAGTTAAAACGTTTCCGGATGGCGAAGTAGGCAATCAATCATTGGTGAGACCCGACATATACGTCTAAGCCCTTTCCACTTGTTTGAGATATACTTAAGGCATGTCCAGATACGCCCCTGAATAAGCTACGACTAACATTACGGAGAAATTACTTACACTAGAGAAGGATGGCCAATAAGATGTACTTCCTATTAAAAACAGATAGTTTAACGGAAGGGGACTCGAAATTATCCTGGAAATGGCCTCATTTTGAATGTGTTGATCCTTCTGGTGTGTTGTGTTGCTTCTTCTGTTGTGATGAGTTTGTTATACACTTTTAATTTAATTTGAAGAAACTTGTGTTAAATGTTTTGGAGTATTTCCAAAATAAAAAAGAGACTTCCACTGAAAACATTTCTGTTATTAATTGTGCAACTGAGTCATTAAAATCAATTTCTAGAATACGGCACGAAGGCCCACGTGAAACAACTGTAAGTATTTTTTTTAAATGTCAAATATACCCATTATAATTAATCTAAATGAAGATTCATAAAATCAGATGTGGAATCATCTGCGACTGAAAGATAAACTTCAGTCACTATCTTCCATCGTCAAGATAACCTCTTGTGGGGTATTCATGTTGAAAAGGGAAACATTCTCAATCGAATATTGATAGAAAGATTTTTCTGTGAATTGAAAAATCCACGATTAAAATTTATTTTTTGTGAATGTCTAACAGAAAACAACTACTTCGCTAAAAGCCAGCTGGACATTGAACTACATCTGATAGATATTCTGAAAAAGCCCTAGCTCAAAAGAAAATATCTGAAATTGAAAATTTGCATTTTCATTCAGATAGTTATTTGATTTTCTATTCCAGTCTTAATTAGGAACTCATAAAGATGAATGAGGCAAAGAAGAATGTTTTCCAAAAGAGAGTACTCACCAGAAATCATTCGTAACATTGACGCAGGAGAGATATCGCATTCACTAGGTCTTCAATACATTTTCGTCGACGAAAATCTATTCCACGCTTCCACGATCATTAGGAAGACCGGAAGAAATGGGAAACACATTTTCAAGAAGCAATCTCACTTTGCAAAGATGGAAAAAGTTAGAATCATTTCTTTTGGAGAGACACTTTGAAATTAGTGTTTTCTGACATTAAAACCTGTCATGGGGTATGATAGATTGATTTGTTGAAAATATAAACAGGATGTTCATAAAATCAGATGTGGAATCATCTGCGACTGAAAGATAAACTTTAGTCACTATCTTCCATCGTCAAGATAACCTCTTGTGGGGTATTCATGTTGAAAAGTTGTTTTCTGTTAGACATTCACAAAAAATAACTTCATTTTAATCGTGGATTTTTCAATTCACAGAAAAATCTTTCTATCAATATTCGATTGAGAATGTTTCCCTTTTCAACGAGATAATTATTCTTCAGACGCAGACCACCAAGAAATTCTTTGATGACTTTGTTACAATATGTAGCTTATGAAGCTATAATATATTCTTGTAGTTCGTGTCCTTTTCAACTATTTATCAGGGTGGATAGGATTGCCGATTTAGGACGAAAGAAAACAAAACGTTTCGATCTCTATTTTAGATCTTTCACAAGGCTTTTTAAAACAGTAGAAGTCTTAAGTCTATGGTAGAACACATTTCTGATGACGTATCCATCACAATACAGGGACAAACACAATTAACATGGGGCAAATGATCTAATAAATCCGAACAGTAACAATGTTCCCTCTTCCCTAAATGGTAGTACATTACATATAGTTTCATTTTAATACAGTTATCGGAGTTTAATAATCCTATAATCCATTTCCTAATACTGATTTACTTTTAAAAATTTTAATTTTTCCTTTTTGGGTTTTTTTTAATTATTTTTACAATTCCAAATCCGACCCTGGCAATTTACATTTAGAGAGAATTAAGTACAGATATACCTGCACTAATTTTTTCACCGCACATGCATTCTCAAAGACGTTACACCCAGTGTAATTTCGGCTGGCCCGACAGCTGCACTATTTTCATTACCATAAGCAGATAAAGTTAAAATGAAATAAAAATATACATTTTGTCCCACCAATGATTTATTGCTACTTCGCCATCCAAAAAGCCTGCACTTTGCTTAGAATATTAATAAATCAATATTTGTATGTATAATGCATTACCAATTGATTGATAGGACTTTTTATTTCGATTGTTCAGTCCTTCCTAACACCGAACATACTATACGTATAAAATCCACTAATGTAATTCTCCGTGTGTCTCTCTCCACTTGAGCAAGTTTATAAATGTATTTATTTTGCGAGAGCCGACGACCATAAATCATGCCCGAACAACTGGAAACAATAAATCAGGAAATCCCCTAAATTCTTTTTAAAGAAAGCAACAACGCGAAATTTCCTGCCACCCGAAAAAGCGTTTCCATATAAAAAATTAATTCGGCTCAAAGTAGAATTCGTTCTCATCGCGGAACGGTGGGCTCCTTTGAGAATTGAAGGAAATAATCATTAATTTTCAGTTTGCGCCTTTTATCTCCCTTTGCCCGTGTGCGGAGAGAATTGAAAAACACTCCCGCTGAATTGTTTCCAGTTTTATTGGGAAAGTGAGAAAAAGAGCTCGTGTAAATGGAAAAATAGGAAACGAGCAGAGCGAGTAAAGTTGAAAAAGTTTGAGTGACTTTTCACTCGGTTAGTTTTCCTTTTCGTCAGCACACAATATCTTTTTCGTCTCTTTTTTTCATATTGTTTTCCTGTATCGTTAATGGATTTTTTTCTGTTTCAGTGTGATAGCGAGGGTGAAGACGATAAGGTGAGTTTTTGTAGTAAGGGTGTACTAACGTTTGGGGCCTTTGGGTAGTGGAAAAAATAGTTTTTGTAAGGGGAGAATATTTGAATTAACAAATTATGTTGTCAAACCACCCTTTGACAGAAAGCAACTCCAAACTTCAAATGTCGAATGACACTTACTAGCTTATGAATAACTAAGGACATTGGAGTTTCGGAATTTTTCCTATCACTTCTTATTTGTACAAATAAGAGTGAGATAAAGGAGATTCATGTACTTGAGGAAATTTTTTACTTTCTACTTCTCCACTTCATATAATATTATAATATTCGTCATCAAATTACCCAGTTAAACATCGATTCGTAAAAAAGTTTATTGAATGGAAATACGGTTGTTAGATGACGATGGTCTGAGTATCGCAATTCTACTCATATGGGAAAAAGCTTTCCAATTGTTTTTGAGACTTATTAAAGCTACAGTAGTGGTGAAGCTACAGACGTTTCAGCTTGCCATCATTCTTATTTCACGTTGATTCGTGTTCTCGTGTGATATATTTTTTTATGTCCACCCATGACAAGTTTTGAAACCTAATTTGAAAATTATGATAGTTCAAGGAAAACAAAAAGCCATTGAGCGCCACTGAACTTTTTGTGACTTTGAATTTAGAAACCTCAAATAATTCGGGACAGAGTACTATGAAATAATAGTCAAGTATCCCAAATAATATTTTTGTTCAGCTAATTGTAAACAAATGAAAGGGTGTATACAAACGGTCAAAAAAGTTTATGAACATTATTAACGTCAGTTTCGTAACAATATATGATATTTAAAAATAGTATACTTCAACACATACAGATTCGGAAATAAAACAGGGGTCTATAGGATTTACAATGGATTAGAACGAAATGTACTCGAGCCAGTGGACCAGCACAAAATATAATTGATATTCGCGATGGATCATCAAGTATTTAACTAGACCACTGTGGCATGTTTCCCCTTCCTACTCGAGCCAATAGCACAATTTACGTTGCAGCTTTCAGTCTCAGTCGCAATCACTATATTCAAAGATAAGCCCGTATCAATTCAAAATAAAATAATTTCTTGCGAATTCTAAAATGTACACAAAGGAAGAAAAGATACATATTTTGAAGTGCTATTTTGGGGGTCGCCCGAATGAAGAAACAATAAATTTGTTTATTATTGCTTTCGAAAATAGGCCAATTCCGTCAATTCCACCGTTGTTCGAATTATTCAACACTTTAGAGAAAGGATGTTCAGAACTGCCGGAAGTGTAAAAATATCGATGAACCAAATGTTATTCAAATTAATGAAGAGCGTCAAAATAGAGAAATAGATGTCTGTGTCGCTGTTGAAGCCAAATTGTTACCAAATTAATGTAATTGAATTAACTGTTCAGAATATTCTGAAAAGGAATGTTATAAAGTACAGACAAATCAGGACTTTTTCCCCGAGGACTACATTAGACGTATGGAATTTTGTGAAACCATGATGAAAAAACAAAATGACAATGTTTTTTTTTAAACGTCGTATTTACAGACGAGTCATCGTTTTCTTTACTCAGGAAATATAATCCATCCAATACCCACAAAAACTAAATTTTTGGAAAGGAATTTTAGGAGTCCCTTCTTTATCGAGCGCAACCTAAACGCTGTCAAATATCTACAGCTTCATAAAATCAAATTATTCCGCCAGTTCAGCAACCTCTCTAAATTTTGGGGACATTTAGTTTCAACAGAACGCTTGTTCAAAAGTCACAATGCACGGGCAGTGACACAATTTTTCCAAACTACGTTCCCTTATCGTTTAATATCTGCACGTGGTACGATCATGTGGCCTCCCAGATCACCAGATTTATCTCCGCTTGATTTTTCTGTGGGTATATCTGAAAGAGACCGCTTAAGCAAGAAAATTATCCAACTATATATCAACATTACGCCAAATCTACTGAGAGATTAAGATTATCTCTGTTTCCCAAATTGGGCTATCGTTTGGCACAATAAGCTGGTGTATTGGAACCTTTATTACATCGGATTTATAATGTTCATTGTTTTTTAGAGTTTTAATTTGTTTAGTTTTTCAATTTTCTAGAATTTATTTTATTTTCTAAGCGTTTGGCAAAAAAGGAAGCACAGCACATTTTATTTTCCAGAAGGATTAATTAGTAGATGTACTCTGTTATATTTTGTGCCTGGTCTACCATGAACTTCGAATAGATTACCCTTTCGAGCTTTTAACCCATTAACAGTAAAACCTATGGTCCGCGTATTTTATTTCCGAATCTGTATACTAAAAATGTGAAATATATATAATACCTGGATTTGCTAGTTGGATTCTGGGCAATTATGATTTCCCTTTGATGATGGTAAAAATGTTGTGAAAGTTACGATATCAGACGCTGAGCAGTCAGTTTCTCAAGAACTGTAAAATCGACAACCGGTATTGGCCTCAACACTCAACATCGCTCGTATCAATTGACTCTACATGTGGCAGTGTTGCCAGACACTGTGCTCAGGTAAAATAAAACATATTCAGAGGCAGGACACCAGGTCGTAAAAAAAACCTGTAAAATAGTTATTATTACAACCCATTCCACACGTGTTGAACAAAATAAAAATGGTGGAAATTGAGAAATTTATCATATAAAATCGTAAATCAACAAACATTTTCAATACAGAGGGTTAAGCAGTAACATTTTGTGATGAAATACATATCACATGGAATAATATGGATAGCTTCCCGAAGCAAATGGACAACTGGCCCCCTTGATTTCTCGTAGGCAGAAGCGAAATTTTACACATCAAACATTAGAGACACTTGCTAGTCCGGGAAATATTTCCGAAGGTAAATAGAAAATATTAACACATTTCCTGGTGTTCGAGGTTTTATAACGATGGCCCATAACCAATGATGGCCCTCACCAAGTGTGGCATACATTGGAGTTACGTCTAAATGAAACTATTATGGTTAAAGAAATATTGCGTAGCGGCGAGACTTTACGTCCATCTTGACAATATTAACCTTAATGTGATCATCTATGTGAGGCGTAGTAGCGTCGGATGGCTTATGGCACGATGGGGCAGTCTAGAATTGCCTAGGTGTCGGTTTTTCGTCCGCACGTGGCTTATAGCTCAGTGTCCGTTTGAACATGGTCGAGAGTAGACGTTTGTTTCGAAATGGACTGTTATTTGGACTAGTGGCGAAACGATGAAGTTCATCGAATTATTTCGAACCAATGATATATGAATCATATTGATCTGTTGCGATGGATTGTTAATATCCACAATAGTGGCGCCAAAATGCGGTACAAGCATCTCTGGGCTACCTCAACTGGCCATCGTGTATTAAGGCTCCAACTCAACTTACCATCAGATGGGCCATTGTGTATAAAGACCTTAAGACTCAGCGTACATTGGTTCGTTGTTAGGCTAATCATCTGATTATCGACAGAAGGCCAGTATGTTTTAGTTAGATAAAAATAATTTCATCAGGAATGAGGCCCTAATTCAATAAAGCACATAAACATAATATTGTTCAATTCAGGGTTGTTAGATGGCATATGTATAATTTTCCGAGAAACAGGAAACTTTTCTGATACAAAGGCATGAGTAGAGTTGTCCTGTACGGAATGTCTATAGTGACCAAATAAAAAATTAATGCAACAAGTGGACTAAGGGGTGAATTATTTGACTATCGTTTTGTCGCGTCATGAGCCTAAGATTTATGATGCATTTACATCATATCATTTTGTGTATTTTTTTCACCATTTCTGGCGAAGTTACCTCATTTAGTCGACCACTGCGATGTTCGTCTTGGCAGCACGTACGGCCTCGTTTCAACTCTGCCACCCAATATTTAACTGTTGTAAACGAAGGAGCAGACTTTCTTAGAGTAGAATCTAGCTCCGCTTTAATATCGGACTGAGGGCTTTCAAATGTAGGTATTGTATCACATAACGATAACCATTTTTTCCAAATTCACTTAGACCGTTTACTATTTATGGCTGCCAAACAAATACTAAACAACGTAGCGTCGTCAAACTTCAACCTTATGCTTTATAAGGTTGGTTTTCTACCATAGTCATTCTTTTCAGCCAACAGCCATATATACGTCAGGTTGAGTACTTCTGGGAATACCCTCGTATAAAAATACAGTCACGTACTTAGTTATAGAAAGCAAATTTAAAAGAATAAAGCTTATTACTACGTTAGTATAATAAAGTTAAAACTCTACAGTAATAGCCTCCTACTTTGCGAACGAGTGCGGCAAGGCTCAAAGTTAAAATTCTACAGTAATTCAGCATACTTTGCGCACTAGTTCGGTAAAGTAAAACTGAATAGCCGAGAAATTAATTATTTTCTGAGACGATGATGAATCTATTATCAGTTCTTTTCTTTATGAATCGAGGAAAGGTTCACTATCGTCTAGCCAATATATTTCTCAATAATTGAATTCAGAAATGTTATCTCCGTATCTATCAATACTGAGATAGTAAATTTGTTGACTTCTTTAGATTTTTTCGTTCATTCCTATAAAAAGTTCACTACCAACGATATAAGTGAACCACTCCATCTACGAGGTGTTCAACATTCCAAAATTTCAAAGTTTTTCCTCAGCTTCGTGTTTTATATTATATTCAATGCATTTATGTCATATATATTTCAATATTTGAAATCAGGAGCAACTACAAGAAATACGAAAAGATGATGAATATAATTGAATTATTTTCGAAAATGTACTTTTGATCAGATTAGTTTCTCAACAGGCTTAATAATGTATTAGTTGTTCATAATGATATGACAATTATGATAATGACAATCAGAAAATTAATTTTGTAAATAATAAGTTGGTAGGTGACTTAAATGTTCGATTAATCCATGTGTATTAGAAATATTTGAGACATGCTCCTCAGCGGTTATTTAAGATAGAGGCTGTCGTGACCATGTTGAAAAATGAAACTTCAATTATTTGTTCGTGTTTCATTCTGACTTTATTTCGATATTTATGATCTTCAGGATATAAAAATATAGGTAGATGTAGACAAATTTAGCTGACAACGATATAAGGGTACAGTAAGTGAAGTAATTTTATTGGGAGTCGGTAGTAATGCTACTTGCCACAGCAAAATATTTATTGAAATCGTCTGTGTCTTTTTGGGGATATTGTTATGAGTCGTTTTTGAAATTTTAAGAAGTGATTGCTATTGCAGCAAAATAAATCTGCTAGCAGATGTGGTTCTCGCGTAGTTCTTTGTGACTAACTTGATGCAATAGTAGGTAGTGGTCCGCTAATCAAACATTTCATTTACTTTTTTATAATTGATAAAATTATATTATAATTTATTCAATGAATAAATAAGTCAAGAGGCAGATACGAACAGTAGATATTATTATTATAATTTATTTAATAAACAAATGAGTCAAGTGGCAGATATGAAATTAGAAAATGCAATTGCAAATAAAAAAAATGCAATATAGAAAATAATGGATATCATAACGGAAGATGTGCTTTCCGTTTATAATTAATGACATTTGCCGAACGTAAAGACCAATTCAAAAATTTGGTCCATAACCTACCTATTTAAAATGGATTCACTTACATTTGTAGATCACGCCTGAAGAACTCTAACTTCAGAAAGAGCATTCGAAACACAATATCCCGAAAATTGATCTCGATCTGCTTATGGAGAACGGAATAAAACCTAAAATTCGTCTGAATCTGTTGGAATTTGCCGAAGGGGGAAAGTCGATAAATTCGTATGATTTTCCGAGCATTTTCCTTTCTTGAAATCATCATCCAAATACTCGCGGCATATTATAGATCCCGGAACTCCGGAACACGTCTGCAAATCTCCGCCGGAGCATACGTACGACGACGCTATCTCTCGGTCGTGAAAAATGATTTGCGCTCGTCGCTCGGATAGCAGATCGTTTTACATGGGGTGATGACAGATACATAAAGCATCTGTCACATTACGCGGTTATTTCCCCTTTACATCACACAATCTCGTTTCCTGTGTGACTTTTGCCAACTTCGCGGCTACATTATTATTGCGGACGTTGTTGTTTACACCGCCGTCCATATGATCTGGTGTTTGATGTCTGTTATGGCGATGTTGTTGGAGTTTGCCATAAATAGTCGATATATCGATAATCAATGAGAACATCATACCTTTTTTTCAGACTGCTTGGATTCGATTCCTAGCAGTGGATCTTTTTTTTGTCAAAATCAGTTCCAGCTACAATAATATTTTATTTCATAGTGAAAAAATTATATATATTTTAAGTTTTTGAGTGAGTACAAGATCAGTGAATAATCAGTGTGAACGAATGAAGCTGTAAAATGATTCCTTCGATTTTGGATCGAGATTTGTAACTTTCCACATTCGAAAATTCGAATATAACATGAATTCTGCTATTTTTATTAAGTTTTAAATGTGATTCAGGAAATATTCTCATCCAATATCATTCGTGCAAGAGGACATTTAAAAAAATCCCTCAAGCATTTTGCCTCTAGAACAAATCGTGCAATTTGCGGCCTTATTATCAAAGATTTAACCACTCAAGCTTCGCTTTCGTGGTTTACTCAAATAATGAGACCGAAAATCGCACTCAGTAAAATTTCCAGGCAAAATGCTTTCTCGAAAATTTCAAAAAAATTTGTGCGACTTTCTCTCATTATATTTGAGCCCATCAAATGGCCGAAATTTCAAACAGAACAGGGAACAGGAAATGCAAAATGTATCAAATACAGTGATTTGATATTTTAATTGAAATATACATTTTTCAGCATGCTAAAAGCCTCGGGTTTTCAAGTAAGGCAATGAATAATTGAAAACAGTTATTTTCATAACATCAATAACAATACTCGTGGACTAGTGGTTAGTGTGTCAGTGTCTCACCCGGGAGGGTTAGAATCCATTTCAAGGAGTTTCAGATACAAACAAATTTGATTTGATAGTGTACAATTTATATATATATATATATATATATATATATATATATATATATATATTTATATATTTGATTTTTGATGATCATTGTAAATGAATGCATCTGAGATACGAGGCATTTAAAAACGAACACGATTCCTTCAATTTTGGAACGTGAAGAATTTTTGTAATTTTCCCCGTTGAAAATTCAAATATAATATGAATTTTGGTAAATTTATCCAGCTTCAAATGTGATTAGGGAAATATCATCATCAAATATTATTCGTGCTAGAGGATTTTATCGCAATTTTTTTTTTAATTTTCCCTCAAACATATATATGTATATATATAATTATATCATAGCATATATATATATATATATATATATATATATATATATATATATCATGTGCGTGGATGAGTGAATAAGGACATTTATCCATTGAGGTATACAAATTGCGAAATTTCTATAATAAATTAAAATCAAGAAGAGAAGTAGGTATGTAACATTTAAATAAAAACCCCCACCCAGCTTCAAACCGGGTTATACTTGGCAAAAATTATTTTTGGCGGATTGATCGTAAACCTGCCTACAGTACAGTACACGTGAACAGTCCCACCAATTTTTTACACTGTAATGCTATGAACCATTATGTCTTTACAAGTGAACATTACTCCTGTATTCTGAAAAAACTGCTCAATGAAATATTGAGGTGTTGTGACGGTTCTGGGTAATACTATGACGGGGTGATGAAACTCGTTTTTTATGTATTCATTCACATGGAACTATAATGCGTATCGATCAGTGTACTCAGTTTATCTTTAATTTGTGAAAATAATCTCAGGTATCGATTATCATCAGAATACTTTGTATTTTTGAGAATTATCGTCCTTGTAAAAAGAATTGTTATGCTTGAAATGATCAGTGTTTGAGTGTCACTCAAATCTATAAGTGTTTTGTTTGTGCATGAATTTTGACTTTCATTTGTCAAGAAAAGATGGCAGCAATTACAATTCAGGTTTGTATATAATGAACAAAATATAATGCACAATTAATTTTCCAGATGATAATCTCATAAAATATTAAAGATTCTTGGTTAAGTTAGGAGAATAATGAACAGATATTGAAACATTTCCATTCCAAATCTGAAATTAATAATTAATAACACTGATTTTATCCTTAGGCACACTGTGGATAGGTAGCTTTTTGAAGTATTCATAAATGTCCTGTAGATAAAACAAAAGTACCTTCCCTGATATGAGAATTGATTATTATCAAAACGTCGGGTAGTTTTTATAGAAAAGCTTGAATGCCATTCATGTCGATACAATAAATATTTTATGTAGAAATGAGTTTTTCTCGTGTTTCCAGTCCCATCATAATTGTAGATTGTGGGTGGTTAATTAAAGACGCGGGCAGTTGTAAATTTTTACACAGGTATATTATTTAGTAGCGTAAAAAATTATAATTATCTGATTAAAATGTGTGCAGCCTATCAAATATACTAATAATTCCAAACAAGTTTTTCATTATATCTGTGATCTGTGTCGAACATGCGGGCCAATGTAATGTAGGTAGATAACTACCCTCATTGTATGGAAAACTGAAATAGAATGAACATATTTGCGACACTCAATTCACTGATTGTTATCTATATCTGACGTGCAGATGTCGTAAATCAGCAATATATATTTTACAAGTCATAAAACGGGATATTATTATAATTTCGTTAGATGTGCGTACATACCTTTTGACTTCAAAATATTTGCAACAGAATATTGGTTTGAGGTTGTACCTTTATTAATCCTAATGTATCAATAACCAGTGGCGCAGGTTTTAAGGTTTATGAATACCCCCTCAAAAAAAACATGTTCAAAAATTATGAAAAAATTCAGTGTGAAAATTACTCATGTTAGGAGCAGTTCTAAAAAAAAATGTCGATTTTTGTCGACAAAGTTAAAAAAACGACAAATTTTTTCGTGTTTATTTAAAAACTATACGACAGATTTCTCTCTAACTTCTCAGATAAACGTCAAATAATTTTAGAAAACATGCTAATTTTTTAAATAATTTTTGAACTTATTGTGTTCTGTAATTTGGCAAAAATATAATCCAAACGCCCTTATTTTAATATCAATCAAATAATGTTGGTATTTGTATATAATATTAGAATAGAAATATCTCACAATATTTTAGAAATGGATAATTTTGTAATGTTCATTAATAGAAGAAATGTTCATTATATTCAAACTATCTGTTATTTTAATTTTAGTGTCGATATATTTTGTTGTATTCATTTGATACGAAAAATATTGTTATCCATATCCCACTGGTTGTAACGCTGTTGTGATGAAATCCGTTTGAAAAAATAAGGAACAACTCCAATGGTTAAGAACGTGATACTGAATATACTGAAATATGGTAGGCAATTTAGCAAGCAAAAATAAAACAAAAATATTCGATAATATGACACAGACACAGAAATATCAGATGATTTTACCTACAGGAATCGACAGTTTCATGTTGACATTTCCACCTGATGGAGGGCAAATGAATTAGCAAAATTGCGCGGAGAAAAATACTATAATGTTTGCGATAATGGACCTAGTCTTGAAAGCACACATTGCATTGATCAGATCGAATATAGAGCTAAGAAAAAGTTATTGGAATGATTAAAGTTATGGAATTGAATCAAAAATGACTTATCGGCAGATTTGAAACATAACAATTTTTTCAGTGATTGGAATTGTATATAGAAAACCATTGAAATAATTTGTGTCATGTCGATTCAAATTTACTCTTTTAAACGGCAGTATTCGAGAAACTGAGAAACTGTTAGTACAATGATCATTAATTTTAATATTTCGTGATCAGAACATTATTTTATTACTGGACTTGAATGTCAGTGGTTTGATCCAGAACGTTATTTTATTACTGGACTTGAATGTCAATGGTTTGATCCAGATTCTATATAGAATGGACCAGTTTTCGAATAATCAGATTGGCCAAATGAAAACTTTTGAAAAACCAATTTCACATATGTAATAAATTTTATATGGGTTGATTCGTATTGAAAGTAGACACTATTAGAAGATTACCATTGAAGATGACAACTTCTTCTGTTGCATAATAATAGAAAGTTGGTTATTTCCAGACGCGAATTATGATCTCCCTGCTTGCAGTATTTTATCGCCGTACTAAGATGTGAGCGATGTGAATTTGAAATTATCAGTGATGTTCAATTTTGTAATATGAGCAATAATATTTTGACAAAAACTGTATTATTATCATATTCAATACACAAATTATATTGAAAACCGATTTGAAACAATGCAGTGTGTGGGTTATGAAATAAATACATTTGATACATACACAGACCAAGGCTTGATTTGCAAAACAAGTTGCTTTCAACCTAAGTTCAATCGTTGATGAGCTTGTAACATCTGCTCTGTTCAAACCCCGATTGTTAGCTTGTTCCGGAAACCAAATTTACGGTTTCGTTGTGTTTCGGTAAAGTGGGTAATGGTTATTTCACTTTCATTCCATAATTCAGACTGTTCTGTCCATTAGACCTTCATTTAACGAAATTAATATATTAATTGCACCAACTCAGGAAAAATGGTCGATTCGATGACAGTATTGACTTTATATTTTATCTTTCTATATCAAATTCCTGTACAAAATTTATGCGGTCCCGGTCGCAAGAACAATTCGCATCTTGGTTCAACAGAGTGCTGCAAAGCTCGTAGTGTACTATTCCACTGAAATCCAATATCAAATTAACTCTTCTGAAGCATTTAGAATAGTGTAACCGTCCCATACTTCACAACTTCGTTGACCCCACTATGGTCGTATTTAACTGACAGTTTTATCATAAAATATAATTACCTGGAAAGTTATTAACTCCGAGGTTATAAGGAAATGAATTATAAATTATAAAAAACAGCTAAAAAGAAATAAGTTAGATGTGTGAAATCAATTATGTTCTTATAAAAGACTGTGATTATTATGACAAATACATCATCAAAAACGTTTTCCTTAGTAAAATATGTATTCGTATCTGTGTTTGAAGTGAATTACATTTGCGTCAGTTCGGTGAATAACAGAAACTTAAACAATAATATCTATTTAACCTCGAAATATCGCGCGCGCCAGTTTTTACCAAATCTGTTATTCACCCCACTATCTTTCATCTAACATCTATATATATATATATATGTTTCTTTGTAGATTTTCGCGGGTATAATGTGTTGAGATAGTTTCTCGGGCATTTTGAGGCTATATATATATATATATATATATATATATATATATATACAGTTATACAGTGAGACCCATTTAAAATGGAACCACCCCTGTAGAATGCGAATTTTTCAGTCAATCTCAAAAAAATTAATATTAAGCATCAAAAACTGTATCTTGACACAAATTTTCATAACTTTAGTTTCATTTCCAAGGCACTTTATGGTTTTTTTTCTTTGTCAAAAACGGCAAAAGTTTATTAGGCAATTTTTTTTCCAAATTTGACTACACCACTTGATTTGTAGTCGTTATAAATGAAAACCATCAAAATTTCATAAAAAAATATTGGTTAACAACGAAGTTACAACTTTAATTTTGGAAACAAAGTTTTTTATTATAATTTTTATTTAGATTATAGACATATTTAAGATCTGGCAACACTGTTGACTACACCATTGGATTTGTAGTCGTTATAAATGAAAACCATCAAAATTTCATAAAAAAATATTGGTTAACAACGAAGTTACAACAACTTTAATTTTGGAAACAAAGTATTTTATTATAATTTTTATTTAGATTATAGACATATTTAAGATCTGGCAACACTGTCGATACAAAGTAGAACACCAGTGAATTTGTACAGCGAAAATCCTAAGTCAATAGCTCATTCCGTTCTACAGTTATAACTCCTGAAAGTATTGTAATGTGAGCGATTTGTGGTGTACTAAATCACAACCTACTATTGATTTAGTACAATACCTATGCCTAATGTATTAGTTCAGCTTTCCTCAAATTATTGATGCTTTCTCTAGAAGCTTGTTTTAGTTGAGTTTTGCAGATTCAAAAGGAACATTTTTTGTCCTGCTTTCTGTTTTATTATTGAATAAATAATTTTGATACTTTAAAACTTGATTCGGTTCATTTCGTTTTTATCGGCTATGGAAGACTGCATAACTTAAAAATGAATTTTTAATTTTCTGTTATTTTCGAATGCACTTATAACCTAAACTTAAATAAATGATTTTAAGGGAATATAATTCACAAATCCAGTGGCGTAGTCAGATTTTTATTACAAAATCGCTTCCACCACAAATCGCTCACACTACCATACTTTCAGGAGTTATAACTGTAGAACGGAATGAGCTATTGACTTCGGATTTTCGCTGTACAAATTCACTGGTGTACTTCTTTGTATCGACAGTGTTGCCAGATCTTAAATATGTCTATAATCTAAATAAAAATTATAATCAAATACTTTGTTTCCAAAATTAAAGTTGTTGTAACTTCGTTGTTAACCAATATTTTTTTATGAAATTTTCATGGTTTTCATTTATAACGACTAAGAATCCAGTGGTGTAGTCAAATTTCAAAACAAAAATTGCCTAATAAACTTTTGCCGTTTTTGACGAAGAAAAAAAACCATAGAGTTCCTGGGAAATAAAACTAAAATTATGAAAATTTGTGTAAAGATACAGTTTTTAATGCTTAATATTCAATTTTTTTTTTGAGAGTGACTGAAAAATTCGTATTCTACAGGGGTGGTTCCATTTTAAATGGGTCACACTGTATATATATATATATATATATATATATATATATATATATATTACTCAACAAGATCACGGTATAAAAATTTTTGAAAGTTGTTTATTTTGTTTATTATAATTTTTTAAGTTAACAAAAATGAAAAAAACATATTTATGTTTCGCTATTGCTGTTTTTGCATCAAATGAAGACATTTAATAAAATTCGGAAAAAAAATCAGGACATTTGCTTATAAATTTTTCATAAACAAATTGATTAGTGTTTATTATTTTTGAAAAAAAATTATTTTGTCATTTTGTTGTCTAGAGAAAAAAAAACCTTTAAAAATGTTCTTATTGTTTATAATCGTTTTTTTATATTTCCATTATTTGAATAATGGTTAAGATTTTTTTTTAATCATAATTAAAATTTTAAAAAATTCCAAACATTTTTTTTTTTTTGAAATGCTAATGAAATTGATTACAAAATTCTCTAAAATTTTTTTTACATTTTTTATAGATTTTTCTAAAATAACGGTATATGATTTTTCATGAAAATAGTTGAAAAAACAGATAATGAATGATTTTACAAAAAAACTGTATATCTTGAGTATTTATTATCAAATATGTGATTAAACACCGCTAAAATACATGATGAAGTTGACATTATTTAAATAAATCCGTGTTTTTCATGAACAATTAATGTTAATGACTGAAATAAACATTTTTTTAATAATTCAAATACTAGTCTACAAAATCGTCCTGAAGTACAGAAGGGCTTCCATAATTTAAAAGATATAAGAAGTAGGTGACGGATTTTTTTATAAACAAATGCATATAAACAGGAAACCATGACAGATACAGTTTATTTAAGAGATCATATTGAATGTTGATAACTGTATCTTTAATGGTTCAAAAGTTACAGCGGTTTATTACTTAAAAAATCGAGTGGCCGCTGCAACTTTTGTATACCGTAATTTTAGAAAAATCTATTAAGAATATAAAAAAAAACTCGACACTTTGTTGCATATGGTGGTTTTTGTAATTTTTAGTAGTTTCAGAAGTGGAAGTGGGACGAATTCGAATTCCAAGGTTTGTCCCTGACCAACAAACATACAATGAAGTTTAATAAAAGTTTTTCAAAAGAGACTCCTTTTCAAGCTCTTTGTGTATGTTGATTCAATTGTACTCGGTATACACGATCTCCAAATGAAAAGAACAAATAACCGTTATTTTACGTCTCTATTTATCTTTGTGGAAGCAGATATTTGAACGTTCCAAAAGACGTCCACATATATTGTTATGCTATGCACATCCAGGGCATGATTCAATACAATGTATACCATCTTGATGAAATAAAAGGAAAATGTGCTGAACATAGTGCAGATCTAGCAGAAAATGTTACGACGGCGGATATAGGACGGAGGGTGGAAGGGTGTGCGCCGTAGAGAAAGAGGAAAAACATTAAACGTTCAACTGAGTCGATATCCACGTAATTCCAATAAATTTTATTGGTAGGAAAACGTGCGCTGGAAATTTACTTTTACGACGCGACAAGGATACGAAATAAGAACGAGACCCTTTTCTAAAACTCCCAAACGACTACACGAACAACTCTGTTCGAGATTCGCGTCCTGAATATACGTCGCAGGTTTTCCGATGGTTTTTCCTCATACATAGTTATGGGTTTTTCTCCTGCATAATGGTGTTGGCGGACCTAGTTGACGTGATATGTTTCGACGAAAAGGTTTTCGCCGAACAATGGATACTTTATGATTTAAAGGTTTTGTTTTAGTGAATGCAATAGGGTTGCATTTGCTTTGCCTACAAACAAACCGGTATATGGTAATCTTCGTGTAGGACTTCACCAAAATTTTTTCTTTACTATTTGATAAATCATACCGTCGAACTCCACCAAAAAATAATTTAATGCCAATGTGGCACGAAGATTTACATCAGGACATGTTTCGAAGGATTAATCCTTCATCATCAGCAAAATGGAAGGGGTTACAAGCAGATCTAGAGAAGTAAAATGTTACAATTACAAGGGGGGGGGGGCAAACATTAAGAGAAAAATATAACCTACCATTGTATGGTGGAAAAATTATAAAGATATGACACCAAAAAAATTTGTTTACTGAAATAACATTAAAGTGTACGCATCTAGTGCGGGTTCACTAGTGTTAGGGGCAGTGGTTAGTCCTAACAAACATTTTAAGTTACGAAGGATTTATAAAATCATCAAAAACACATGGATGGAAATAGAAAATAGGTTAATGATTGATATATGACAGCGACTTTGACCTATGGAACATCAAGTTTCAAAGTGACAGAGAAATGTTTGTGACTGTGACATGGAATCGAGAAAAATAAGTAGCTGAGTGTGGTGTAGAGATGTGTTATGAAATTCGATCTAGAGATGGGAAATTAAAATAGTGAGGAGTTAAAAAAGTTTGTTCATTGATACAATGTAAATTAGAACTTTTGATTGCCTTGTTAATTCCAAGAGTTTCAAGGAGATTGAGTTTTTTACCTTTATCGCAAATATGTAAAATTTCAAGGTCTGAGTTGGGATTTTTTCTTTAGCTCTAGACACAAAATTGTGATCTCCAGCTTGTCGTCTCAAGCCATTACTCTTGCCTACAATAGCTTCTGGTAGCTGGATTGTTTATCTCCAAATAGTTGCATCTGTACAGGATGTGATTCACTATTCACATTTTTTTTTCAATTTTTTATCGTTTTTGACTTGTAACTTGAACACTAATAAAGGACGCATTGTAGAGAATCTAAATGCAAAGAAAATGAGCTCTAGCACAACTCGATCGGATTATTAGTAACGGAGAAAAAACGAAAAACCCGAAAAAAATCAGCTTTTTTAAAAAAATGCATAACTCCGCTACTTTTTAAGTTGTAGTGCAAACTTTCCACGACGTAGTAGTGATCAATATGTACTTTATGTGTGAAAAGCTCAGGCGCTGTCGGATCATTAGTTTTGGCATAATTGCAAGCTGAATTTTTTAATGCACTTTATTGCAGCAGAACTGGATGCGTCATAGGTGGTCCGATTACAATTTTTCGAGAAGATTCCGAGTGTAGAAGTATAAGTACTACATAACGTATATTCTCATTTTGCGTTAAAATGCTGCAAAACAGGTGAAAAATACTTGCAAACATGATCGAAAATGGGCGAGTGCGTGAAAAGAGCTGAGTAGTGGGGGTAGAGCAGCAGACGCGGGGAAGCGTATGTATAGTAATATAAGCACGCTGCGCCCGTTATGAATCTGCTGCTCTACTCCCACTCCCGAGCCGCTTTCATGCACTCGCCGGTTTGCAATTATTTCTCACCTATTTCGCAGCATTTTAACGCAAAATTAGAATAGTCATTTTTAACCGACGAAACCAAAAAGGAGGAGGTTTTCAATTCGACGCGTATATTTTTTTATTTTATATTTTATGTATGATCACGAACAACTTTTCACCGAGCGGTTCGATTCCGATGATTCTTTTTTCATTGGATAGGGTGTACTTCGAAGTTGGTCCCATTTCAATTTGAACAACAAAATTCATCCCTAAGGGTAGCAAAATGAAGGATATTGATCGTTCACCCTCTGAATTTTGGTCCGTTAACCGATTCTATCAGGCATAACTTTGTAGTGGGTTTTTCGATTTGGATGATTCTTTTTTTATTAGAAAGTGTATACCTCATAGTTGAATCATATTCCAATTTGGAATGAAATATCCACCCCTATGGGTAGAAAAATAGGGGATGATTGATTTTTCACTTGTGAACTTTGGCACACATATGTAGTTGACATTGACAGACCCTCCTACATCCGTCAAAATGATTACATTCTATGAAAGGATGAAATTATATACAAAGTGATGAAATCAACTAACCAGAACTTTCCAAATTAATTTATATTATATAACAATAAATAGTTAAAATAGAAAATCATATTATTCAATAGTTGAATGAAGCTAGGTAAGTAAGTATTTTGGAAGTAATAAAAATTAAGTAGGTAGTAATTAGTAGATTTCAGCAACAAAAAATGAAAATAAACTTTTTACAAAAAATTAAACGACGAAAAAATCAACTGAAACAAAAAATAAAATAAACCTTCTTAGTCTAATGATAATTGAGCTCCTAAACTAATGTGAGTAACTGATTTTGAGTCGGCGCCAAACAAACTAGCAATTGAATTAGGTAAAACGTAAAATGATGGCAGCGCGATGCACGGCTGCGTTTTGATCACTTCTTTCAAAGTAATATAATAATAATAATAATAAATCGCCTTTATTCATATGTAATATGAAATGGTGAAGTGTCAGCTGAGAGCTGTTTTTCAACTTTACCAATGATCTTCGATAATTGTTTGTTTGGCGCCGACTCAAAATCAGTTACTCACATTAGTTTAGGAGCTCAATTATCATTTAGACTAAGAAGATTTATTTTATTTTTTGCTTTTCAGTTGATTTTTTCGTTGGTTTAATTTTTTGTTGAAAAGTTTTTATGTAGTACTATAATACAACTCTCAAAATCTTTTAGAAAAATTGAAATTGGACCACCTATGGCGCATCCAGATCTGCTGCAATAAAGTGCATTAAAAAAATCAAATTGCAATTATGCCAAGACTAATAATCCAACAGTGCCTGAGTTTTTCACACATAAAGTACATATCAATCACTACTATGTCGTGGAGAGCCTGCTTAAAAACTTGAAAAATGGTTGTGTTATGAATTAAAAAAAACGCATTTTTCCGGTTTATCTCAGTTACTAATAATCTTCTTCTTCTTTGCCTTTTGATTGTCTACAATTCGTCCATTGAGGGTATCGAGATTGCTTTATTAGTTTTCAAGTTACAAGTCAAAAATGGAAAAAAATGCTTTTAAATGTTTATAACAAATTTAGCAATGACAGTGGGGAGTAGGAAACAATAGGATATAACTGTATGATGGCACAGTCGGTTTCCTGCTAGTATTTTTGTCACGAAAAAATCTCTAATGATTGGTCTATAAAGTAGAAAGAGAATAGGGCCTAAAACTGACCCTTGTGGGACTCCTCGTATGATAGTTTTTTTTTTAGAACTATTATCATCTAATTTTTTTTTTTTTGGCCAATGAGGTATGATCTGAACCATTCTAGAGGTGTGCCCCGGAAACCATAATGAAAAAGCTTTTGCAACAAAATTTTATGACAGACACAGTCAAAAGTTTTGGATAGCTCCAGAAATACTGCTGCTGCCGCCTCCTTCTCGTTGATGATGGTATAGATTTTTTCAAGGAAGAAATGGCATAACTTTATTTTTTATATTTGGAAATCCGAACAGTTAGAGCTGTATTCCCTTGGAGATTTGAAAATTTTGTGGTGTGAGTATCATTTGCACTTATTATTTCAGCATTCTGCACCATAATAGATAACATAATGGTAGTGTGTACTATCACATTTTTGTCACCCGTCATATGTTTGAAGGACCAGCGTATAGGCAAGTGTACGAAGTGGTACCTACCTAACAAGAGAGCTTCCTACTTTTTATAACATCTTATACGTATCACAAACTTGCACTATTTCTGGAAATACAAACTTGATATTAAAAACGCAGAGAGCAATATAAAACACTCATAAATAGAAAATCATATGAAAGGATGAAAAGAGGCAATATCGTATATTCAATATGTATATTTTCTGGTAGTCGTAGAAAAACAACAATTGACACACATCATAATATTTTGAATGTGGTTCGCTCCTTATTAAAATAATTCATTCACCAACCTAATTCTGGTGTATACTGTATACTTCAAGAATCGATTAGTATCGTAATTTAATTCACTTCTAAACGATACATTCGTACTAGATTACTAATTTCTCTACAGCTGTTTCGCTACTCTCAATCTCGGTGACTCGCTTTCTAGATTATACGTGAAATCGGATTCATTCAAGTATTGTATACAGAACAAATTCGTGTCCTATCAAATATTATTTATTGTAAACATGAAAATGTATAAGCAATATATCAATAGATAATTTGACAGAACTTTTTATTCTGATTAAATCGATCAGTCAGCCGTGCGGTTGTCGGAATCAAAATAAATTGAAAGTTAACATCAATTCCATTTCCTTTATGTCAACAACAATAACAATCAAACAACGAACAAAACGCGGGCTTTCAGCGAAATCGAACAATACATAATGTATCGAATAGGAAATCACGAGTGTTTTAACGCTTGGGAATAATATCGTGAACGAATTGAGCCGACGAAAAAAAAAGCAAACACGAGACAGAAAAGCGTGTTCTCAGTCTCGAGAAAAAAGATGAGGGAAAAAGCGTCTTATTCTTTTTGCGAAATGGGTCATAATAAAATTCGACGATGTCGCCCATCTCTTCGAGAGTTTATTCATGAATCTCTGGAGGGCCGTGTAGCTATTGAGAGCACTGGAATTTTACCAATGATATCTCGATTTCCGCCTCGAGATCTTGGGAGACGGGGATCGTTGGGCGAAGAATGGGGTTGTTTGATGCTAGATTTCCGATTTGTCTGTCGATGTTGAAGCCATATGAAAGACGTTCCGGTTTACGGTTCGTTGCAGAGCCGGAACCAGAATTCTGAACCTCGTGGCGAACATCCATGATGCGCCGTTATGACTTTTTTTTCATTTTCATATCGAATTTACATCTTAACTGAAATTCCTAGTAATATCATACAGATTCCGAAAATATTCTTTTTTCCATTTTCGTGACTAAAATATTTCAACTCAAATTAGCGAAAGAAGTTGTACTTTTAATCACTAGTTATTTATGCAACAAGTGCAAAAAGTAAGTGCAACAAACACTTATTGCACGAGTTGCATACAATATTTTTTCTACGTTCATGCAAAAACAAAAAAATGTTTTATTCAGATGGCACTAAGTGTAGGAAAATAAAAAGCTTACTAAAAATTACGTCGATTTGACGTTTATGTTTGTCATGATCACAAATGACAGATGTCGAATGACAGATGAGTGCAATAAACATTTTATTGCGCAGTGCAATAAACATTTTATTGCACAGTGCAATAAATAACCACTTTTTTCACTAAATATAGTTCAATAGTTTTGTTTTTTGAATGAACGTAGAAGAAAAAAATTCTACAACCCTTTACGAAAAGACGTCATTTTGTAATAGAATACCTTTAGCGAAAACGTGATTTCCGTCGCAAGTGAGTTAAATTCTCATAACGTTAACTTTCGTTTCTAGTGACGAAAGTTAAATTTATATTTTTAATCATTTCCCGCCCTCGTATATAATGTTTTGATGACTTTAAATTATTAATAAACAAAGACAGGAATCATTTCTATAATTAGAATGCATTTTTTATTTTGTTTAATAAAAAGCAAAATAGAATCGTAAAAATACCGTGAGATTTAAAAACAATTTATATCTAGTTGCCTGGTTTCATTAGTTTGACGTTCCTCGTTAATTGTTTAGACTTGTCAGTTTGCACTGAAAGCATTGTTAGTTTTTTAATTTATCGTGATTTCTGATTCGGAGAGTGATTCAGATTTTTCAAATACACCACCAGAAATAGCAAATCAAGCTGAGGAAACCTTTGGATTTATTACCAGTAAAATCTAAAAAGAGATATGAAGAAATATATTCATCTGGAATGACATCAGTTAACAACATAACAGATGTGGCATCGTCTACCTCAATACATGAAAATCTTGATGTAATACTCCTATAATTTTGAATAATTGCTCGAATGTAACAATTAACCAATATTTAAATCATAAATAATGTTTAAAAAAATTGTGTTATTTTCAATTTAAAATAAATTATTTGTTCATCGTTCTTTTTTAGCGTATTATTATGATATAAACAGGGTTGTAGAAAAAGTATAGTGTTTCACTCGAGGAAAACAATTTTTTGAAGCTCGTGAACATTACCAGCCTTGGCAGGTGAACTGTTCTCTCGCTTCAAAAAATGTTACTTTCGTCACTCGTAAGACAATATACATACTATTTATTCACAAGTGATTAAAAGTGTTACCTAGGTTACCAATAAACAACAATTTTTTTTAATTACTTTAGGATATCAATTTCGATAGATATTATTTTTTAAATCACTGCATTTTCCTCGCCAGAGTTAAAACAAATATTAAACCAAAACCACAGACTAATACCACAATACCACACCATCACTTTGTGCGGCGTCATACTAGTCATTTGGTGGTCAAAAAGGGGGTTACCTGGAAAGTTTTCCGGGAGTTTTGAAAATTGGTATTTTTATAGATTTCAACGTGCTCTTTCCGAATTTTCACTTTGCCACCTCGTATATTTGCCGCACGCACCGCCATATTGGAAAAATGGCCCCCAAAAACAGTGTTTTGACAATATCTCATTTCCTACTCATTTTACGATTTTTTTTTTATTTAAATATATAAAAATTTAAGTATATTTAATATATAAAAGAATAACTGACTGATTGGCTGACATATAATAATAATAATAATAATAATAATAATAATGTTTATTCATGAATCTTCAAACTGTGTGTCATATAATATTTCAACGAATATGAATAAACAGGGTAATCACTGAAGCTGTATTGGGTACAGCTTGTGCGTGATAGATGGTGTGTAGAATTTTATTCACATATAAACATATAAGGTATACATATGGGACTTTATCATATGGATAAAGACGTAATTATAAGATATAGAAAACAGATAAAACGAAACTATAAATATGTAAAATGTAAAAGTTGAATGAATATAAAATATTATATAAAACATTGGAAAAGTTCAATGAAAATAAGATATACGTATAATATAAAAAATATGAGTTAAGATAATTATAAATGTAAACAAACACTTTCGTTCAAAAGTATCACATAATGATTACTAGTAGTGTAATAGAGTTCTGAAAACTGTTGAGCTTATTCAGTACTTGAGAGTGACTCCTTGTAATTTATTGTTAACTATATCGTGTATTATATATCTCTCCGTATGTCGTAACCATTTCTTTATATGAGTTTTGAATGAGTTGAAGTTTTTGATGGATTTCAAGTGATCTGGTAGGATGTTATAGAGCTTTGGACTCAAAAATTCAATACTACGTTGCCTCGCGCTTTTTTCACATTTTGGCACTAAAAAATTCATTTCTCTGCTCCGAGTATGATGGCTATGTTCGATGTGTTCAATTTTTTTTTTTTTTTCGGTAGATGCCAATTATGATTTTGAGACAGAAGAGCTGTTTCGGGTCGAAAAGTTGACTTTCTCTATACAGTGTGTCACCTGAGTAGGTTATTTTTTTATTGTATATAATTCTAATTATCCATTTTTGTAAAGTGACAATGTTATTTAAATGACAGTCATTTATACCTCCCCAACCTAGGATCCCGTACGAAAGTTGAGACTGTATCAGAGAAAAATAAATGGTTTTTAAATGAGCTACGTCCAGAATTTCTTTCAAGTATTTGAAACGTGAAAGGAAGCCTCTCAGCTTATTACAAATGTGTTTTGCTTGCAAGTCCCATCGTAGGTGCCTATCAATAATTATTCCTAGGTATTTCATCTACTTCTCTTCAGGAATTATGATTTCATGATCAACAACAAGATTACCTAGGTTTGGTAAGTTATTTGCGTATGAGGTGAACGGGAGATATCTTGTCTTTTCCATATTAAAGGTTAGTTCGTTATATATGAACCAATCTTTGATTTTTAGAAATCCAGTTCCGCTTCAGTTTTGTGGGTCTTCCAGTCTTTAGATTGATAGAATATTGCGGTGTCATCAGCGAAACTGAGGACACAACCTCCTATATCCATTGATAATAAACTATTGATGTAAAGGGTGAATAGTAGTGGCCCAAGAACAGTACCTTGTGGAACACCGTATGTGATATTTCTCATTTTGCTAATGGTACCTTCTATACAGACTTGTTGTTGACGGTTTGACAGGTAACTCTTCAATAATTTGTATGCATTTCCTCTAATCCCGTATATTTGTAGTTTTCTCAACAATTCTTGGTGGCATACTGTGTCAAAGGCTTTAGAGAGGTCAACAAATACACAGAGTGAAGGTTTTTTTGAATCAATTGCTTTATATATCTTTGATGTTAATGCACAAATTGCATCTTCAGTTGACTTTCCTTCTCTAAAGCCATACTGACTCCCTGAAATTACATCGTGTTTGTCTAGGAATTTTACAAGTCTCATTTTCAATATTTTAGCAATATTCGAAATCAGCGAGATTGGACGATAATTTCCGAGTTCTTTTTTATCGCCTTTTTTAAATAAGGGTTTAACAATTGCCATCTTCAATAGTTTGGGGAACAATCCTGTGTTGAAACATTATTAATTAGAAACGTTATTGGAGCAGCGATTTGATTACATATTTCTTTCAATGTTTCTGAACGTATGTTATCTCTTCCCGATGAAAATAAGTATGTAATAAATTATACTGGAAAAAATTTCCTACAATTTATGTTCTAACGTTATTTTGTAAAAAGAAAATTACTTCAAAAGACAGTTCATATCGATTCTGAATTTGGTTTCTGAATAAAACTCTGAATTATTGTTATTATGTGGATTCTTGGGTGGAGTAGCTTATGATCCCTGTGATTGTTAAATACATAGAAGGGGGAAATATTTTGTTGGTAACGAAATTACTTTCGACTCATTTCGTGAAATCTTTCCAAATTATTGAGGTGCACTAGAAATGTAGTATTGATTTTCTTGAAATTGTATCAAGGACCTTGAAAAAATCATTCATCTCGACTATCCGCTAGTTTTTTTATTCATACCTCAAAGTACTTTTGTTTGGGGACGGCATTTCGTTCAGTTTGAGTTGTGGGAATTATTTCACGAAAACCACGCAACCTACGATCGCAAAGTCGTTAAAGTTTATTAACGCGATTTACGACTGCCGGTTCGCGCTTTTCCGCATCAAATTAAGGCCTTAAAGAGGTCGTAAAAGGCTCCATAACAATACTCTTGCTTTAACACTTACATTAAATTGATTGTTCATTGAAAATTTGGAATAGTCCAGTTGTTTTTCGTTTCTGCAAAGATCAGTGAAATGTTTTCTATTGAAACTTCCACAAATGACGAAAATATGTTTTCATAAGATACAAAAAATTAATGTTCTTAAGTAGTCAACAAATTAATATTCTCACTGTTCTTACTATCATTTTTTTTAAATCAATTTGAATATTCATTACATTTGTCCTTGCGTTTAATGTTCCATAAATTTTTCAGAAATATCTTAAATGAATAATTCATTTACTTCAGTGTCACCTTGGCTGGACTGGCTGAATGATAAAAGAATGGAAAGTCAATAAAAGAGTTACTTTTCGTTGTTGCACTAAAAAAAAATTCATCACAAATTTTATTTTATTCAAACAAATTTGTTTTTTTCAATATGACGGAATAAACTTGTTATTTCAAAGAAAACTACGAATCGACTGGTTGTTTGGTTTAAAATTATATTGGATGAAGTCAAGCGTCATGTTTATTTAGCCCAATTCTTTCGATTTATTCGATAAAAAGTAATATCGCAATAAGTATATATTATTTGAACCAATATTATGCATACAATGTCTGATAATGTTTTCAGTGTTTACGTTCACAGCATTAGGGCAAAATTGTTAGCTTTAAAACAAATCGTTTTCCAATAAGAAACTATCGGTTTAACAAATTGTATAAGCTAATAAATCATTTTCAGAAAATGGTAATCTATTAATATATTTTGGAAATAATTCACAATTGGAAGCTGAATTTCAATTATTATTATAAATTATGAAGTAAGAATTGAGGCCGTTACATTTATACATACATTATTCTAACGAACATATCAGATATCTACATTTGGGAACAGGTGTTGCCAAACATTTTAATTCGACGTTGAATTCAAAGAAATTCGTTGAATCATTTAATACTGCAATGAAAATATACATTCAGATTATAGATAATATTATCTGAATTGGTTATCTGATCTTGATTCTAGTTGTATACTTAATTTAGATTTTCAGAAATCCGTTAATCACAATTGCATTGCTGTAATAAATAAAGACTCAATCTAAATGATCACCATCTATTACTATTGATATATAAATATTTTCTTGGTCTTGGACAAATATTTCATTCATGATTCCAAAGGAATATTTGATTTGTACTCACATTGAAATGATGCGCATGTTCGTCATTCCAACTCCATATATTTCACTTTACTTTCAAAAAATCATATTCCTCAACAATCGGTCGTATTTTAATGAAATGTGCAACTCGAAAGATCCAAGGTGTGAGTTCTCATCAATGTTACCAATGGCTTTGGCTGAGATATCACAACCTTCTGACTGAAGAATCCCGGATAATATTTGAGACTTATTATTGGCTCGTTATTGTGTTGTGGAACCTCATGGTCATTTCAGCTTCTCAACCCCAGTTGGGAGCGGAGAAAACAAACAACTCTCTTTTTAAGATTGAAAAAGTGGATCGAACAAAAAAAATGTTAGAAGTTGCCATTACTTGATTTGTTGAAAATATAAACAGGATGTTCATAAAATCAGATGTCTCTCCTGCGTCAATGTTACGAATGATTTCTGGTGAGTACTATCCTTTGGAAAACATTCTTCTTTGCCTCATTCATCTTTATGAGTTCTTAATTAAGACTGGAATGGAAAATCAAATAACTATCTGAATGAAAATGCAAATTTTCAATTTCAGATTTTTTCTTTTGAGTTAGGGCCTTTTCAGAATATCTATCAGATGTAGTTCAATGTCCAGCGTGGCTTTAGCCGGGGAAGTAGTTGTTTTCTGTTAGACATTCACAAAAAATAACTTCATTTTAATCGTGGATTTTTCAATTCACAGAAAAATCTTTCTATCAATATTCAATTGAGAATGTTTCCCTTGCCATTACTGTTTCTTCATGGTGAAATCTTCATGATAAAACATTTATCAGAGGCATGGATCATTTATAAAGTTATGGCCCCACCTGCCTGCCTATATTATGTATACTTTGTAGCATATATCTCCAAAGCTGTTTCATATATTTGAAGATCTTTCTAATTTGTTCCCAACCCTGCTTTAGAAGGTGTTGGGTACATAAACCTGCCGCTAATTTACATCTTAAAACAATGATTGTCGTGTCTCGCCGTCACATTGTAGACCTCCGAACAATGGAAATACCATTATATAAATGTATTTACATTAACAAGAAAACAAACATTATTGATGTTGTGTGTGTGGGCATTAAAATAAATCGTGTTACACAATTTGTATATAAGGCCGTCTAATTTGCATACAATGAACGAGCTTTTTATTTTATCCACACACAGCACAGTAGCAACAGAGAGCGCGAGCGACTAGCCATTTATATTTGAACAACGGATTTGAAGCTCGCAACAACTTTTTCTCCGATTAATAAAACAGATAACCTTAATGGGAATGATGAACGGCTCGCATATAAAATTCTCTTGTTAATTTTTGTCGTTAAGAGACTGCCGTCGCGAATGTGACGACCGCATTCTTTTTCTCTTAAAAATACGAGCAGTTTTCGTTTTTTTGTGCGTGTTTTGCGATACCAATTATTGACCACGGTGAAGCTATAAAAGGCGCGTGAGCCGAGTTGCTCCAAGGAACGAATTTACAGCTGCAATACGAATTTCATGATGGTAGATATATCACTTAATGATAGTAAATCCGTAGTATATTTAGGCACATCGGAAGGGGATGTGCCATCAATGTCTCATTGTATTGTGATGAATCGGTGCCTGATTGTAGAGGCAGATTTTTTATACCTAAGGCTAGAATATGTCTATGAATTCCATTCTAATTCTGTTTTTAAATTAAAAAATTTGTCATTACTGATAATGTGGGACATTTCAAGAAACAATCGTTTTTCATAAAGAGATTTCACTAAAAAAGCGATCATTTCTTGAAGTAGCCCACATTATCACCAGTGACAAATGTGTAAACATATTGTATAATATATTTCTAATCCCAATTGGACAGACATACAGTGCGCGTCAAAATTATGGAACAAATTCGATATTTCGCAAGCCATGTACTTTTGACAAACATCCTGAAATAGGTCGATTTTTATTTTGAAATGCCGATTTTTTTATGTATATTCTAAAGAGGTTATGTCACTGATTTTGACATGGTGACGTAATCGGTAATTTTTTTAAATTGGAATAGATGTCTTGTGATACCTCATCTGAAAGGCCTTTCAATACTGCATTCAATGATAATAATTAATTAGATATTTTTCTACAGGGTGAACAAAAATTAATATTTTATTTCAATAAGAGAATAACTTTATATCCAACAAAATAGAACAGTTAAATAAGATGTTCGACATGCCATCGACCAGTCTCTTGACAATAAGCAAATCAACGGACACATTCCTCTTGCACATTGCGAATAACTTCCGGAGTAATTCTGTTAATTTCGATCCTAATTCGATTTTTCAACTCTTGTAGATTTTGCGGCCTATCTACATAGACCTTCGATTTCAAATAACCCCACAAGAAAAAATCCAGGGGCGTAAGATCTGGAGATCTTGGGGGCCACTCTATCGGTCCGCGTCTACCAATCCACCTCCTAGGAAAACAGTTATTCAAAAACTCGCGAACATCACGTGCATAGTGCGGGGGTGCACCATCTTGTTGCAACCAAATACTTTCATTTGGTGAGTTAGGATTGTTGGCGTTTGGAAAAATATATTTTTATTATTATTACATTATGATTATGAAATTCTTGTATTGTCATCGGTCCTTGATATGTGTGACAAATTTCAGATTATTCGGAAGATTGGAAGTGGGTGAATATTTACTTCCAAGATTTTATTACATTGTGAGTTATTTAGTTACAAGTAAAGATAATAAAAGCGTGTTAAAAAATGCAAAATTTTACTTTTTTGAGCCAAGGCTCTAATCCCTTAGACTGCCCTGGCAGACTAGTGAGTCAGTGCTCTACTACACCAATGGATCCTTTCCAAATATTAATAGTTAGCTATTTCCTAGTCTGAAATGGAAACAAAAGACAATCACAAATTAATGCCATATTAGGCAAGTTAGTGTCAAATAAATGTCAGTTGAAATATCAACAAATATTCTTCACAAATTCTAAGTGAAAAGGTTCTAAAAGTAAACTATGGCTACTTTTAGTGAAACCCAACGCATATAAATTTTAATTTTTATTGGATGCGGAGATAGAACCAGAACTCAGCAAGAGGTATGCGACTTGTTCAATGCGAAGTATCCAAATAGACCTATCAGTCGTTCAACAGTCAGTAAGATTGAGAAAAAATTTAGAGAAACTGGTCATGTCAAACATATTCCGAATGCTGGACGAAATAGAAGAAAACGTGAAACTTGATGTTCTATTGGGTGTAGAGAATAATCCTCACAATACTTCACGACAAATTTCAGCAGACCTTGACATATCCCAAAGTTCTGTATTACGTATTCTAAAAGCAGAAAAGTACCATCCATACAGAGTACAGCTACATCAACAACTCAATGATGATGATCCCGATCGCCGTGTGGAGTTCTGTTAAATAATGCAGGATTTGTGTAACCGCAATCCACGTTTTATAAAACAAATTCTGTTTTCCGATGAGGCTACGTTTTGCCTAAATGGTTCAGTAAATCGTCAGAATTGCAGATATTGGAGTAGGGATAATCCTCACTGGATGATGGACGGCCATACTCAATACCCTCAGAAAGTCAATGCGTGGGCAGGGATAATAAATTACAGGATTATTGGCCCGTATTTTTTCGAAGGAAATCTCACAAGGGAGCGTTACTTGGAATTTTTAAGAAATGAACTCATACCTAGCCTTGCCGATATTTTTCCAAACGCCAACAATCCTAACTCACCAAATGAAAGTATTTGGTTGCAACAAGATGGTGCACCCCCGCACTATGCACGTGATGTTCCGAGTTTTGAATAACTGTTTTCCTAGGAGGTGGATTGGTAGACGCGGACCGATAGAGTGGCCCCCAAGATCTCCAGATCTGACGCCCCTGGATTTTTTCTTGTGGGGTTATTTGAAATCGAAGGTCTATGTAGATAGGCCGCAAAATCTACAAGAGTTGAACAATCGAATTAGGATCGAAATTAACAGAATTACTCCGGAAGTTATTCGCAATGTGCAAGAGGAATGTGTCCGTTGATTTGCTTATTGTCAAGAGACTGGTCGATGGCATGTCGAACATCTTATTTAACTGTTCTATTTTGTTGGATATAAAGTTATTCTCTTATTGAAAAAAAATATTAATTTTTGTTCACCCTGTAGAAAAACATCTAATTAATTATTATCACTGAATGCAGTATTGAAAGGCCTTTCAGATGAGGTATCACAAGACATCTATTCCAATTTAAAAAAATTACCGATTACGTCACCATGTCAAAACCAGTGACATAACCTCTTTAGAATATACATGAAAAAATCGGCATTTTGAAATAAAAATCGACCTATTTACGGATTTTTGTCAAAAGTACATGGCTTGCGAAATATCGAATTTGTTCCATAATTTTGACGGGCACTGTATAGTCCATCCAATATCAATTGCAGAAGCTGTTTCTATAGGGAGCAAATGAAAACTCACTTCGCTAACACGAGCGTATATGCGAAGAAACGGGACGAAAAATAATCTGTACTACTCGTAAACATTTTCCGTCGGCATACGGTAGATCAAAAGAGCCGATAGTCAACGTGGACTCGAGTGAGGGCTGTCAGTTGTACAACCGATTCGTCTGGACCAATCAAGTCGGATATAATGCTGGCAGTGTGTGTCTACGATGGGAGGTCATAAATCACGCGTTATATTTGTGTTTTAATAGCTATGAAAGATTAAAAACCAGTAGCGTATATGGTCTTGGTGTGTGCCGATCGAAATACGTTTTAGGATATAATAATAACCTACACCAAACAATGAAAGAAATTATTCTTCTTTCTTAATGTATTTGTATAAATTAAAGCTTGTCTTTAATTTTTTTTCATTTTTCATTATTTATGAAGTATTTTTAAAATCTTAAAATATCTAAATAAAATTAGCTATCTCTGCCACTGCTACTCACATGATTTCGCCGCAAGACTTTTTTATGCTTCTGCAATTGATATTGGGAAAACTATAAAAAGTTTCGTGAAGGATTTCTCTTTCCAATTGCCGCCTTGACATAGGCGTCGGTATGTTATTTTCCAGTGGTATTTTTTCAGTTACTTATTCTTACAATCATAGCAATTGATCACCCCATGTAAAAGTAGACACATGTTATCTCAACTGAATTTTATTATTTGTTTCGAAAGGTCTCCAGAAAGCCATATTGATAAAATTATTTTCAATGGATAATTCCTAACCTCACCAACACACGGCACTGATTAAGGAAGATTGTGAACTGGAGAAATCATGCGGCTTCAGATAACATGGACACCTGTTAGCTAGCCGAGCATTTATTCCTCAAATATATTTGATAGCGCCTTTACTAATAACCTGGGCAACCAGGTCACACGACAGAATTTGTTTATGATTGTACCAGGAACGCTTTGAAAGTAAAAACACTGGTAGTATATACATTTTCCATTTGCCGGGCAGTGCATATGAACACTCCTCGTAGTGCTCTTATTTTTATTGCCGTTCCAATTGGGATTAGAATAACTATAACAATCTCAATGGAATTTATAGAAATATTCTAGTGACGTATAAATTAATTATATGGATTGGAAGAAAAAAATTGAATTAAGTATATAATTCGAGTTTTCTCGAATAAAAATACAGTAACAGGTAAAAATCAAAACAGCTGATGGCAATGATAGGAGATACCGCCCAACCTAGATATGTTTTAGTGACACGTTCGAATATGTTCCATGCACTTTTATGACGTGATAAGTAAATAAAATAGCTCACATTACCAACTAATATTAATATCTGTTTTATTTACTTATTAGTGCATATCTGTTATTTATTATAATAAAAGTGCTCGGAACATATTTGAACGTGTCACTAAAACTTGGTTGGGGGTGTCACTGCCATCAGCTGTATCAAATGCTACCTGTTACTGTATTTTCTTGAGGAAAACTCGAATTGTATACTTTTTTTTTCCAATCCATGTGTTCTCAATTACTTCATATAATTTCCGAGTCACAACTCATATAGAGGTGAGCTAAAACTTTGTACAATGTATCCAAACCCCAATCTATAAAACTGCGTTTCATTCAGATTTGATAAAGAAATTAAAAGATTTGACAACGTCATAAATATTGAAATAATAGTGTTTCATTCTCCAGTCTCCAATACCCAATATATCCAACAACTAAATATTGATATACAGGGTGTCCCTCGACGATTAAGACAGGGAATACCTCGGAACTCGAGAGTAGTAGAGAATTGTAATTTTGGGGTTGTAAATTAAAGCAATTGGTGCAGCTGTTTTTGATATTATGTTACCCAATGAGCTTTTTGTTTTCGGTACGTGACATCAGATTCCCAATTATTAATGGGACAACCTGTATATTTTGGCATTTCTATGTTCCTCCCGATAAAACGATTCCAACAAACTATCACACTTGTGGTCTAAAACGATTAATTTAAGAACTACATGTACTTCAATATCCTTGGGCCCACGACGATTTGTTAATAAAATATGAATGACTATTATAATTTTGCCTTGTTTTACTCATCACAAAAAATATAGGACTGCCCAAATATACAGGGTGACCCTGCTCGTTTCAGACGTTTGTCGTAATCGTGGGCCCAAGGATATAGAAGTACCTGTAGTTCTTAAATTAATCGTTTTAGACCACAAGTGTGATAGTTTGTTGGAATCGTTTTATCGGAGGAACATAGAAATGCCAAAATATACAGGTTGTCCCATTAATAATTGTGAATCTGATGTCACGTGACCGAAAACAAAAAGCTCATTGGGTAACATAATATCAAAAACAGCTGCACCAATTGCTTCAATTTACAACCCCAAAATTACAATTCTCTACTACTCTCGAGTACGAGATATTCCCTTGTCTTAATCGTCGTGGGACACCCTGTATAAGGACGCAAATTCCAACTCAATGGTTGATATTATTTCTTATTCCCGAGGTTTTCTTGGGTTATCAAACACGATTAACTTTTTGTTACACGGTTTGGATTCTCCTTAAATGTACAGCGTGTGACAGACAGATACTCGATTAAAGCCATCAGTTTCTGTTTCCACCTTCGCTTCGGTACGTAGCATTCAAAACCATAATGGGTTCAATAGTGTATTATTTATTTGTTTTTTTACTACTATCATCAAAATTATCATTATTGGCATTATTTTAATCCAGAGAAAATGCTTTTCTTAAACAAATGAATAATTATTATTTTATTATCTATCGAGATTAATAATGAAAAACAAAAGCTCTACTAAATACTGTCATCGGAATCAATCACTTATTGATGAACATTAAGATAAAAATCTTTCGATAATTTATTTCCACTTTCTACCGCTTTCCTCGATCCTGGAGGGGTGCAATCACCTTCTATATCCATTTTACCCATTTTGACTGAATGTTTGAAAACATGAAACGTTACAAATTGAAATGACAGTTCACATCAATAATTTGTTTCTGCTAAGCAGATCTTAGCTTCATGATTTTAGATACGAACTGAATAAATATTCGTCATATTTTCGTTTTCATAATATATATATGAATGTTTTGGGGACGCTACTGTTGGTAGGAGTAAAAAAATAATTTATACACATGGCTGAGAAGACACTTAACTTGGCGCTTGGCTATTATACTAGCCTGCTCATCCTTGTGATTACTATTATATTTTGTTTCAAGGATAATTATACGAATTGCTGTTAATTTGGTGCGCGATACCTTGCCCCCTTGAATACATACACGAAGAAGAATATACAGAGTGCTATCAAAGGTGAGGTATTTTTCAACATCTCGTAAAAATCACCTATACTGAAGTTGCAAATTAACGAAGGTTCGATAAGGAAATTGATAAAATTGTGCCAGTCTTATTATCTTCCGTAATTCACTCCAATTTGGGACTGCAAACTCTCGCTGAAGCCTTGGTTTCCTCCAAAAGTTGCAGTCGCTGACCTGTGGGTGCCAGGTCAAAAGGGAATCAAAGGCAATGACACAGACAGCTTTGCCAAGAAAGGGGCAAACACTCAATTTCCTTCTGTGTTCTTTCCAAAGCCCATTATAAGGAAGAGTTTCTGCGCTGGGAAACTGACCAAATCAAAACCCACTGGAATAAGGTTTCAGGCCAAAGACAAGCGAAAAGGCTTCTGAGCCGATCGCCAAAGAAAGCTAAACAGCTTCTCAAGTTGGACAAGAAAGACTTGAAACTGGTAACGGGACTGTTCACCGAACATTATCCGCTGAGGTATCACCTCAAAAAAATTGATAGATGAGACAGTGAACTGTGCCGTACTGCGAGAACTTCGCTGAATTTGCAGAACACCTGCTTTGCGATTGCTAGGTGCTGTTTTGCAGAGGCTTAGTTCCTCAGATGTCAGGAACTTGGTTCTCAGGAAACTGATATATTCGGCAAAGAGTCTCGGAATTCCGGGTCTTGAATAGATGGAGGATAATGTACAACAGACCTTATAGGTCGAAGTACCGAGAAGCTGAAGAGCAATATCGACCCTCCTACAGTCTATAGTGGCTACCATGACATTCTCTCTCTCTCTATATAAATCAATTGCTGTTCGTTAGTTTCGCTAAAACTAAAAAACGGCTTGACCGATTTGAATATTTTTTTTGTTTTGTTTGCTTAAATGGTTTAAAAATAATACGGAAAACCCAAAAGAACAGCTGAAAAATCGAAAAATTAAATCGCCACTTCGAATTACTTTTAATAGATGGCGTTCGTGGCGGACCTATCGTCTAACTGACGTACTATACAAAACTGTCATTTCTTCCGTGCGGTTTTGTAAAATTTGTTACATTTCAAATATTTTTTCGTAAAAAAAAATGTGGATTTTGAGAAAAGTTTGGTAAAAGTGAATTTAGGTTCATTTTGCGAAAGTTTGTCATTTATTTTGATCTGCCATTCTATTTACCTATATTGACTTGGGGTTTATACATAACCACAAATTTTAGCGTGACTCGAGGACTTAGTTTGAGGTTTTCAATATTTTGAAATTCTTGAATGTCTGTTTGTGTTGGTAAGCTCATAACTTGAGAACGGCTGGACCGCAGGAAACGAAAAAATTGGATAACGGGAAAAATGGATAATGGGAAAAACGGGATAACAGGAGAAAACGATAACGGGAAAACACGATAATGGAAAAAAGGGAAAATGGGATAACGGGATAATATGATAACGGGATAATGGGATAACAGGATAACGAGAGGAAGCGATAATGGGATAACGGGGAAAATGGCATTACGGGAAAACGAAAAAAAGGGATAACTGGAAAATGGGATAACAGGATAACTCGGATAACAGGATAACTCGGTAATGGAATAACGGAAAACAGGATAACGAAAAGCGGGCAGAGTCAAAGGCATTAACTAGATGGGACAACACAAAACAACAGAAAAAGAAATTCCACGCGGACGAGAGTTTACAGGGAACAAAATTTAGGAGATATAGAAATTTGGGTTATGAGTGTTTACTTGAATTTTTGTTTGTTTGAGATAAATTCCATTGGTATATAACTTATTGCGGACGTCATCACTTCACGACATTCAAAAAATGTAGGTAGTCTTCAGAACCAAAAAAAAATCATTTCGAAAGTTCATACGTAACGAAATTTGGCACGAAAATACTTTTCAATACATCGGCTCAGTTCGTTTTAATTAGATACACACATAACTCTCTTTCTAGAATATAATATTATAGAACAGCTGTTACAAACGTACGAGTCATATATGTCACGCCAGAACGTCATCATTTGTAAGCAATAATTTGTGGAATCTGCCTCTTTCAATTGGACGTGTTATCGGATTAAATGAAAGAGGTGTACTCTCAGAAAACTTCATTTAATATTAATTTATTTAGGCAACACGACGTAAAATAATAAAATGATAAATAAAAGTACCCTAGTAAAGATCATTCATTCAGAAACTTGAGGCGTTACAAAGCTGTAACAAACTTGCCTTGCGAAGCTATTTCTTAGTATTTGTAAAATAGATGTGTTTCTTCAGCAGTATATCCACCAGTGTTGCCAGAGCTGGTGATTTATCACCAGATCTGGTGATTTCAGTACTTCCAAGGTTACTTGGTGATTATTTTTGTGAGAATTGACAATTCTGGTGATTTTTGAATGTTTTGGTAAACTGGCGATAGGTTTGTTCGCGCTCACAAAACAAACTGTCCGAAACCATCAGGAGCATGCGCAGTTTCACAGAACGAACTATTTCAGGACAGTTCTGTGAAACTGCGCTCCTGATGGTTTCGAACCGTTTGTTTTGTGAACGCGAACAAAGCTAATTTGTCAAAATTTTGAATTACTCATTATGTAAAAGTAGTAGGAACGAACCTGAAATCACGAAATCACATGTTTGTTCTGCGGTAAAATTGTGGTTAGGATAGAGTTGATTGTCAATTTTAAATTCGTCAATAGAGCAATGGAGGTTAAAATTTAGTAATTATTAGTTGAAAGTAAAATGATTGCGGTTGATGGAAATTCCAGTAAGGATACTGATAATACTCCTCCACGCGGAAAAATATTAAAAAAAAATTATAAACACAAATACAGAAGAGAATGGCAAGATACATTGCCATGGATTGATAAAAGCCTTAAGGGTTGTAATTATTTCCTATGCAAGGTATGTGGCAAAGACTTGCAAGGAGGATTGGTAGCAGCAAAAAAACATGGTACAACAGCTGTACATAAAACAAAATCTTCAGCAGTAGCTCATCATCAGAGACCAATAACAGAAATGTTGAGAAATAATACCACTTTAGAAAATAAAACTAAAGAATTGGAAATCCGTGCATCTATGTTCATTGTTGAACATAACATTGCGTTCAATAGTGTGGATCATTTAACGAACCTGTTGAAGGAGGCTGCAAACCATCCAGAAGCTGTCAAGGGTATGACACTGAAAAGAACCAAATGTACAGCTGTAGTTAAGAATGTAACAGGTTAATGCTCATTTCAAACACTTTTGCAGAAAATCAGATCTTCAAAATTTTCCTTATTAGTGGATGAAGCTACTGATGTTTCTGCAATTAAGTGTTTGGCGCTTGTTGTCAGAACTGTAAACGATAAGTTCATAGTAGAGGATGAGTTTTTATCCTTAATTGACTGTCCTTCATCTACTGCAAATGGCATGTATGAAGAAATAGTAAATTTTTTTACAAAATATAAGATTCCATATAAACAAAATTTACTAGGTTTTGCAGCAGATGGAACAAATTCAATGATGGGTTCCCAATTATCATTGAAGGTGTTATTGGAGAAGGATGTCCCATCACTCTTTGTGATGAAATGTATTTGTCATTCGGTTGCCCTCTGTACTTCCTACGCATGCAACAAATTACTCCGAGGACCTGAAGATTTGGTGAGGGGATATACATGGCTATTTCAAAACAGTTATAAACGTGTCACATAATTTAAAGAATTCCAAGCATTTGTAGAGGCTAAACCACACAAACTTCTACGAAAATGTGACACGCGGTGGCTTCTTTGTCGTCAGTGGTGATAGAACACTTTGAGCAGTATCAGGCATTGAAATTGTATTTCCAGGATCAGCACCTTGTAGATCACTTGGCAGCTTCAGAAGTTATTATGGCCGGCTTGTGATCCAATAAATAAATGTTATTTGCTCTTTTACAGTTTGTTCTACCCTATTATACTGATTTAAACTTGGAGTTCCAATCGGAACAACCAAAAATATATGTGTTCTATAAACGAATGGAAGCCACATTCAGAATAATTCTGGAAAATTTTATTGATTCCAAATATCTCAGAGATAAAGATGGCAACCCAAAACAAGTCGAAAACATCCAATACAAAAATCCTCATTTTTTCTTACCACTAAACCAAATAGTTTTACCACCAAAGGTTTTCGTAGAATTCAATTCTGAAAACCAGTACTCCGAGATTCAGAAAGAAGAGTTCAGGAGGAGATGCCTTGATTTTTATGTGGAGGCTGCTTCTCACTTGCACCAGCGTTTCCCATTTGGATCAAAGTTTGTACAGTCTCTGAAGCTGCTTAATTTTATGGATCCGAAGAATATCAAGGATAATTTATCAATTGCAAATGTGGCAAATACTTTCAAAAACATTGTCAGTGATATAAATGAGCTTGAAAGGGAATGGAAGGTACTGAGGAATTCAGATATCAGTACAACTATGAAGATGAGTGACTTTTGGGCGTGTGTAGCTAATACTAAAAAAGGTGATGATTCGGAAGCTTTCCCAAACCTTAGTCGCTTTGTGAAAGATTTACTATGTTTGCCACATAGTAGTGCAGCAGTGGAAAGAGTCTTCAGCCAAATTAGTTCAAACAAAACTAAATCCCGAAATAAACTACAGCCAGATACTCTCAGTGCAATACTTCATTCAAAAAGATATTTGACTAATGAAAATTGTTATGATTTCGATATCAAGCCAGATTTGCATAAATACTCTTTGAAAGACATTTATAAGTAACCTGTAAATATTTGTTGTATATATGTGATGAATAACAGAGTTCCTAGAATGTTTTCATCTTTATTTGATGTTATTATTTTCGATATATTTTATTGTTTCATAAATGTTTGCCTTTATAAAGAACTCTAGTTACCTAGAAATTATATTTATTTATTTTTGGATATTTGATTTGAATTCAGTTTTTTAATTGATTATATATCTTAACCTAACATTAACATTTCTTCTTCTAATAATTTTTTTGAACCATCCACTCACATTTCTTGACTTGATGCTCTTTAAAAGAAGAAGAATTCTCATGACATGAGTCCCGTTCTTCCGTTTATTTATGACGACGTAACAAGCGCCACCCCTTCTGAAAATAGCGTTCTATGAAAAAACACATTGGAATGCTACATCCGTTCATGATTATTGAACCTTGGAATTGTTTGGCGCATGCGCGCCAATGCTGGTGATTTCTGGTGATTTTTGAAATTCAGATCTGGTGATAATATTCTCAAGTTCCTGGCAACACTGATATCCACACTCACAACACTGAACCGTTTCAAAAATATAACGAACATATTTAAATAAAAGCAGGCTGTTATCGAATGCACTAAAATGAAAAAAAAAGTTGGATGTGTGAAAGCTGGCCGTGTTTATATTCCCAACAAATAAATTTATTGAAAATGTAAATTTTAATTGTTAAGCCTATCATAACGTCCTATCGAATATTTGGAATGTTATAATTGGCTTGAGAATTTAAATTGACGTTTCCGGGTCTGATAAAACTCTCAGACACCTCTTCTTCGATGACGACGCCAATGGCAATAGTTGACAGTTCCCCTTTTCATTTCTCTACAACATTTAGGGTGAGTCATCTATAAAAACGACTTTCCGGGAAATTAAACAAATCTGCAAACGACATTCTCGTCTTACATTTGCGATCTCGGCATCTGCTTTATCTCCCTTCAGCAGAACGGGGATGTTCTTTAATTGAAGTTCTTTCACTTCGACAAATTCTCGAATACCGAATCTTATTCAAAACAGCATTTAGTGTAATTCTATGCGGAATGAATGCGCAGCTTCAATCTGGAATTATGCAAACGATGTCTGGTGGAGGTTCTTCGTAATTTGGCGACAATGTGAAATTTGTAGAACGTTCAAACCATGCCGGTTAAATTGGTCGTACATTTTGGCCGCAAAGTGTAATGTTGCGAGGGATATGAACGCGCGCGCGGTTCCAGGAGTCTTTTAAATATTTAAAAGGCTCTTTAATATGGAAATGAGGGCCGGGGGCGGAACGCCGCCCCGGCAACGGCAGCGGGGACACATAGCCAACCGCCGTACTGCCGTATCAGCACTTTCATCAATTTTCAATTAGCCTTTCTTTTCATCCGCGAGCTTCGGAGTGTTTTCAATGAATGTCCTGTGAACCAGAGCATTTTTTGCAGATTGGAAGCGATGCAAATTAGTAATGGCATGTCCGCCGTACCTAAATGGCGTTGTTTTATCATTTCATGACTTTACAATATTCTCAAACAGATTTCCAACTATTTATTCTTTTCGTAAATGCCCTTTGTTTATCGATTTCAATAATGTATATATTTTTGCAGTCAGAGCACAAGGCGGGGGGATTCCACTTCATCCAAAGTAGTCTGTTCGAGAACAGGAATATTCTTGAAAAATATAAAATTAAGGCACTAACTAGTAACCGTAGCAGAAAAGTTATGTTGGTACGACACCATCAAAACTGAAGATAAGTGCCATGTGAATAATAGAAATCGATTAAACGGTTTTCTCACTAAAGATTCAATATAATAACGTGGTAGATCTCAGTGAAAACAACTATTTTCCTGGCAAATACACAGAACGTTGAATGATATTCACCTGAAAATCTCATTTCATATATCAATGGACAATGAATGCAAATGTTTTAATAAGCTGATTATGTTTAATTTATGTCGTTCAAACAATCCATACGGGTTTCAGGCTTTGGTCCTCATCATCATTTTCTGGTTCAATTTTATATTGAATCCTTTATGTGAAGAAAACCGTTTAATTCGATTTTTCTAACCATCAAAACTGTTCTGCCACCTCGATCCGTTGCACATGAATCTTCAGTGATGATTATTCGCGATTATTCATTATTTGAAAGTATTTTTGTCAGTTCGTTATTGAGAATAACAAGTTTTAGGAACACAATTCGAACTAATTTCCCAATTGTTATTCAGCGTATTCAATAATGAATCAATTCGTATAAAAAACCAATATGTTCCTTTCGCAAAATGGGTACAACGCTATCGCACAACATACAAATTCGAAAATTATGTAATTTAATTCATTTTCATTTCATGCTGAGTTGATATAACAAACACGTGTACGTAATTTACATTTCATATTTCTATTACTATTCTGTTGAATTGTTGAATATAAAGAGAATAAATCAGTGTGATAAATGAATTTGTATCTGATATTCAAATGCATAATGTTGATGTTCAATTTTCCGTTGAACGATTGACCATGGTTTTTCATTAATTATATTAGCTATAACATATGGTTTATCGAAAAACGAATTAACAGTTCATCCCATTTGGCACTTGTATATTGGCATTTATTTATAGTTATTCGTGAACATGTTTATATCTAGTGGCCTTCAAATCAAAACTTCAATAATGTAGGTACTGAAGTTAGTTTTAAGGAGAGAATATGGATTTGGGCAAATTTTAGACCTTGAAAATATGAAAAAAAAATTAAATATAGAAAATTAAAATAAAAACTCTCTCAGATATGAAAATCGCAGAAATGCTTTTAAATACAAAAGAATTTCTTGAATAATATTTCGATTTCATTCATGTGTATTTTCAGTAAACTGGAGACGGCACAAGCCACACCTGAATCGGTAACCCAAGGAATCATTACCTCTTCGAAAAATAAAGGGCTACTAGATAAATAAAAATTTAGAAGTTATCAAATATATAAAATAATATTGTACTACACTGAAGAATTTTGTGAATCTTGCAACACAAATATACTTTCAATAAATTTTAACAAATTCTAAAGTTGAAAGAGTAACAAAAATATATTACAAATGTATTCGTCTTTTGTTGAAAATGTTGCCAATGCTCTTTGATTGATATTTTCGTAAACAAAGCGATATCTCTGACTTCATTACTCTCTAGCACAAAGAAATCCGAATTTTACCCGAAAAAGAAATTAAAAAAACACAGTTTATGACGATTTACCTATTTAAACATCAATTAAAACATAGACTGGAGGAAAGGTCCACTCATTTTCCTTATGAACCTCTGATGGTCCCGTGGAAAATCAGTGTCAAATTACAGGCTAATATCTCTTTTTTCAACTTTTTCAAAGATTCTGGAAACAGTTGTTTGTAGACAGCTTAGAATTTGTTTTGAACGGTCTAAACCCTTTTCTATAGTTTTCGCGAGAATCTTGATACGTCAGATCCCATATTATCATAAATTGTAGATATTAGCAATGAAACATTACCAAGACTTATTTTGTGACCTAAGCAATACTTCCAACTGGGTCAATTTAAAAATTATCTCTCGTGAATTATGGATTCAGAGGTATTAACCATAAAAGGTTCTAGTCGTATTTCTAAAATAGAAAAATGTGCGTAAAACTACAAGAGCTCTATGGAAATGAAACAGCATCGACCAACGTACCTCGACATCAGGGATCAATCCTGGGTCCCGTGTTCTTGATTTATATAAATGATTTGGTTTGCAATTTTTCCCAACTGAGTTTTTTCTTTATTCACAATATCACAAACATAATAAACAATCCAATTTGATCTCTCCAAAACAATTCTGATATTCGCAATGACTTCAACGACTGGTTTTCGTTCAACAAGTTACCAATCATTTCGAATAAAACAACTAGATATTGATTGTAACCTAAAGTAAAATCGCACTTATTCAAAATCAATAATATAATATATATATATATATATATATATATATATTCAATTTTTATTTTTATTTTTAACCACTGTAATTGTTATAAAATGAATTATAAACTCGTCATTCACGGGTGTGCATGAGTTAATTACACCATATATATATATATATATATATATATATATATATATATATATATATGTAATTCGTTATAAAATGAATTATAAACTCGTTATTCTGGGGTGTGCATTAGTTTCGCTTACCCTGATTATTGAAGTAAATGAAGTTGACAATTGACAAGTATGAAAATAGATCTACGACCTGTTGCCAACATACAATGCGATGAAAAATAATATCACCAAACAATTACATGGTACCAACTTATGTTAATTAAAACGATTTAGGTAAGTCTCATAAGGAGACTGCCAGAGAAAATATGAGTTTTTTAACAATTAAACAAAAAATATTAAAAATTAATATATAACAAAATTTGACAGAGTGCAAAATTTCATTACCCACCATTCCAGGGGACACAATAATGTTAATGTATTGAGTTGTGGTCTGTCTCATACGGAGAACGACTGAGTAAATATGAATAGATTATGCTGAGATTATCGATGTCAGTTCTCGAATTCATTGAATTAGGTTCTTTGAAAATTTGTGTCATTTCGAGAAAAGTTCTCTTTTTACATTAGATTCATGTTCCAAGATATTCACATTATCATAATCTGGGTTATGGTTCAACGCCATGGTGTGATGAGCCAAAGAACACGTTTTTTTAAAATTTCTAATATCGCTTTTATGCGAGGTGATTCTGTCTTTCAATTTCCTTTTGGTTTGGCCAATGTACTTCTTTTCACATTGAGAACAGGGGATACAATAAACCAAGTTTGAATTGTCTAATAAAGGATCTTTGTCTTTTAACTTTTAACTTTGTCTTTTAACTTTTAACTATTAGACAATTCAAACTTGGTTTATTGTATCCCCTGTTCTCAATGTGAAAAGAAGTACATTGGCCAAACCAAAAGGAAATTGAAAGACAGAATCACCTCGCATAAAAGCGATATTAGAAATTTTAAAAAAACGTGTTCTTTGGCTCATCACACCATGGCGTTGAACCATAACCCAGATTATGATAATGTGAATATCTTGGAACATGAATCTAATGTAAAAGAGAACTTTTCTCGAAATGACACAAATTTTCAAAGAACCTAATTCAATGAATTCGAGAACTGACATCGATAATCTTCAGCATAATCTATTCATATTTACTCAGTCGTTCTCCGTATGAGACAGACCACAACTCAATACATTAACATTATTGTGTCCCCTGGAATGGTGGGTAATGAAATTTTGCACTCTGTCAAATTTTGTTATATATTAATTTTTAATATTTTTTGTTTAATTGTTAAAAAACTCATATTTTCTCTGGCAGTCTCCTTATGAGACTTACCTAAATCGTTTTAATTAACATAAGTTGGTACCATGTAATTGTTTGGTGATATTATTTTTCATCGCATTGTATGTTGGCAACAGGTCGTAGATCTATTTTTCATACTTGTCAATTGTCAACTTCATTTACTTCAATAATCATCCATTTTTCATTTACTGCCTTTTCCCTTTTTTTTTCTTAAATTTTCAAATTTATATTGATTACCAAGAGTGTTGTCTGTTGTGACATGGTATTTTATAATTTGCTGCAAGTGAAAGGGATTTTTAACCTCACTTTTGTAAGTACACATGCCTAATTGGTTTTCAAATATTATAATGTTCAATTTAATTCATTGTAGAGTTCCTGATGAAGAGACAATAAATGACTCGAAAGCTTGAATAGAAAAAAGAGTACACTTTTTCCATACCCCTGTTGACTGCATACCCGAATTTAAAAAGGATTGTTCTTTAACTTAGACAGTCGTCTAACCTTCACAATATATATATATATATATATATATATATATATATATATATATATATATATATATATATATCGTGTAATCTAATCTCATGCACACCCGTGAATGACGAGTTTATAATGCCATTTTATAACGAATTACAGTGGTTAAAAATAAAAATTGAATATATATATATATTATATTATTGATTTTGAATAAGTGCGATTTTACTTTAGGTTACAATCAATATCTAGTTGTTTTATTCGAAATGATTGGTAACTTGTTGAACGAAAACCAGTCGTTGAAGTCATTGCGAATATCAGAATTGTTTTGGAGAGATCAAATTGGATTGTTTATTATGTTTGTGATATTGTGAATAAAGAAAAAACTCAGTTGGGAAAAATTGCAAACCAAATCATTTATATAAATCAAGAACACGGGACCCAGGATTGATCCCTGATGTTGAGGTACGTTGGTCGATGCTGTTTCATTTCCATAGAGCTCTTGTAGTTTTACGCACATTTTTCTATTTTAGAAATACGACTAGAACCATTTATGGTTAATACCTCTGAATCCATAATTCACGAGAGATAATTTTTAAATTGACCCAGTTGGAAGTATTGCTTAGGTCACAAAATAAGTCTTGGTAATGTTTCATTGCTAATATAGAGCTAATATCTACAATTTATGATAATATGGGATCTGACGTATCAAGATTCTTGCGAAAACTATAGAAAAGGGTTTAGACCGTTCAAAACAAAATTCTAAGCTGTCTACAAACAACTGTTTCCAGAATCTTTGAAAAAGTTGAAAAAAGAGATATTAGCCTGTAATTTGACACTGATTTTCCACGGGACCATCAGAGGTTCATAAGGAAAATGAGTGGACCTTTCCTCCAGTCTATGTTTTAATTGATGTTTAAATAGGTAAATCGTCATAAACTGTGTTTTTTTAATTTCTTTTTCGGGTAAAATTCGGATTTCTTTGTGCTAGAGAGTAATGAAGTCAGAGATATCGCTTTGTTTACGAAAATATCAATCAAAGAGCATTGGCAACTTCAGCATTTTCATTGTAGAGTTCCTGATGAAGAGACAATAAATGACTCGAAAGCTTGAATAGAAAAAAGAGTACACTTTTTCCATACCCCTGTTGACTGCATACCCGAATTTAAAAAGGATTCTTATATATATATATATATATATATATAAATATATATATATATATATATATAAATATATATATATATATTAACTACCACGAAATTTTTTAAAACAGTTCTATATTAAACACGTGTTGTAGATCTTCTATTGACTTATGGCCGAAAAAAGTTAACAAAAGTAACGAAGTAATCCAACCACAATGTAAATAAATTCAATATGTCAGATAAACCGAGCTTCAGGGACACCACAATTCTTGCCACCGGGAATCGGGAATCCATTGTGCACGGAACAAATGGACCGATCAAAGCGTGCGAGCCGGACCTATTCGACTATTCCGTCTGAAGATGCATTGTGATGTAACAAAACGTGCTCTGATTATACAAGTCCTTATTTTTAGATCGATCGTGTGGATTTGAAAATTGCCTTCGCACAACGCGAAATATATTCGCTGCTGTTTCGCGCTGTATCTGATGAAATTGATGGTTATTGGATATTTCAGCAGCGGAAATGGTTTGGAAATGGGAGAATCGAGATAAGGAGGTTGCGGTAATGAATGCTTTGTTTCTCGGTATTTTTATTCGAGGGTAGCTGCATACATTTTAGGAGTGATATATTAGGGAACGTGAGCACACCTAATTTATAACCAATAATGTATATCTATATCTAGGTAGGCATATTTATTTTCCACGTATTTATTGTTACCTACAAATGCATTTAATTTGAAATATATAATTAACCGACTGAAAAAGTTACAATCACTGTATGTGATCTCGTGCTGAGGTACTACTGAACCTTTCGATCGAATAATTCAGAACTAGATGAGTAACAAACCAACCCGGCCAGAGAACGTCTCAACAAGAATAACATTGTAATAATGATAACCAATACACTCAACGAGATGTTTACGACACTGGTAGCTTATACGTTAATATTGTCAAAACTTATGAATCGTCTTTTGCACACCTCACATCGTATAAACAATGTGTGAATATAAAACCACACAATCAACCCAGCTTTTCCGGTTCACAAAATAAATAACATATCAAACCACAAACCATTTGTTGTTTGGTAGATAATAATTGATGCGTTGCCGTTCTGGGCTTTATCTATCGACGTTTCAATCAATTTATTACAATTAATATCTGAAAACTATTTTTGCTTCTTTAACGTCTTGAAAATATCGACCAAATACCAAAATCGAATTCGAGAGAAATTGTTATAACTTTAAAATTCGACTTGACAACTACTGATGGAATTGAGTAATGTTATGAATTATGTTGCTTTCGGGTATATTTGTGTGTTGCTCATCTAGTACAATTTTTTTCGATCTATGGGTCGCGACCCCAGGGGGGTCGCGGTTGCAAGCCAGATAAAAGTAAAAAACATGGGTGAGACGACAGTGCCTGTTTAATTTTTAATAATCTGTAGAATCGTGGTTCTATTTTTGGGACGCAAATATCCAAATCATTTTCTAATTGGAGCCTATTTCTTTTCCTAGTTTTTATGTTCACCATCGAAGAGAACGTTAGTTCACATAGATGGGAAGTGGCGAATGGCACTAATAATTAGCTCTGGATATTCTTCTTTTGTTCTTTCAAAAGTCGTCATTCTTTTGCGAATTAAATTATATTTTGAACATGCCGTCAGTAGCAAAATCTATAAGATTTTCTTTCATCTCTGTAGACAGATCAGCCAATTGCACTGCCATTCAAAATAGTTATTTGTATGCCAAGGCCGCGAAATACCTTTTTAGCGTACTGAAAGAAAAGTTATCGCCGAGGCCGCTTGCGTCCAAGGCAGGATAATCTTGAGGTTCGCTAAAAAGTTTCGCGGCCATGGCATACACACTATTTTTCGTGCAATCGTTAAAATTAATAAACTAGATATTGCAAATCAATATATGATTGCTTTAAAATCAACAGCAATTCAATTAACAAAGTCTCAGCGTTGCTATGGTAATGATATGATTGAATATATGAAGTATTGTAAACTCGGCGCTTTGCGTTTTAATACTTGAAAAATAATATAAGTATGTATTTGTTGTTGATTTAAAAATGAATGCTGTATTCAATAAACAATAATCCTTGTGATTGTCGTATTTTAGATCAAATGTGAAAGTGACGTTTGGTTTGGCGGCCGTTGCTATGGGTAACGGCCGGGAAATTAAATTTCGCGGACTGTGTTGAGAACGCGAAATACTCACTTTGCGTGCGATTGCACGAAACAGGATTTAGAATCCATCTATATATAAGCCCATTGTCAGATTCAGAGTAACTTGATAGTTTGTCTTCCAAATTATCCAAACTCTGTTCCACTACCAACGATTGGTCTGTTGCAATTTCTTCGACAATTCCACTCCATTCCCATTTGTGAGTACAAAAATCGTAGTTTACTATCGGCTAAATAGGAAGGAACAGAAATGCAAGTGGATAAAAAAATCGGATAAATTACTTTACCGTAGCAACGCTAGCATTTATTGTTCGTTTATCAAGCGTTGCGCGTCTCATCAGTTTGACAATTGTAAATGTCAAAAACAGAATTAAACAGCAAATAATATTCCAGTAAGTATGTCGAGATTTGGAAATATTTGCGAGGCAGAAATAATAAGGGAGATTAAAAAATCAACCCCAGAAAATACAAAAAAAGTCATTCTCCATTTGGAATCAATTTAGCGAATTTTGTAAACAACGAAACTTCAATTTGGAAACCGAAAGTCAGTGGAAAATGTGGCAGGAATATTGATGGACTGGGGCTTTAAAATGAATAAACAGAATGGGAAAGATTATAAAGAATACGTGGTGAAAACAATGTGGAACACAACAGCGGAAATGTTGCAAAGCATGTATTTCGAAAAATCTATTGTTACTTCCAACCCTTTCACTGAATTGGCATTTAAGAAATCCCGTGATGCACGTAATTCTAAGCGAAAGAGATTACAAGGTAATTCAGAAAAACGGAAAAATAGTTTAATAGCATTAACTAAAAGTGAAATTGTTAAAATGGCATTAATATGGGATGAAAATAGTCCCATAGATCTTTTAAATAAAAAGATTTTTTCATATCGCTGCATATGAATTAGCTTGGCGAGGAGGTGAAGCTGCAAATTGTAAAGTACACTATTTTAGAAGAAAAATCAAATAATGGTGATTTAACTGGTCGCATTGAATATAATACAGTTTTTTCCAAAACATGTCAAGGTGACTCAAACAAGTGCTGCGATAGTAAATGGCTGATAAAAAACATAGAAAACCATAGCATATGCCCAGTAACATTGTTTTATAAAATATTATCACATAGACCGAACCATATTACAACTGATAGATCATTCATAACTCCCAATCCGTTTTGGAAAAATAATTCATCAAGAGGCTGGTACAAAAATGTTCCTATATGAGTCATTGAAATTGGACAAAAATTTCAGCTGACAAAATTGGACTGGATACAAAGAATAAAAAAATTTCTAATCATTCTCATCGCTCAAGCGCCGTGTCAACTTTAGCTAAAGCAGGTACTAATGAACAAGAATTATTTAAAATAACTGGACATTCCTCTTCCAAGTCTATAAAGCCTTCTTTACAACTTGATAATGAGCATCATTCGCATCTTGTAATCTCCGAGATAAAGCTTCGGATAATGAATTAGCCACAGTATCAACAACATCCATGTCAATGTCAACAACAAAATCTGCATCAGTAAAGGAGCAAATGGGAGTGCAACAAATTAGTTTACACCCTGTATAGTTGCAGATATTACTATATATTAAATAACACATCTGACTTTTTGGATAAATACCACACGATAACTTCAAGGCATGGCAAGAATTGGAAGTGAAATTTGCAGGAAAACTTCAGTTCATTCAACAACACACACAAAGGTATGAAAATTTACATCATGGAAACAAATAATTGGTAATGGAACCAATCCTTTTTTAGTGTTAATATATGCGCAATATAAAGGGAAATTATCCCCCCTCCGTCCTCTTCTCTTCAGCATCTCTAAGAGAAGAACCATTACTAAAATGTTATTATCGGATATTTTCGTGTTTTCAAATATATATCTCAATTGTGATTTCTGTAGAAGTTGAGTGGGTTTGAATATCCAAAAGAAAGACTCGAAGTCATCTTCACAAGTTCAATTGGAACTCAGATAGTTATACACTTAATTGTTAATGATACATGTTTCAAAGCTTTAAAGATTCATCTTCAGTCAGTGGTAGAGTTGAAAAACAAATGGTGAATTAGCATAATAAAGTTAACAAGATTGAGAATTGGTTCAACATAATTTTGGTGGATAATCTTGCCACATAATTGTAAAATGAACAAAGAATGTGAAACTAAACAAACATTTCGGTCAGATAACAAACTACGCTGTGATTCGTGGTTTGATAACAGAGACGTCGAGGATAGGTAGGAACAAATCGTCCATTCTCAATCTCCGTTCTTTGCGTTAGTGGTCGAGCAGTCAACTGAACAATTAGACTCTGTCAGCGTAAACTATATCGTCCTGACAGCAGAATGGGTCCATTCGAGACGAAAAAATCCAACAATCGTACAATAAAACATCGTTCCGTCAAGAAGCATGAATAAGAAATTGGTAAACGGTCGGCATAGGTTGTAAATTGTCTGTTGAGCCGCCCGACTGAATCCTGCTATGAGACAACCGATAACACGAGATTACTCAGGTGTTATTGGCAGGAATGACTGGAATGACACTAGCATGCAGTCCCGACGTGAACTTCGTATAAATAATGATTTCTAGTTTCATGGGAACGTCCAGAAGCTACTGGGATTGTACGGTTCATGTTCAGCAGAATATCTTAACAAAATCTACCGATGAGCAAAATAATAATCAGCGATTGTCAATCGGTTTCGGTCATCAGCGGGGATGACTAGCGTCAGCATTTTGACTTCTATGTGCCTTTTTCGCAAATTCCGATTTTTCACGACCATCTACTATCGCATCAATCCTATTCACTTCCTGCTAAGCCCCCCCCCCCACCTAATGAATGTCAAGATGTCCTAGTGAAGGGAGTACATTTCCTCTTCCTGGAGCATGGAGGTTCCGAAGACATTCTGTCTCAACCAATCATATGCTCCGCACTCACATAAGAAGTGGAAGGAGCCTTCCTTCTTCCCACATTTAGGGGCACTCTGGATCATCCTAAACTCCAATAAGAGTTAAGTGCCTTCTCAAATTATAGTGGCCGGTAAGAATTTTAACTAAAAGTTGGAGTCGTCTTTCCTAGTTTGGGTTCAGTATAGCGCCCATACTTGTCTTGTGGGGCCCTGATATTTCCAGGTTTGTCTTTTTGTTATACCCTGTGCAAATTCTGGTCCTTGGTATGGCTGTCCTTGCTTGGCTTGCCAGTTCTTCCAGAGCTTATGTGCATTCTTGAACCAATTTTTATCTGATCCTTTCGGAATTCAGAACTTTGAAGGTGGCCTGATTGTGAGAGCAGACATATATATGCCTTTTTGTACCAGTTCTCACCTTTTCTATTCTGGTTGCTTTCAGAAAAAAATACGAAAATCTCTAACATCCCCAGAATGTTGCAGAAATGTGGGAGACATTTCTTAGAGATACTTTCACGGCCCATCTTCACACTATTCGAACTGTGGAGGTTTTTCCCCAAAAATTACAACCTTCTCATTCTATTACCTTCCATTCCTATTGTACTCCCATCAAACCGAATTGAACTTATTATTATTTCTTTATTTCGCAGCAAGCATCTCTGAGGAAAAGAAAGCCTGGAGGTCAGTAAATGATGTGATCAATGTTCGTCTAGCCAGGACATTAGTTCTTCTGATGGATATTTTCGATGCACTATACACCAATTGTATAGATTATTAGAAGTGAGCTGTTTTGATTTTATCAGGACATGTGATTAAATATTACATATTTCTATTTTAATATGAGTTTATGACATGAATTATTCATTAGAAACTTCTTCTAAGCTTATTATTTGAGTAAAGGAATTTGTTTCTGTCTCTAATGATTAATGAGAAAAAGCACGTATGTAAGAGCACTAGCCGATCAACAGAGTGAAGATAACTAAAAACTAGTTGGCACTTTGATTAATTAATGTTACAGAGAAGAAAACGGCAAAAACTTGACTGGAAATTTACGCTGGCAAGTTAAACAAATGGGGCATAATAATGCGAGATTTTATGATGGTATGACGACGGGAAAAAACCAACGCCGACACGTATACAAGGTACAAGTATTAATTGAAATTCAATCAATATCCTAAGCTACATCTCTGGCCTCTTTTCTTTTAATTATCTCGACAAGAAACTAGTTACGAATGAAAATAATCTCATTTCACCGCTACGGCATAGATGTGGCTCGCTGATAAAGAAAGCCATTTTCCGTTTCTTCAATTTGCTGCATTCATTTGGAATTACTTTATGAGCTACGTGATCTTCGTGTACGTGTCTCTCAGCTCTCAGAGAGTCACTGGAGTCCGACAGAAATCCATTAATTGTAGCACGAGTGCACACACTTCACTTCGGTAGACACTAACTAGTTGTTTCGCGATGTCTGACATAATTGCGTAAGGATGGTATTGTATGTAGATGAAGAAAGTTTAGCGCGCACCGCCGAGTCCTCGTTATGTTGGAAACATTTAGTAGGGGTAAATATGTATTTGTATAATACCAAGGGAGGAAAGTGCGCCGTTTCTTTCCCCAGATGAAATATAATGCATGGCAATGTCGCTTCACTAAGAAGTTATTTTATCCACTTTTTATTAATATTAAGAGTTTTAGGAACTAATCAACACTTATTTCGATGAGATATCGTTTTACGAAAGGAAAAGTACGGGAGGCAAAGTTGAATTGTCAGTTGATACGGGAGAAGATATGTTTACTTTCTCAAAAGATGCAGAAAGAGGAGGAAATTTTCTAAGAAAAAGTTCCAACTTCCGGAACTGTAGGACCAATATTTATAATTTTCCCAGAGGGTTGAAAATACGCCCGAAAACGGGTACTCCGGCTTGCGCAAGCCACGTTCCCTTCGGACCTTTAATGAATAAATATTATTTAATCTTATTAAATATGAAAATTAAAAATTGAAAAAATTCAGGCGCCTGCAGGATAGATCAATGAACAATCCGTGGTCCAAAAATTTTTATCGCGATTTTTTAATAAGTTATCCATTACTTAATTAAAAAAAATTTGTAGCACGAACATTAACATTGCAAGTGCGATAATTGTTAAACTATTAATCTGAGAATGTGTTCCTTTCGTGGAGCTATTTCTCAAAGGTCTAAGAATAGATTCCTGTTGGAAAAATTGTAAATTTTCGTTTGGTTATTAACAATTTACTAAGGTGAGAACTTATAAAGCTTCATTAAATATTGAAAAAAACGTTTATTATTTAAATTTTCATTGTTTATTTAATAAACAATTTGTTATAAACAAATGAACTATCTCTTTGTATTTTTTTCTTTTTCTACTCAAAAAAACAAAAACAACCGTGTATTATTTTTAGAAAAAAAAATTATTTATATGTTTTATTGAACTTAAAATTTTCTGCTCTCTTTCATTTCACCACTCTGACCTGGTTTTTTATGTTTAATTTTATTATTACTTTTTAACTAATGAAGATACAAGGAAAAAATTTAAGACTTCTTCATTCTTTATTGATTAAACAACAAATTAAGCCAAAACTGTTTTCTACTTTTATGTCTAAATATCTTATATACTAATATAACTATGTAACTTTTTATCTAACGTATATTTATCAACAATTTTAGCTTATAAATTTTAGTTTTGCTCGGTAATTTTTTTAATTATGAATAAAAATAAGTTTGAAAAAAAAAATCTCTAAGTTTATTCGCCTAAGCATCTTAGTAACTAAAAATTAATTAGAAATGTTATTTCATTCAAGTAAGTTTATTTATAAAATATTGTAGAATTTTGTTTTCTGATTATTTTTATAAACAAATGGTATAAATTAAATAAATAATTGAGTGAGAGCTTCAACTTTTGGCTTGATTTGGTGTTTAATTAATAAAGAATAAATAAGTCTCGAATTTTTTCCTTGTCTCTCCATTAGTTAAAAAGAAAAGGAAATAAAGAAAAAAAAGTTAATAAAAAATATAAATAGTTTTTTTTCTGAAGATAATACATGGTTGTTTTTGTTTTTTTTGAGTAGAAAAAGAAAAAAATACAAAGAGATAATTCATTTGTTTATAACAAATTGTATATTAAATACACAATGAAAATTTAAATAATAAATGTTTTTTTAATATCGAAAACCAAGATAAATAATGATTTAAAAAAAAGTTGTTTACCTTATTTTTCATAACAAGTGGTAAAAAAAGTGTTATTTAACAAAATTTTTTTAAAAATTTTTTTTAAAAATATAATTATCATCAAAGATTATGTTATGAATTTTTTTTTAAAATTATCTCATAATCAACGCATTTGTTTATAACAATTTTTTAAACAATAGGAGATAAAAATGATTAAAAATCATTGCTAAGTAGCTTCCGATCATAAGAAAACGGATCAATTATAATATTATAAAAAAATGTTTTTTCAATGTTTAATGAAGCTTTATAATTTAATAACCCCACTTTTTTTTTCGCTTAATTGTTTATAACTATTGCAATTTTTGCGAGCGGCCTTAGCATTTTCTCAAAAAATATCTACATGCCATTCCGAATCGAATGACACCTCAATCATAATTTTCGGAGTATGCGAAAAAATTTTGACCTAAAAAGCACTTGTTAACTAGACTATAAGTATGAAACAATACATTTATGCAAAGTATGAAACCATACTTTGCAATCAATGGAAATTAGGTGTGTAGTGTTTTTTCTGTTGAATGAGCTTGTAAAGCCTCTTCCATGGGACTGTTCATTAAACATAGCTCTGTTTCAGTGATTTCTGGTGATATCTACTTACTATTATCTTTTATTTGCTCCGTACGTTTCAGTCTTGCTAAATTCCCAATATTCATAGTTTCAGACTGCGATCAAGTAACATAGACTATGTGAGGAATGAAGAACCCGGTCAAGGAACTTTTTTGAAGCAACAAACCTAAACGCTCATCGTCAGTGCCCCGAATTGTTTGTGAGGATATAGAATAAAATGCACAGTTCACATTCAGGAGTACAATCATTCATCTTTCGAAAAGGGAACAGTATTTTATGTACTAAAAATCTTATAGAATTGATGTTCTGCGTAGATATTTACGGTTTTTTTATTAAGAACGAAACTCGATGTGAAAACGTACGTACAATTGAGAGTATTTGAAATGGTAGCGTACTTCTGAAATCTTCTATCACAACTTCTGAATTGTCTTTGGTACAGCTTACATCGCTTCAATAATGTGCAAATATAAAAACACGCCACCAATAAACAACGAAGCAACTAATTTCTTAACGTCGATTTTTTCACAATATGAACCCTCGAGGCTAATTTTGAATATGATTTTTTAAAAAATTATTGCATTATCAACATTAAGCCAATTAGGATTAATAATAAAATTTTAGCTATAGGCAGATATAAATTATCTTTTTTTATTTACCACAAGAATAATCAAAAAAAAAAATACAATATGAACACTACGAAATCGACTGTGAATATTGAAATTTTTACGTTCCCAATAAGCCAAAACAACGACTGAAACGTTCCTTTCAACTCAAACCTGAAAAAGATTTTCAGTTTTTTTACCTTATAACAAACAACCAAAAATCGAAATGAAGCTGATATGTGTATAAGTACTTAAAATGGGACTTGACAATAAGAAACTGGGTAAGCAATATTATGAATAAATGTTAGCTTCAAGTATATTTGTGTGTTATTCATTTTAGGCTATCTTAATTGATCGGAGTTTTTAGGAAAAACATTTCAAGTAGAGAATCAATAACTGATGATCAACTTTAAACTTATTTTTGTGGAAAATTATCTTTTTCGTCTTATTTACTAGGCAAGGTTGGTAACTCTTTTTTTTTTCTAACAAAACTGTAACATACTCAAACGTGGTCGTTTTTTTTTCTCCAGATGAATATGTCCCTAAGGCTCATAACAAGGTCAAAAGGAAATAGTTCTGCCATGAATATTCCTGCTACCTATACAAATCAAAAGGAACCCGCTTTCGCATATTCATGTCGTGACTAAAAAACAAAAACCCCAAGTCGATGCAATACGAATTTCGTAGCGCATGTAAAGTAAGCGTGAATTCGCAAAATGAATGTTAATCGGATATTTCCATTCAAACGTTTTCACACTTTGACCTATAAAAAACGAGGTTCTTTAGGTTAACGACATTTCGAAATAGCTTATAACTTTTGTATTAGTGAAAAGAAGTTCAGTACTTTTTGGGACCGATGATAATAATTCTGTTATTGGGTTGTTTGAATGGTATTTATCAAATGGCTAGGTATATAACTAAATGTTGGACCCAATGTTGGCATTCATCACTTCTGTGGTTTATACTGCTTTTCACCGAATTTAGTAACACTCTCTTCCCGATAATTTTTTGAAATACCAGAATGAAATTTGGTGGGTTTAGTATACAGCCTAAGAACACATTTTAACATATCTGCTTTAACACTTCTGGCTGAAAATTAATGATTTGTGGAATCGTGTTAAAGTTATATAAAATAGAAGTTATGCAGAAGCAAACACGAATCTTAGCATGGATCCCTTGGTGCACGAGTAACTTTCGCTGACCCCTTTTTTGCATTCAGCAGACTGAAATTACCCCAAATCTACTCACCGATTATCATCGATCGCGTGCACTGTTCACAAAACAATTTCATCAATGCATGTATACGAAATTGAATGATTGGCAACAAAAGCACAAACCAACAAATGTGAATTATTCAAAGAGTATATGAATGAATACTATCGTTACACAAGGATTGTTCTTGTTCAAGCTGTAATGAATACATTCAACCAGATAATGATTACATTTTCGTACGTTTCATGTGACATGCAAATGGCTATTAATTTGGCGCTACTAATGTATAATGTGTATTCCGCCGCTGATCCATATACACTCACTTTCGAAAGTCTTGCACGCCTATTTACTTTCGAAAATTATACCAAGCAGAGAGACAAAATGTCTCCAAGAAGTACAAATTTATTCATTTCTGACAAATTATTTTACTTTGAAGTCCTCACAACACAAGTCATAATTCGCGATCAAGTCCAACAAATGTCCTCCAAAATCCTTCGTCTCCATAGGAAAAATAAAAAATGAAATATCACGTATTATTAATTTTAAATATGCCCTCATATCCTCAGGGGTGTTATAGTTAACTATTATGTAAAATTTTACCTCAAGTTCGCCAGCAAAAGAAAAATTGAAAAGTTAATATTCACCTAAATATAACCTCAAATACATTCATATCATCAGGGAATAAAGAAGTCCATAAATAGATCAAAATTGTACAGGTTTTACCTATTTCCCTACCAGAAAGTTAAAAATGAACTTGGCTCCATATTTGTTAGTTTCCGCCAATGAAAAAAAAATATATTTCTCACAAAACAACCACATTCTAATGAGTACCAGCCATGAAATACATAAATGAGTGTTTCATAGAAAAAATTACTAGAATACATGGAATTCCATCTGATTTTTCTCCAACAAATTAAATCTTTCGAGGATCCCATTTATTTGACATGTGTAAGAATCAACATCACACAGAAAAGTTAATTATGTTTGACACATTGTAATCATAGCTCGCTTCTGTTGTGTTTTTTTTTTTCGTGTTTAAGTCGTGTTAGTGTAAATAAAAATGTGCTCCAGGAGTAAACAACTGTTGGAGCTAGTCCTGGAACGGAGGAAATCTGAAAAATTATTAGATATATATCAAAATTATTGTTTGTCGGATGGCAATAATCAAGGTTCTAATCCCAAATTGTCAGATGATATTTTTTCTAATCCAGGTAAGATTAATCCATTCTTGTTTTATGCTATTATTGACAAACTTGTTAGCTACACTCAGAGCTAAGCTGTGCCGAGCACTGACGAAAATTACTTCGAGCACTCAGCACTTTTATTTATGAAATGCACGCGATTACTAAGTACTTTCAAAAAGTAATTGGACTCGGCGAGCACTAAGCACTTTTGAAAAGGGCGAGACTGTTAGGCACTTTATTTTCATATAAAACAGTTCCCTGTAGAGGAGGCGCACTACTCTAGGAACAGGAATCCATATAAAAAGTACCTCTCGCCTGAACTGAACTCAAGTAAAATGTATCAGCTGTGTCTTGAGGAATGTGATCAACAGAAGCTTCCGGAAAGATTCAATATAAAGAAGAGTTCGTACTCGAAACTTTTTAGAACAGAGTTCAATTTGTCATATGGGCATCCAAAAAGCGACATTTGTAGCACTTGTGTTGCTGGTGACTCAATCGACGAACATAAAGATAACTATCATGCCGAAATTGATGCACTTAAAGCGGATAAAGAGAGATCGAAGTCGTCAGACCACATAGTGTTTATCACTATAGACCTTCAACATACCACTTCCTAAGCTGACAACATCAAAATCATTCTATCTCAGATAAATGTGGTTTTATAACTTCGGGGTACACATCATTTTGAAAAAAAATTGAAAACGCCGTCTTTTTTTTGTACATGGACGGAAGATATGGCTAAAAGAGGAAATGCAGAGACATGCAACTCCCTACTGCGATTTATTGTAATAGGCTAAAATAAAAAATTTCATATGATCTGTCTGTATCAATATATTATTTGTAGAGGTTACCTTCGTTATATTGACCACAAATTTTCTGAAGTTGGCCATACACACCTTGATTCTGATCGAGACTAGAAAAGGTACTGCGAAGACACGACAACATATACCAGAAAAATACCGAAAAATCGTCAGCAGAAAAAACCAGGTAATCGATATGAGTCAACATTATAGAAAAATCGACGATCTACCGAACAAACTCCAACTGGTTAAAAAAAAGGATGAACTAAATGAAAATGTGAGATTTAGGGATGGAATTAAATGGATTAGGGTCGAATAATATGGGTCTTACCTCTACAAAGAGTCATATGACGAAACAATGTCGTTCAAAAATGTTAATATTCTCAAAAATAAAAAGATTCTGAACCACCTGAGACTTTGAAATGAAGATTCCATTAAAGTATGGATTATATCAGATGAAAAGCGGAAAAACCAACAGGAGCAGCTCAAGTTTGTCAAACAAATCAATACTTAAATCTTTCAGCATTCTAATTATATAAACTTTGTTATGTCTTGTTCGGTTAGATATTTTTGTTCGTTAAACCTTTTTTCCATGCACCAATTGATTCAATTTTATGATTTTCTCTAATGGATGAATGTGTTATGTACATATTTTTTTAAATAAATTGCCGAATTCAATGATTAATGAATCGTTAGTGAGTGCAATTGTATGATCTTTGTTAACCACTTGGGCAAATGGTTGGCTCAGCTGCTCCTTAATGAAAAAAAATTACATAAAAAAAAAACTTTGGCCTCAATTTGCTCAAAACTTTAATATTGTAACATAACACCTTTATCCACTCACGTCTTCAAATATTAACTGAAATGGTTTTTTGGGAAGTTGGCGGTGCAAATTGATAAGCATGCTTTATTTTATGTCATACTAGTTCATTATTGAGTTTTTATTGCTTAGTTACCAACTACATAACTTTATGCCCGTGCAATAAAGTGCACTTCATGGCATAAAGTCATAAAAAACATTTTTTGATAACTTATTAATAAGCTTTATTAATAAAATTAGAAAATATAAAATTAAAGTATTTTCACTGAACATCATTTAGTCGAATTCACATAAAACTGGCAATTCTGGGTCTGGTAATAGTTAGATGGCCTGCAGTAAACGTTGATTCAGGTTTCATTGTCTGGCAAGCAAGTTTCTGTAAAGAAAAGCCAGATCCAGAAGGTATACCTTTCAGCATCCTTTAAACCCCATTGTTTTAAGATATATACTTTAAATATCCTTCAGCAACCGTCGTAATCTCTTCCATCCACCATGGCGCTTCAACGTGGTCATACTGGCACCAGCCTCTGCCTGAGGTTCGACGCAGACAGTGACCGGTATACTTTTCAGGATCACTCAAACCCAAATATTTTGCAATGATGAACGGGATTTTTCCAAATGTGTACAGTACAGCGACCTTGTCTATAGGTCAGAAAAAGTCTTTTTTCTGAACAACCACGTGGCCGTAGAGATATGTTGTCTTTTATCAGCTTCAAATTGTTCATTTCGTCTTCGTCAACAATGGTAAAAACGCGCTTTTTATGGGTTCTTGTCTCTGGTACGTTTGCCACGAAAACTGATTTTCTATCTTTTACGTGAGTAACTAGCATATTCACAGGTTCTTGTCGTCGACATCCACCAAATATGAATGCAACGTTGTTCATTAAAAACGTCTCGTCTGGTGCTGAATAAATGTTGAGAAATATTCTCTAGGCAACTTTAGACTTTTTTGGCTAGTATCTTTTTGGCCCTTGCTCAAATATGATAATTATCCATGTTAATATTCTTATTTGCCAATAAAGTCTCCTTTACCATTGAATATTTGGACTATAAGGAACTCGGAGAATATGTTTCAGCGAGATTGACAAAGTGGAAAAACCAGTTTTCGCGAAAAAGTTACTGCAAAGCCATTTTTTGATAAATCCAAACTTATTCCAAATCAGTGATTCACATGAACATGAGTAACAATCAGTGCAAAAAGAAAAATATAATATTCTCATATTTGAAACTAAGAAACAGTAGTCCAATTGCTTTGAGAAAAAATATTTCTATAATTCGATTTTATGTGACAAATGAAATTTTAATTCAAAAAAAGGTTTCTCAGATGTGGAAATCAAAAATGCGTTTGGTTGCAAAAGGATCACATTTTGATTTGTTGAAAATATGAACAGGATGTTCCTAAAATCAGATGTGGAATCATCTGCGACTGGAAGATGAACTTTAGTCACTATCTTCCATCGTCAAGATAACCTCTTGTGGGGTATTCACAGAAGAATTTTCTCTATCAATATTTGATCACATTTTGTTTTTCAACTCAGGCAAATGTTTTGCAAGTTTACACAATTCATAGTAATTGGGTTTCCACTCAACGGAAGATCTTCTAAATATGAAGCCTTACCTCGGTTTTACGGCAAAGAAACCATTTCAGCGGACTTCGGTAGCAATGGCTTTGGATTTGAAAGAAATTCACGTTGGAATTGTGGAAAATTCCCAATGTAAGACATTTGCTTCGGTAGAAAACTTCAACAAGAAACAAAATACATTAATTCCACATCTGGAAGAATTTCCTCGAATTCCAAATTAAATTTTTTATACAAAATGGAGGGACGAAAATCCTAAATTTTCCTTCAAATTCAACACAGTCTCCATAAAAAACAATTATACAAATGTTCGAACAGATTTAGGCAGGCGAAATCTAATTGATCATGAGCACAAAATGAATCTTGAGAACGTCGCCCTCAGGGTATACTATACTACTTAATACTCTTGGTACATAAATAACTATTTTATACGGATACTCATGAAAAATAGAAATAACCAACAACAATTCGTCATTTCTGGGGGAGCTGGGGCCTAATCCCAAACAAATTAATTTTTATGATATTCCATTTATCAAGGAATTGCATGTGGGCTTGGCCCAGCATTATCATCTATCAAGATGATTTGATTTACTCCCCACTTATATTATTTCAATATTTTGATGGAACATGTCGAATGCTCGGTCGAATGTAAATAAATTTCGTAATTCTTTCAGAATATATCTGTCCTGGTTCAATTCATACATCGACCAAGTAGCATTTAATCACTATAAGTAATGATATATCAAGCGACAGCTAAAACTAACCTATGCCCACTGAAATTTGATAAAAAATTTAAATTTTCATCACTTCTCTATTTATTATGGAAGTGTAAGACTTTTGAAAGAGACTTTACTTTGGAACAATGAACGATGAAAAACATAAAATAATTTCCCGTTTTCAACAACTGTTATTATTCTTACGTTTATTATAGTGATCTTTCGGAAATTATAAATAATTTTTAAAATGGAAGTCACGGAATATAAGTTAATTATGGAACTTGAACGTTTCTATCGTGCTGCTAAATTGTAGTCATTTTCAATGGGTAATGGCACATTAGGTTGCGTTGTGTGCACGACCATTGATTTCAGTATATTATAGAGTTGGAATTGGAAATATTATACGCAATAACTTCTGTTACTGCCAACTCGATAATATAATTAAATGAGCGTTTATTCTCCAATGCGTGTTGACAACCATTTTAGTAAATCGTTTACCAGTGTTGTTGTGGTTTTGACGAAACCGATAAACTTACAGGGTTTCAGATAAACAGATTATGCAGATTTTGACAAGAATTCTTAAAAAAGAAATAACATCTTTTAAGAACTATAGGTATCGGAAAAATTTGAAAATAAATAGTGTGAAAGTGGGTCGTTATTTCGTTGTGAGAAAATGGGCCAACTGAACCAAACAAAAACAAAAATATGATCCTGGCGTATGATGTATCAAATGGAATCTATTGTAATGTAAAATTATTTTCTCAATTCCGTAATGTGTTCTCCTTATTACAGGTGTACCTATACAGTTTCTTGATTCTTTAAAGATCACTACAAGTTATAAACAAAACAAAAAAAATTTGATCCACAAAAAATACAATCAAAACACCAAAATTATTATTTCTCCCAATATCTAAAACCAGAAATATTCTTGATATCTTTTGGATCTGCTAAATGTTAAACTGCAAGAGAATTAGTATTAATTAATATAAAAAAAATCTCCATATGCATTCTCTACGTGGGAAATTTGGAAGTAGTTAAAAACTCTAAATCGGCTGGAAATGCTCGTCTTTTTTCCTTCCTCTTCAAAATCATAGACTATGAACGTTGTAAATGTATTGGGGTTAGTTTTTATTGAAATGAATAGTTGTGTACACGATTATCACCCTATCATATAAGAATTGGTAGATAAATAATAAGTTGCATTCCATTCGTAGAAACATGACCCGCATGTTTCTCCAGAATGTTCCCATGAAGTTATTCCATATGCATTTGAAAAATATATATATAAATATATATATATATATATATATATATATATATATATATATATATATATATATATATATAAATTGATGTTGGGTTCACAAAAATTGTTCAAGTTGTCACCATCCAACTTCCTTAATAAGGACCTAGTGATCGTTGTTGAATTGTTTTCGATCATTTATAAAATTCATTCCTCAGTTAAGGTCTTTCCCCATGCCCTCTTAATTGAATCAGGGCATTTATCAACATTAAGATTGAACACAAATAATAATTCACTTATAATTTTTGTTTTTTTTTCGCCTAGAATTAAAAAAGGCATTTATCTTTTCAAGAAGGGAAAATCATTTAGAAGAATGACATTCATCAGAGTTCAAAATCGATTTGAGAACATAATCATGCTTACTCTGTCAAAAACATTTACATTAATAAATTTTAAATAATCTCAAACAAAGTTATAAGTTTGAGATATCTTGAAAAAACTTGGGCAGATTACAGTGAAACAATATTAGGGACAGTTGCCATAATAAGGAAAGGTTGATGTAACAAATGTTATTGAAATATAGATTTCCAAGCAGTTTATTACTTACAGAATATATTTTTTCGATTTCATAGTTAACAATTAGTTTGTTATATTTTTCGCAGTGAAAATTGGGTACCGCAAGGCTCAATAGGCACACAGATCATACATTTATGTATAATTCGAGACAACATGGTCAATAATCATGTAAAATGCACAGTGTTTTTTCGTTTGAAATTTTGGAAAGTGATATAAGAATTGATGCTTCCCGGGCATATCTTGTGATTTTGTTTTGTAGTTTTCCAAGTTTCCTAATTTTTCCAGTGAAAATCATATCAAATTTAAATTGGAATATAGAGTTTTATGTCGATCATTCTTGTTATTTTTTATTTCATTCTCATCTGGTCAAGGCATACAAGAAACATTTCTCGTTTTTGGTATCGAATATCGAAATTTCTCCCAAAATTATATCATGGGAAAACAATAAACATCGATAAATTATTTCACAGCACCAACTGGTTCACTTGCAATTAGAGTATTGCTGTGAAAATTCTATTATGAATATTTTTCAAATTGTTAACGAAATATTATTTTCCGACCTTCTATATATAAACATGAAATAAAGATCATGAGTTGAAAAAAAATATTTGTTTTTTCTATATATCTTTTTGGTCCCAATTATGAAAAAAGGAATATCTTAGAAATGGTGAGAGATAGCACATGAAAATCATCCAGATTTTTGGAGTAAAATCCCAAAAATAACAGATGTTCGTTTGGAAAAAATGGCTCACAGACGTTTTTCAAAATGCCAATCCGATTGTTTTTCAAACACCCGGTATGGAATGTGGTCGAATCGTGTTATAGAAGTCAAACTACCTACTTCATATTCTCCTTACGATGACAAAATGTGTGCTAGTATATGTAATGGACTATGAAATATTCAATTTGAAGTTGGTCTCAATTTAGTAGCAAAAAATAAAATAATTGATATGCAAGGAACGGTGAAATGTGAGTTTAGGACACGCTCAGTAAAAGTTATTTACATTTAACAGTAGAATTGAAATAGTAACAATATATAGAATGTGAAAGAAGGGAATTTTGTGGCATAGTGGACAAATTATTAAATTAAAGAAAAAAAGCATCCTCAAGTGAGAGTCGAACCCACGACCTTATGATCTCTAGCCATACGCTCTACCAACTGAGCCATTCGAGGACATAGGAATCGACATAATTTAGTATTGAGTGTCAGGTAATGGATCTCGACGGCCAGTGATAAGTACGTTTGATTTTCGATTCATTTCTAACATGAATATTAAATTATGGAAGGAAAGGATTCACGAGTGTGTGTCGATTCCTATGTCCTCGAATGGCTCGGTTGGTAGAGCGTATGGCTAGAGATCATAAGGTCGTGGGTTCGACTCCCACTTGAGGATGCTTTGTTTCTTTAATTTAATAATTTGTCCACTATGCCACAAAATTTCCTTCTTTCACATATGTATTTCGCAGGGCCGGCCTTAAGGGTGGCCAAGCGGGGCGCCGGCCCCGGGCCTCGCGCCTCTAGAGGCCTCGCGCTACCGAAGGTTTCGTTTCGTTAATAAAATCACTGATTACAATTTTTGAAAAACTTTTACACGCTATGAATTTTCTGCTACTACTGAAATTATGATGAAGAATGGCCTCTTTGTGTACTCTTCAGAAATTTCAATTTCTAGTTAATGCTCGCAACGCCTGCTTTTCTTTAACAGAAAGGAACCAAGCTCCTAAGTACGGAACTGTACTCTAGGCCCTACCACTCTCCCGCCTATCTACATTCAGGATGATCACGTGTTAGAACGACATGTTATTAGTCATTAGTTGCGTTCAACATCATAGTTTCGTAGTTATGTTTAACCGTTCACATGTTGAGTAAAGGGTTTTATTTGATCCAGTCGTTGAATAATAACTGAATATTTCTTGTATAGTCCATCCAATATCAATTGCAGAAGCTGTTTCTATAGGGAACAAATAAAAACTCACTTCGCTAACACGAGCGTATATGCGAAGAAACGGAACGGAAAATAATCTGTACTACTTGTATACAGTCTCCGTCGGCACAAAGAGGCCGCTGGTCAACGTGGACTTGAGTGACTGCTGTCTGTTCTACAACCGATTCGTCTGGGCCAATCAAGTCGGACATCAATGCTGGCAGGTGTGTCTATACGATGGGAAGTCATAAATCACGCGTTATATTTGTGTTTTAATAGCTCTGAAGATTAAAACCAGTAGCGTCTGTGGTCTTGGTGTGTGCCGATCGAAATACGTTTTAGGATATTAAAATATCTAAATAAAATCAGTTATCTCCGCCACTGCTGCTCACAGGATTTCGCCGCAAGACTTTTTTATGCTTCTGCAATTGATATTGGGAAAACTATGGCATATTCGCAGCTGCAGGCGTCTTATCAATGAGCACGAGATAAGACGATAGATAGGCCGTCCTTCGGAGGGGACGTTAAGATGTCGGTCCCGAGTTCATTTGATGTTGAGCTCGTTGAAGAACCCCACCTCTGAAACAACAGAGGATTCGGCAAAATTTCCGATTGGGAGGAGTGTGCTTACCGGCGTCGGTGTCTTGGTAGCAGAAATAGGCCGACGTTAAATAAAAAAAGAAGGAAGGAAGGACTACATAAACACGTTCACGTTAATGTCGTCAATATAGGTATGGTTTTCCCAATATCAATTGCAGAAGCATAAAAAAGTCTTGCGGCGAAATCCTTTGAGCAGCAGTGGTGGAGATAACTAATTTTATTTAGATATTTCAATATCCTAAGACGTATTTCGATCGGCACACACCAAGACCACATACGCTACTTGTTTTTAATCTTTCAGAGCTATTGAAACACAAATATAACGCGTGATTTATGACCTCCCATCGTATAGACACACCTGCCAGCATTGATGTCCGACTTGATTGGCCCAGACGAATCGGTTGTAGAACAGACAGCAGTCACTCAAGTCCACGTTGACCAGCGGCCTCTTTGTGCCGACGGAGACTGTATACAAGTAGTACAGATTATTTTTCGTTCCGTTTCTTCGCATATCCGCTCGTGTTAGCGAAGTGAGTTTTTATTTGCTCCCTATAGAAACAGCTTCTGCAATTGATATTGGATCGACTATACTACGCTACAGTTATTAGGATATTTAACGTGGAACTTCCTTGTCCGGTGGTCACCCATTCAAGTACTAACCACGCCCGACGTTGCTAGACTTCAGATATCGATAAGACTCTCGTCAACCTGACTAGCCATCGGTGTTTATGTAGTCGCAGACAGATTTATTATCGTTATTATGGGCCGAAACATTTCGGTTTTTCATATAATATTTCAAAATTGCGACAAATTAGATGAAGATCTGAAAAAATGCTTTTGATTTGGATTTGTATCTCAGTAGTGGGGAACATCGGGATGTAGATGGAGCAGAACTATTCATCGAACTGAGAATTTTGAGAGAAGTTTTGCCACCAGAAACACTAACTGCAATTGACTTGTTGACACGACTGAAAGAAATGGGAAATCCGTTTCCCAATACTTTCATCGCATATAGGGTACTGTTAACAATTCCTGTTACAGTTGCTAGTACGGAAAGATCATTTTTTCGTCTGAAATTAATCAAGACCTACTTACGCACATCCATGTCTCAAGATCGTTTAAGTTCATTAGCCACATTATCGATAGAGTCTGATATAAGTGCGAGGCTGGAATTCGATGCCATTATAGATGAATTTTCGAAAATTAAAGCTAGGCGTGTGATTTTTTCATAAGATCTCATGAGTCTCACATGTACGTTTCACGTTTCATTTTCACTCAGTGAAATAATTCAAATTATTGGTAGGTATATTACGTAATATATTATATATTGTTTTGTTTAGATTTTGTTGCCTTTCTCATATCATTTTATTTAGTATCAATTATTATATTGTCATTGTCAAAACATTCAAAAGTGTTTTTCTCGACAAATAAATTATTCATTTAAATTATGAGTTTTATATTTTGAACATATATTTAGTAGGCACGCCATCCGAGAGGTAGTAAGGGGAAGGTGAATAAATGGGAACATTGAGTAGGAATTTCTTCAAAGAATAAAAATATCAATTTATCAATAAATAAAATATATAAGGGCCTCGCACAACGAGTTGGCCCCAGGCCTCGCGCTCACTAAGGCCGGCTCTGGTATTTCGGACACAATATTTCCACTTTCACCATATATAGAATGTTCTATTTGAATTTGCAAAGTTGATGTTACGTGTAGCCATAATAGGTTATGGAATACCATGTAGACAACACGCTTTGAGAAGAAATAATTCTCGTTCATATACCCTATCGTCTCTGTCATTGAATTAAGGATTTCATTTGCCAAATTAATGATTCACATTTTTAAATAATATAAGTAGTAATCGTTTTATAAAATTGACATTCTTGATATAGAATATATCAATTGAAAATATATTGATTATTCCATGTTTTAGGGGAATTATTTACCCGAGTCCTCGAGTACATAATATTTTCGATCAAGTTTCACTTCAACCATATTTTTTTATCAAACAGATCGAGCATAGGTGGTGCTAGAACCCTATCCCCTCGGGTAATGTGGAAGGGCGACATATTAACTCAGCCTTCTCCACCCTAACAGCGATCACATTGATGTCTAACACGAAACCGTGTTGAACTGCAGCGGATGCGAAACAAATAACTTGATGTTTGTGTGTGTGTCTGTGTAATTGACACTTTTACAAACATTTCCGATGATCAATGCACACAACTCTTTAGCGCGACAGTGTGAATTTACACAAAAAATTTACATTTACGTTCGAAGTGGCGATAATTAACTGAGATTATTTGTGAGAGATTTGAGACTCGTATACCTACTTTTCATATCACAATAGATGGTTTGCCCGTCTAACTGACATGAATATGCATTAAAGAAGAAACCAGGATTTTCCGTTGTACCAAGAAGCCAGTTAGAGCATACACATTCGTATACAGATCCTAACAAAATCTTTCCGGCTTACGTCTTTACAGCTTTTTGAATCTCGCAGTACGAGAATTGGAAACGGGAAACCTTTAAACATAACGGATACTTTTGACCCACACTTCAAAGGAACGTTTCTTATAATAGTAGTTTATGTAACAAGTTCGCAAAATGAGGCTTTCGCGGACGAATCGTAATGTTTACGGACGAGGCTTTTTTTTTATTTCCAAAGTTGCCGTTTTGGGGAGCGTATACAAAAAAAATTATATGGTTTTATTAGGTACCACTTGTATGTTTTTAGAGGTGTAAGAAATTTACTTAATGTCCACATTCTTTCACATCAATACTCTAATGATACTACAAAGATACTGTAGATTTTGTTTGTTTGTGAGTAACTACCTGATCAATTTTAAACTATTTTCGCCTTTAGAAAGCTAATTCAACGCGATGCTTTTTATTTGAAATATGATGAAGATTTCCTGGGAATAACAGTATTTATTAAAAAAAAAACTAGGGTTTTATTGAGAATTGCAGTATTTAACAAAGTCGTCGAAAATCTAGGGATTTTTGGGCACTTTCTAGGCTTATGTTGACCAATCTGTTGAAGATACAATAGTAAATTTTTGAAGGCTCAAATAAATCTATAAAGTCCGCGATGGTACATACCGTATAGAATATCTTTTGATCAGTCATTATAATATACATCAGCGCTGATGTATGGCAATCTCCTCAGCAGATCGCTGCTGCTACAAATTAATCGAAAGCCAGAGAGCAAGGGCCAGGCTTAGTATAGAATTGGATGATTTAGGATGTGGTCGATTTGTACAGCAAATACGTTCACGCTAGTTGTACCAAACTTACAAATTGATGAAATTCATTTTTGTGGGTAACATCCATTGGCTAAAACGAATGATAAAGCCGATATTCCACGTCTCGTAGTATCTAACTCTCGAATAGCTAATCTTCGATATTCTATAAATATTTAATTACCAGTAGGTATCTAGAGATTATAGTAAAAAGTATCGATTTTCAAAGCAGAGTGAAAATATAAATAAATATAAAAGCCATCGAACGAATCAATAGTGGATACTCACTAAGTCTAAGCCTGTACGTGAGATACCAATTCATATGAAAATATTTTCAATCGATCACCATGCATGAAAACATTTGGCTATATTATTACATTATTACCTTATCGATGATAATTCAGGTGGGTGATTATAGTAACAATAAAGGTTGTACATTTTTTACGAGGGTTGCCTTTTATATTTCGGAGATGGGCGAACCTGGTGCTGCCATCTGACATCTGATGTTTCCATCGTAAAGTTTGACATTTTTGTCAGCATTCTCAATCAGAACATTTTGACGTACAGGGTACATGCCCAATTTGTTGTTTAAAGTGGCTTGAAAAAATGTATCTCGTGAAAATTTCCGTGCGATTATTTTTTATTTATAAAAGACAACCCTCGTACCAGGAATAAAAACTGAAATAGTGAAAATGTGAAATGAGGATAACATCCAACATAAAACTTATAAATATTATATTGTGGGGTAATCGGAAAAAAGAAATATATTTACACGTATATAAGAATTTTTATATAATTTGTTGGTTTTTTATATCAATATATCTTCGTGGTTGTTCGAAATTCCATTTTTTCAAGAATTTCTTGAAAAGAGAAAAAATTCAATGAAATGATGATATATATAGTTCAATAATGTTGGTCCCAAGAACAGATGACGTCGTCAGATTGTTATGCTGATTTTAGGAATGATTAGTTTTTCCTTTATGGTGCGGATGTATTTCACTTTCTAGGTAAGTAATGTTCTGTTTTTGTATGTATTAACAACTGTAGGCCGTATTTTTGTCAGATGTCCATTTGATGGGATTCTTGATACAGGTTATCGCTTGAAAAGGTGCGATTTTTTCGAATATAATTTTGATTATACATTTCTGAATCATTTCTACGGTGGTGGTTGTTTGTTACTCATGCTCATGTTTGTTACTCATGCCCATGCGACAATTGCATATTCGAAGATTGAACAAGTGCATAAGTGTTGAATATCTAAGATATTTTTGAGACATTTGAATTTCTTTATTAATCCCAATTTTTTTACTAGACTTGCCATTTAGATAAGGTGTTTATCAAGAATTATTCCCAAACTGATTCTGGAGATTCTATTTCAAGCATTGTTTCATTGAATACGAATTGTAGTTTATTAAATGGTAATAAACTGAGCGAACTCATTTTGATTTGTTTATAAGTTAGTTATTCCAAAAATGGGATTTCCGTGCAGCCGATAAAGACGAAGCAAATATATCGAGCAACATTTGGGTTAACTTGAATGAAATTTGCTGTGACATTATTGGATACAATATACCTCACTAATATCCAAAATGCTTTCCAAGGTTTGTCATTTATGTTTCAAACTTCAGGGATTTTTCGGGTAGCCAATTGAGATTTTTTTTGAAATCCAGGAATTCTAAATGACTTTGCATAGATCGCGGACGAGTTTGGTAATTTGTGGTTCTAATGATGAATGTGTCGACGCTCACTCTTAGCATTTATTTCTTGACAAAGGAGGCAAAACTTCTACTCTTAATAACACCGGATACTATTTCCTTGTGTTGAAATCGACATGCTCGAGCGACTATTTTGTTCATTTTGAGCCATCCAATAAATGAAAAATATTTGGGAGAAGGCGAATTCGGCTGAGAATTTCATTCATCTGTCAAAACTGATATTCCAACAATAAACTGACATGTTTTAATTGTTAATTTGATCCAATCAGAATGTGATTACGTGATAATCATGCACTAGTGCGCGATTATCGGTTAATTGCACAGTACAGGTGCCCCAAAAGGTAGGTACCTATCATTTTTATAAAAAGAAATAAGCAATCAATGACCCATTAACGTACAGGGTGTCTCATATTAATTTTTAGATAATAGAATATAACAAACTATTTTTCATATTTTTATTCTCGTGCACTGGAAATTCATATATCTATTATTTTGTCAAATTTGCACTCATGCATTTTTAACTGACAATTCAACTCATGTATAAAAAATCGCATATGCCACAGTGCAATTGTCAGTTTGACAGCGGCAAAAGTTAGCTGCAACTTTTACAGCGACAAATGCACTAGTGGTTTTTTCACTTATTCATTGTTTATCAATTATGCGGTGTTGGTTGCCAAAATAAATAAAGTTTGCATTGATATGTTTCTAAATTTCTTATTTATTAAATTGTCCTGCCGAATTACCCTCGATGTTTGTATTGATATCGGGTAAATTTATGTTGTTCAAATTCTAAACTTTTTCCTTAAGTAATTTGACTCGAAAAACTGTCAACCTAAAAACGCTCCACCTTCGGTGTCGCGTTTTTAATAGTTGACAGTTTTTCTCGTCTAATTGCTAGGCAACAGTTTCTTATTAAACAACCCAAATTTACCCGATAAAATACAAACCTCTCGTGCAATTATAAGTATGGATTCATGCACCACAAAATAACAATGATGAATAACAAATAAGAAATAACATTTAGCAATATAAGTTGAACTGTTAGTTTTCAATGACTATGTGTGGATTCATGCAGCACAAAATAACAATTATCAAATAACAAATAAGAAATAACATTTAGCAATATAAGTTGAACTCTTAGTTTTCAATGACTATGTTCATGCAGACAAATAACAATTATAATTTAAGAAATAACAAGTAGAAGTTGGCCAACTTTTATCTTTTTACATTATTTGAACGAGATTTTCTTCTATGCAATAGTACGCAGATGACCGCGGATTGGTCAAACCTATGATGAAAATAACCTCACTTTTTCAAATATTTGAGGTAATGTTTTTGGTTAGCATCAGTAACAAGTACAATGATTCAGCCTCTTCTATTTCATTGGACATTTTGAATTTTCACTTGTTTTTTATTATCGAGGGGGCATGGAATTTCGGAAAAGTAGAGTTACCTAATTTAAATGCCTCGGATCTCCGTCTTGTGCGCATGCTTACTTTTTATTTCTTAATTGTTATTTTGAGTGCATGAATGCTACATTTTAATTCTTGTTTATTGATAATTGTTATTTTGTGCTGCATGAATCCACACTAAGTGAAAAAGGCACTCGTGCTCTTTTTCAACCGAAAATGCATTCGGCCAAATTTTCCCAAAAATTATCGATAATTTCCATTGCACTCGTTATATTACTATTGATAATCTTCCGCTGATATACCTATATCCGTCAACTCCCAATAGTTTTCCGTGAAACAAAATCCCCGCAGATAGATGTATCGTGCATCTCGGCGTACGTTGTGTATATTTTCGCGGCGGGACTGAGAACGACGACGTTCCGCATGCCTCGAGTATCGTATTTCGTGCTCCTCTGTTGCTGAATCGACGACGGCGCTGGAGCATCATCGCTTATCTCCGTTTCATCTCAAATTCGCCGCGGTCCGCGCTTGCTGCGCTGCACTCACGGATTCTCGCTGCATTCGTTTTGCATGCTGCGGCATCACGTTCGGAGGTCTACCTAGTACCTACTACATATAGTCGGGGAGCCGGCGACTTCTTTTTGTATCGGAGCTTTCAGGTGAAACCTCGACCATAGGATATCTCTCGTTATCTCATACACTAAGCATTGTGTTGTGTGTTGTGTTTTGTGACCTGTCAAAGGCATTTGACTGTGTTGATCACAAAATACTGCTGAGAAAGCTACAACGATGTGGATGCAGACGATTAACCTTTAAATGGTTCAATTCCTTTCCAAAGGGAAGGACACAAATGGTCAAAACAGCAGAACTATAAAAAAAAGGGAAATTAATTCGGGAGTTCCACAAGGTTCTGTGTTGGGTCCCATCCTTTTTTTATTATATGTGAATGACCTCACCAAGCTCAATATCTCTGGGAAGTTCACCCTCTTCGCAGATGACACAACAATACTTTGGAATAATAAAAACACTTGTGAGTTGCACAACATAATCTCTGCCGACTTGGAAAAAGTTAAAGATTGGTGTGATACAAACATATTATCTTTCAACTTAACAAAAACTAATGTAATATATTTAGATGCTCACCCAATGCACTTTTCTTTGAAGACAGATCATTGGAAACAAAAATAACACTAAATTTCTAGGATTGTTCATTCATTAAAATTGGAGGATCATGTTAGCAACTCACTGGCAAAATCTCTTCTGGTTGTTATGCGGTTAGAGTGATTTTTAAAGAATTGGGGTTCAACACTGCAAAATGGCTTACTATGCACTCATAGATTCTCACTTACGCTACGGATTACCGTTTTGGGGAGCATGCAGCCCAACCTTATTTAAAAGTTTACTAATTTTACAGAAAAGGGCAATAAGGTATATAGGGAACCTTAATCCAAGGGATTCCTGTAGTACCTTCTTCAAAAACCATAAAATTCTAACGGTAACTGCATTATTCACACTGGAATCCGTGTGTCTATTAAATAAACATATATTAAACTCTACTGCGTCTTCTTCCCACTATAACACCCGGAACAGCAGACACACTCTGAAACTCACAGTGCCAACTAAAAACATCACCAGAGACTCCATATTTTTCAATGGTGGGAAAATGTACAATCATTTACCTCTGTACATAAGATCTGCCAATATAAACGACTTCCAATTCAGGAAGTTAGTCAAACTATTTCTATCTGATAGACCTTTTTATACTTTGCAGGAGTATTTTAACGAAAACTTTTAACTGACTCATATTTTTTATATTTATTAATCAAGGTGCATTTAAATTGTTACCTTCTATGTTTACTGTTTTATAAATTTGACTATTATATACTTTTCTATATACATATATTCTTACACTCTATTTACTTTTATATCGTCCATATTAACATTGTTTGTACCCTTGACGTTTTTATTATCTTTGTCATTATTGCATTTTTTTATTCTATATTATTCACTAACCAAGCTTTGTCAACAAATTCTGTCTTATGATAATAAAGCATATTTATTATTATTATTATTATATCGCCATAGGTTGTCTAATTCAGGCCAGCCACTAAGTTTGGTTTTTGTATAATATCTTAGAAAATATATATTTTTCCAGACAAATGCAGGAGTAGAAAAAAGGTATTTTCTTCTTCCAGGAAAAATGATGTAGACAAAATCGAAACAAAACGAAACATATATCTTCATGAAATAATGCAATTTTTTTTCTAATTTTGCATATGGAATTGGGTGTATTTCTTGAACACGTCATTTCCGCGAATATAACCTTTAATTTATCCCTGCGGATCCATATACAACCTCTAAAATATTTTCAGCGGAAATGTTTAGAGCATTATCTCTTTCACTTGCAAAAAAGAATTTATTTAGTGGATTATAAATTGCTTCCGAAAATCCCAATCTCATTTTAGAAAAACGTGGATTATAACAAGTTATTTGTAATTTTTTTTTTGTTTATACTTCTAGATATATTATTTTTTTTAAGGGAATAATCTTTCTGTAGAGAATGTTGATATCTACAAAAAAGTAACGCACATTTTAAGAGTTAGTTGCAAAAAGCGCAAAACAACCGGAAGTGGAGTATTTTTATAGAATATAGGCGCCATGAACTATTGATAATATGGTTGTTGTGCCCGCACTTGGTGGAATGGAGATCCTGAAGAGGGAGGTTGAATATGAATGAAACGTGTTATATGTAGAACTTTCCTGAGGAAATATAATTTCACATGAGTGTTTTTGCATTGCAAAAACCGTTCAAATTTAAAATTACGAATGTTTCATAGTACACAGAGAAGATGGAAAATAAAAGCTTAATTCTGTTTGAAATTATACTTTAGAATAACATAAATCAAATAGTGCGTTCTATATTCTTAAGTAACTGTGCTTGGTGGGGATAGTCAAATCGATCGCTGTGCGTGCTGTAGCAGAAATGTGAAACCTATCGGGACTGTTAAATTTGTTTTGATAATTCCACGTTAAATTCGTTGTGTTGTGAACTGTACAAATAAGGGAAAAAATAGTTGTTTAAATTTTATATTTTCAAAATCTCCTGGAAATTAGAGCAAGAAAGAAATTGTAGCTGTGTAAAAGATAAAGTAAGTGTGACAACCTCATTTGACGATTTCACTAATCAATTTTATTGCGCAATATTATAAGTTCACACGTTTGTACAAACGTTTTATGGCAAGGAGGAACATAGTAGTCCCAACAAATCAACCAATAACTGGAAAAGTAACTGAAATGAATCCAGCTCAACTCAACAACAACGCAGGGTACTTACATTCAAAGATGTTTTTGTAGGATGTTAATTTCACTGAGGTTCCAAAATGGGATTGTATTAATTAACTTTGGCCGTTAATTCTCAGTTCTTCAACATTTCTCAAATGTGCCGAATTCATTACCTTTCATCATCACAGTTTGAGATTGGAAAGATATGTTTTATGCTTTCAAATCCTGTTCTCATTATAAAATCCATTGGTTTAACTTACAAATATTATAAATTGTACTCTGATATCGACAATGTTTCATATTTCAAGTTTTTCACTTGATTTTGATAGAAATTATCAAAACATGGCTTGTCATCTAACTGTCAAATAATTCCCGAGTCCCGAAATGTTGCGTTTGCCACTGTCGTGCACATAGCCAATAATATGTGCCCATTAAACAACAATTTGGAAAAATAACAGAATTCCCAATATTTTATATACGTCTATGAAGTAATGCTTACCAGAAGTTTTATAATGTAATAAAATTCCTCTCGGTGCATTTTTTTCTCGAAATAACTATCAAATTTATGAATTTCTGATAAAATATTTCATGGTCGAGTGCTAATTAACATGAAAATTATAATTCAGATTGTGGTAACTACGATTTATACCAATAAGCTTCTTAAAAAACCATCAAGTGTCTAGGCATAGTGAATGATCTTGGCAAGTCCCGGTTACCCACAATCATGTCCGTCCTAACCACCACGTCAATGCTCTTAATTTCTTAATGAAAGTTGATATTTCCTTTCCATCCAACTCCTCCTTCTGGAGCATGACAGTTCGGAGAACGTGCTGTCTCAGCGTACCATATGCTTCCTCCACCCCACAACCTCAGTTCTCATCGCTCAATACTTCAACTTACAGTCGGAGTTCTTCTCTGTTTATGTTCATAATCTCGTCCCCGATGTCAGAGAGCTTTGCCTCCCTAAATTATGCCATCAAAAGTTCACTAGTTCAGTGCAATCAATTCCTTGGTACATCTAGGACAGCTTCCGATACAAAGTAGGGACGTATGGTTCCGGAAACTGTTTCACTCACTCGTTGCCATCAACCTCAGTATGGCCTTGAATACAGAACCCACACAAAACCATAACAAAGGTATCTGTAAATTCCTGGATCAGGCCTTAAGGCGACCTGGCTATCTGACCAGACTTTAAAGTTCCTTTCTCTAGCAGTCCTACATCTTCCATTCTAGTTACAAGCTATGCCTGTTTAGAAAACCGTTGCTTGGGATACGGGAATATCTTGTCCATCTCCAAATAATTTTGTCCTCACTCTGTATCATTTCGATGGCAACTAGTGGGATTTTCAGTTTTCGCACTCTTCTTTGCCAACTCCCGAAGTCCTTACGTTTTCAAGTGAATCCATATAACTTCCTCCTTAACGCAAGTTGGAGGCGACAGCACGCCCAACAGGATATCCAAAGCAGCCGATGGGTTCGTTCGTCTTGTGTCAGTTTACCCTATTCAAGCTAGTCTTTGGATTTCATTGGTGGCCGTTTTACGGTGCACATTTGGCCAAACAAACATTGGACCATTCATTTTGCTAGTTAATTACCCTGAGTAAATTGTGGATGTATACTTGGGTCAATATCCTCAACTGCCATACACATATTTCTTCAGTCACTGAAGAGATTCATGCATTGATAACATCAGGTCTTCGAGGTGGCCAGGGCCGGATTGAAAGGTGTGGAGGCCCTGGGGCAACAAAGGAGTGGAGGCCCCTAATTATTTTTCAAACAAGTTTTTTTATTTATTTATTGCGGCACAAATCAAATTATTTCGTCACGAGCATGTAGGTATAATAAAATACAAGAAATAAATTAAATTACAGCGTAAAGGGATTCTTGCGAGCTTTTTTCGACGAAAAATCATTGATGATTTCGGTCAAATCCAGCATCCGGAGAAAATCATTCTCAATGCTAAGAAGCGATAACTTTGATAGGCGGCTTTGTCTCATCGTAATTCGCCTATTTTTTCATTTTGGAAAACGAGCGCTTTCCAGTGCAATTTGACATCATCACATTCTCAGTTGTAATATCACAAGAGATTGAAAATAATTCGACAGATTTTCGAAAACTTGTTGCCAGGCAATAGACAAGAGAGACCAACTGGCTCGAGTGGCTATTGCCAACAAGTTTGAGAAAGAAATCTAGATAATTATTTTCCACTATATCGAACTCTCGTGTGGTATTCTTTAGATTATTTTTTGATGTTACGATCATAAACACATTTCCTCGCAAAATTATATAATGTACTAAACCGAATTTGATTCATTTCACACTTTTCATGCGAATTGATGACAGACGTCAAATTAAAAATATAGGTTGTCAGACAATAAAAACAAAATACCTTAAATTATTCCCGCGACAATTTTCTAGGTAGAATATTCCCACTATTGATTGGCCAAAACGTATATGAATTATTTGAATTGAACGTTTCCATTGGTTTCTAGCAATGTCAAAAAATAATCACTGTAATTTCAATGTTTGAGAATGTAGCTCTGAAATTTTGGTTTTCAAGAATTTGATAGTAGAACATCTTAGATAGATAGATAGTCCTTTTCAGAAGGATTTACATTTGTTGCGGAATGCCATCTTTCTCTTAGACTCACACTTTCATATTTCGAGGATTTCTCTGTTACAAGCGCACCACTCAGCGGACACTTGTCAACGCCAATAAATAGGAAAAACAGGTATAGACGGGCAAAGTGTTTGTAGAATCGGCAGAAAAATAGTCAACAGAATTTGACTTTTGTTCTATTATGGAATGCGCACAGGGCTCTTATAAATAATTTGATGCAATCATATTCATAAATTGAAATATTATTTTCTTTTGCTTATGATTATTGAATTTCATTGTGTATCTAGATCGCTTGTGTCATTCGAAGAATACATCGACAGAAAATCCATGATTTAATAAAAAAAAAAATTTTTTTTTTTTTAATTCAATTGTTCTTGTTTTTACAGCTAATTTCGATACGATATATTATTTTGTATAATAGTATGATGTTTTACTTGGTGATTGTTTCTCGCATATACACATGATTCATCAGATCGAAGATTAATATTAACCATGGATTTTGACAAGAATACGAAACATGTTTTTGAATGTTTAAAACGAAAAATGAGAGGAAGAAGTGGGAGAACTGCTCTTTCGTTGTCAGATGTTTTATATATAATTTTGCATATCCTTCGGTATTTGTTAGGAAATTTTACCTAAAAATGTATATTGTGGAGGCTCCGGGGCTGCAGCCCCGTTTGCTCCCCTCTTAATCCGGCTCTGGATGTGGCCAATCGTAATGAATATATCGTAACCGAGGACACTATATCAAAGGCACTCCTGTTCCATAAGAACATATCTCAAGAGGTTCTTACTAAGAGATCGAAAGGTATAGAATAGCAAATGGAGTATGTCTATTGTCATGATTCTAATAAGATCATCAGCTTTAAGTGTGCTAAACAACGAAAGAATTGTATATAGAGTAATATGATAGTAAAACAATTATACGGGATATCGATTGGATTCGATGGGAGACGACATGTAACTCTGGTCTCCCAGTCACGTAGTAGATCATTGTTTGAGGAACAATGAGGCATGAAACTTTCACAGAACAGGAAGATGAGGCCACAATACAGAGAAAGTTTGCACGGGACGGCATCCAACGCAGTTTACATTGTCATTGACTAACAATCTCTATAACTTGCCACCAGCAATGAATCAAAAGACAAGTTAATATGAGTTAAATTAGTGGATTCTAATACGCGTTATGGGAATAATTTTAGAAATCCTTTAGGTATACGGGCACCTCTGAGAACTTCATAATACAATTTCGGAAACGCGTCGAGAAGAGCGTTAATGAATTCAAATTGTTACCGATTTTTTTATGTTCGCGGGCTCCCCTGCTATACGGACACTCTTTCGCAGCTCGGCTCATAGATTGTCCTGGGACCGGCTTGGACCGTGCGCAGACGCGAAGCCACGCAAAGAACGAACCCATCAAACCTGAAAAGTGTCGCGGCTGTTCTCTCAGTGTGAGGCTAAACTCCCGCCGCGATTGTTTATTAGTCGCGGATCTCGCGGCGCGCGCCGAATACTCGCGACCTAATTTCTATCTTTGTGTGTGTGAGTGTGAATTTTTGAGGATATACCCACCCAGGATTGGAGTTTCCATTTTTATGGGCATCTCAGGAATATTGAGAATGTTCTCGTAAAATTCAAAATTAATATAGGTTCGGTTTTTATTGTTTTTCCAGTGGTGTACGCATGTAATTCGTGAGTGAGGAGTCGGGGTGTTATGAGTCAATCACAATACGACTTAATTGTTTTTGGTAATGCTGATGTTACAAAATATTTTTTCAAAACAAGGATACGTCGTCTGTGTTCTTTGGAGCGTTTAATCCAATAAATCTATACAGAGAGTAGTGAAATTGTTGGTTTGACTCAAATAATCTAAAAGACACCTAGTGTTTCTCAAGCTTACAAAGTTCGGACTGAGGGAACAGCTGGGTTAGACTTGTCAAGGAAAGCATTAAAATATAATGAAAAACTCATTGTTTTTAATGGCTCCTTAAAAGACGCTAGAGTATCCGTTGGGCCGTCTGAAAAGCCGGAAAAAACTTCAGACGCCATTAATATCTTTTCGCTAGCAGAACATGCAAAAATAAAATCATAGTTTTTCCCAATTAGAGGAATTCAAAACATCTATTAATTTAAAAATTTGCTAGCAAAAAGCAGATAGCGGGACCAATCTTGAAGCTGATTAAATTCAAAAACATGATAAAAACACTCCAGCAATCAAAGTTTTTGCGCGGAAATGATAACTTGGTCCTTCGTTCCAAAACATATTAAACAAACGTCCAAAGTAAAACTTAGTAATTATAACATGTCCAGCTGAATTAACATAGATCAGCATTTGTAATGTGTGAGAGATCACGAAAATTAGCTTTTGTTTGTGTGTAACGCATGTGCTAGCGTGCTTCATCATAAGGTCATGTTGGATAGGCTACTTTGTTGAGCTTGTGTTGTTTCTACGTAAAAATCTTATTGCGTATTGCTTAAATTTGTACAGCTAGATTATCCAAGACTGGGTTAATTTTTGGCCAAAGGCTTGTTACAATCTCCAGAAATACTTCATTTTTCTGAACGAAAAGGTGATTTTCACTCTGCTTCTGCATGAATTGCCACGCTTACCCCTATCGCGTTTAATTTTCGTTTTGAAAATGTTGATCAATGTCAATTCATTTGAGTATATTGTAAATACCAGTGCTTGACTTTTGATATTTGTTAATAATGAAAGAATCATAGGGAATTTATGTTTTTTTTATTGCTTTATTTAACGTCGGCCTATTTCTGCGACTAGGGCTAAACACCGACACCGGTGAGCACACTCCCCCCCTCAACTGGGAATATTGCCGAATCCTCTGTTGTTTCAGAGGTAGATTAATGGCAAATGGTAGTTTTAGAAGGTATTTCTACCACTATCAGCTGGTACGATTCCAGGTTCCTCAATCGTTTTGCACTCGGAATATGGATTGGTGTTTGCGCTTTTCCTTTGCAGAATCTGCAGGTTCTACTTTCCATCTTCAGTTGAGTTGACAAGGAAGCCTTAGAAATCCCGTTATTGACCAAAGGCTCCTCTTGCTGATCCTGACTAACGCTTTAGGGTTTTCTCAGTTGAGGCTGCCGAAGAGATCTTTAGCCTGCCGCATGATTGGAAGTATCTGCGATTGTGATGTTTTCCATAATTCTTCCACTTTATCGAGCTCCTCCTGGAAATACGAGATTTCAAGGCCGCATAATGGTTCTGATTCTATAAGTGACGTTGATGCTTACCCACTCCTTGCCAGTGCATCCGCTTATTCGTTCCCCTCCCCCGACGTGTAGATTACTTTGTTCTTTCTGTCTAATTCATTTATTTTATGATGGCTTTCCATACCATCTTCTAGTTGATATTGGGGCAGCTCAACGCTTTGATCACTGCTTGGCTGTCCGACAATATCACAATGTCCTTCATGTAGTTCCTGTCAAGGGTTGAACTGGGCGCATCTTTCGATAGCGTGTATTTCTGCTTCAGAGGTGCTTGGGCCAATGGGTTCGAAATATTTGGTGCGAGCTCAAAGATGCCTACAGTTCTCTCGGGTGCCTTAGCCATATTTGGTGTTTTTTTCAATGATCCACTTCTTTTTTCCTTGCTCTTGTGAAATTTTCTGGGAGTTCAATTTTTTGACGATTTCTTCTGCTGGTAGATTACTCAGGTATGCACCTCTGGTAGTGGCTGAGTCTCTTGCAGAGTGCATTCTCCTTCTCAAGTCTGACCTTTAACAACCTGGGATGAGTTCTCCACGCAGGTGTCTCCACTACGATGTTTAGAGGGGTAAGGTTCAGTATGACCTCTAGTGCTGCTGTTGTCGTTGATCTCATTGATCCTGTGATGCGAATCTTGCATTTTCTTCAAGGCTAGCTTGGTGTCATGCCACACTACTGTTCCGTAGGTGGTTATAGATATCACCATCGTGTTTTGATGGGGTATATCCACACTTTTTCTCCCGCAATACTCTTTCATATCATTAGCCTAGCAACCTTTTTCTAGGGTCGTCTTCACTTCATGCTTCCATTCTAGGTCTGATCCATCAAGGCGAAGCGGCCCCACACGTTGAAGTTTTGTCCGTCTCTAGTGAAGGGTACCACTATGGTTTTAGATTAATTGACCAGTAGGCCCCACCTCCTAGTGATTTGAATCCCTGTGTGCATGATATCACAGAGGATTCCCTGGAATTTGCTTGGTCATGATGACAATGTCGTCGGCGTACCCAAAATGAGTAACACCATGTTTAGTCAGTAGATCTAGTAGGTCGTCCAACACTAGGTTCCATGATTAAGCGTGACAGAGCCTCTCCCTATGTTCAACCTGTTTTTGTCGCCCGCCTCCTTTCCAGAGATTCTTGTGGCCAACCATTGGCTCATCCACGTGGATGTAGTTCTGCCCTTCGTTAGTGCAATAGTGCTCTTTTCACTGCTTTCTGAGAGTTAGGGGTGAATTTAGTGTTTTTGTCATGTTTTGAAGCATTTGAAGTCATTCCATTTTCTTACCCTATTCCGGAGGATGTAATAAAACGACTAGTTCATAAATGAATATATTTTCAGAATCTCCAAATCACTTCAGAATTATTTTCCCGACCTATTTCGTAGATTATGATGAAATGACACAAATAAACATACTTTCTGAACGTCCAAATCACTTCAGAATTCTTTGTTTTTTCATTAGGTTCACGACATACCGTAACCGTTGCTGCTAGAGCTCCCAGACAGCTGACCTTTTTTTTGCTAGTGTGACGTCGATTCCTAGTTGATTTGGCAGACGAAATTTCAATCATTTTTAACAGATTCTTAACTTAGAATCGATATGATATATTTTTTTAATTCCCTTCTTCCCACCCCCAGAAGTAAAAAATATCCATGAGGTCACCAATTTTCAGTAGCGAATTAAAATTATGATTCCTCGATAATACTCTTATTTTTTTTTTTTTTAAATTTTAAATTTTAAAGGTTAAGAATTAAGTAAATTTAATAATTTTCCGTTCTTGAACAGATAACTGATACATTTCACTTCCAAAATGAATGAAACTAATACACAAGGTATTCATCTGGTAGTTTAATTCTATTTATATATGCATTTTCTTTTCCCGAATACCTGAATATGACCTGAAATCAAAACGCGGCGTTTTCAAATACTTTCGGAGTTACGACCTTGGAAGGTCATTATCAAACAAATGCTTCTATTTTTCATCGGCCCAATGTACAAACATTATTAATCATTCAAAACTTATCCATATAAAAAATACTAGGTTTTAATAGAGGTTATATAAAAAAAAATCATTAGTTTTTCAATAAAAAAAACGTAAAGAACTAGAGTAGGGGCAAATTATTTGATATTCACATAAGGATGAGTGTGGTAGATGTCGCTACGAGGCATAAGCGAGTAAGCGACAACCACACGATTGTCATATCCGCTCCTTAGTCAACTGGTAGCATAAATTTTTTTGCACTACCGGCTTTGAAAGTCCAATTTGAGAGAAATATAAAAATACAGTTCCGTACCCAGTTAGGGAGAGCAAAATTATACAGAGTGGCCACTTTTTTAATGGGATTGTATTGGTAACTTTTAAACCACAAGAGTTAGAAGGTCGGTCAAATAGAGAAAAAGTTGCATTCATAGAAGCATTGTCAAGCAGTTCATACAAATCGAGATTATCAGGGCCGGTTATTGAGATATCATAAGAAAAGTAAATTCTGTCATTTTGATTTTTCTTTTTTTCTCACTTTATTTCGAATATTATCAAAAAATGTCACAGGAGTTTTTTATTCGACAGTGAATTATCCTCAATTTGACATAATCACATTTCGTATCCAACGTTTCGTACGCTCTGGGCCACCCTCAACCTCATTTTTTTCAATACGGACCTGCATATTTTATGACACTTTTCGAAATAACTTTTAACGCTGAACTCAACGATATATCATACAATGTCATTCAGAGTTGATTTTCAGGTGATTTTGACCCTTATCCAAATTTCTTTGGTTCGGATCTGTATTACATTTAGGTACCTTTAGTTTAATTAACAACATGCAATACATTTCGATAAGAAAATCAACTTACTAATCTTCAACTGAATGGAACGTAACAGAATCAAAGCAAGAAACAAGTAATAATTATTTACAAATTTCAAGAGGTGAAAAACCTTATTCATAATAATTAAACGAAACTATCATTTAATGAAAGAAAAATCAAATGATTATTCGAAAGTAAATGATGAACATTAATGAAGTAAGTGTTCGAAATGTCCACCATTTTGTAAAATGCACTTTGCGGTTCTGGAACCCATACTTCTTATACATTTGCTTATTTCGTCTCCTTGAATACCTTCCAATACATTCTCAATCTTCTCGCGAAGAATCTCTATTGTCAGGTTCGTAGTATCATAAATTTTATTTTTGAGATATCCCCACAAATGAAAATCCAGCGGATTCAAATCCAGAGATCTGGCAGGCCATGCTACTGGACCTCTTGTTCCAATCCATGAATCGGGAAAAGTTCGATTTAGATAGTCTGTGACTATTCTCGAGTTGTGTGGACCACATCCGTCTTGTTGGAACCATGGACTATTATGCCGATACCGTATAGGAAGATCATCCAACATTTCTTCTATAATTTCTACATATTTTGCTCCGGTTAGGTTGCCGTCAATAAAATAGGGTTCCAGTAATTTATTATTCAACAAACCGCACCATATGTTCAGAAAAAAACTATATTGGTGTCTAACTTCATTAATTAGGTGAGGATTTTCTGTGGCATAAAAATGTTTGTTCCTTCGATTGAACAGAATTTGTGAATGTCGTTTCGTCTCCCCAAATGATATTGTGCGCAAAATTGTTGTTATTCCGCACCTTCCGTTGAAACCAATCACAGAATTGCAACCTTCTCTCAGGATCATTGCGATATAGTTTTTGCACGGCTTGGTATTTATAGTTATGGTATCCGTGTCTCTTGAGTATTTCATTAACAGCACTTTTTTAAAAATTGCATTCACTGGCCATAGTTCTCGATCCTATTCCTGGATTCATTCGAATTTGGGCCAGAACATTGATGTCATTGATAGGCTCGTTTCGTCGTACATAAGGACCTCTAGGTTTGATGAATGAATTATGTGCAAGTAACGATGTAGATAAACGTCGAAACATTTTAATATTTGGTGTTGTTCTTTCAGGATATAATTCACCATACCTTCGTTGTGCTTTGAACGAATTTATATCTAGTTTTATGTACACTTCGTACATATCTCTCTTCTCTTCATTTGTGTATCTTACCATATCGAATAAGTTAAATTGAAATTACTCAGACAAGTATTTTATGACAAGTTCTTGTGACACAATAATAAACGCAGTGACAAATAATATGACATTTCTTGTTATGTTCTTTTTTATCCACGGCCTACTACAGTAGAACTCCAATTATCCGAACTCCGACTATCCGAATCGCCGATTATCCGAATCACAAATTGTTGTGCCTACACTGACTTCCCCCCGCGTGTGTAGGCACAACGGCAAGTTAAGACAAGTTCCGGCGCATTGCAGTCACGGCGCACCTGTCATTGTTTGTTTTGATTAGCCAGTGTGCGTGTACAATACTGTATTGTTTTTATACCATGGCTTCGAAAAGAAAACGTGTTGTGCTATCGTTAGCGGACAAACTGAAAATTATAGAGCAACTCGATAAAGGTGTAACGGGTAAGAAGTTGTCTGAGATTTATGGTGTTGGAAAAGCAACAATTTCTGACATTAAAAACAGTAAGTCAACACTTTTAAACTTTGTTTCGGTGCTTGAAAATGAAGATGGAAGTTCCTCCAGGAAAACAATGAAGACAGCAACCAACAAAAATTTGGAAGATGCCGTGTTTAAATGGTTTTTGCAGCAACGTTCTATGGGAAATCCGATTTCAGGTCCAATCCTTTGTGAAAAAGCCAAAATCTTAGCAGAAAAGCTTGGTTATTCATCTTTTAAGGCTAGTAACGGCTGGCTAAGGAATTTTAAATTCAGGCATGGTGTACGCGAGTTAGATTTGGCTGGTGAGAAGCTTTCAGCAGACTCTGCAGCTGCTGAAAATTTTATTGAAAAATTTAAAACTGCATCAGAATCCTATGATCCGAGTTTGTTTATAATGCCGATGAAACTGGCCTTGTTTGGAAAGCATTACCAAAACCACTTTGGCTTCTAAAAGGGAATCTAGTGCCCTGGACATAAGGTCAGTAAAGAACGTGTTACAGTGCTTAACTGTCCAACTCCACTGGAAATCATAAACTGCCACTTCTTTGATAGGAAAATCAAGAAATCCAAGAGCATTTAAAAACGTAAAAACTTCCTCTCTTCTACAAAAGTCAACCCAAGGCCTGGATGACTGCAGCTTTGTTTACCGAATGGTATGATGAAGTGTTTATTCCTGAAGTGAAAAAGCACCAAAAATCGGTGGGAAAAGAAGGCAGTAAGGTGCTTTTAATTGTTGATAACGCACCCACTCATCCTACATCAGAACTGTTGGACAGAGAGAATGGGCAGTTTAAAACGACGTTTTTGCCTCCCAATGTTACAAGTTTGCTGCAACCCATGGACCAGTCTGTTATTGAAACAATGAAGCGCCATTACAGAAGGCAACTGCTGAGGAAACTGCTGATCGAAGGTGCTGAAGATGAAGAATTGGTTTTGGAAAATCATAGCAAAATAAATTTAAAGGACTGCTGTTACATGGTAGCGGAAGCTTGGAGTTTGGTTACGGCAGTGACGCTAAGACGTGCGTGGAATAAACTGAAAGGCCTACCGTCTGAGAAGAACAAAAAAAAAGAATCTGAAGAAAATGAGAAACAAGAATATGGAGAGGATGATGATGATGAAGATGCGTTGTCACTAGAGGAAATAAGAAAAATGATTGTAAAATTCCTGGTTGTACAGAAGTAAGTGCTGAAGATGTAGGAGAGTGGATGGCTTGTGACACGTCTGACCCTGGTTTTCAAATTCTCAATGACGATGAAATTGTTGTAAGTGTGAGAGAAGATGTTGAAGTGGAAGTGGAAGAAGAACTTTCTGCTGATGTTGAAGTAGACGCTGGACCATCAGCTAGTGAAGCATTTGCCGGCCTCGAGACTGCTTTGAAGTGGATGGAGCGTCAGCCCGAGTGTGACCACTTGCAACTGCTCACCGTCAAGCGAATGCGTGACCTGGTGCCGAAAACGGTTGAAGACCGCAAACAGCTTACATTGACGGAGATGTTTAAAACAATGATTTTTATTTCTAAACTTGTACATAAGTACATTTTATGTATTTATGTATATTTAAAACATGTGAAAATTTCATGTTTCTTTCATTTAATTCAATAAAAAAATAGTGCAATATCAAAACGTAGCTTTTATTCTCTCCAATGGCAATTTTTTTAAAAAAAATCCGATTATCCGAATATTTGATTATCCGAATGGGTCCCGGTCCCCATTAATTCGGATAATTGGAGTTCTACTGTACTTGAAAATAATACATTCAATAAACCTAGAGTTGTGTGTTTGTGAGAAAAAACGAGTCTATCAACGATATCAATGTTCTGACCCAAATTCAATTGAACCCAGAAAAAAATCGAGAACGTGGTCAGTGAATGCAATTTATCAAAATAGTCAGGAGACGCGAATACAATGATTTTAAATTTGATAAAACGCATATTAAAAAATTATATCGTAATGATCTCAAAATAAAGTTCGATTCTGTAATTTGTTTCAACGGAACAAATGACAAATCCAACAATAATGATTCCTCGCGAGAAGATTGAGAATGTATTGAAAGGTATTCAAGGAGACGAAATAAGCAAATGTATAAGAAGTATGGTTCCAGAACCGCAAAGTGCATTTTACAAAATGGTGGACATTTCGAACACTTACTTCATTAATGTTCATCATTTACTTTCGAATAATCATTTGATTTTTCTTTCATTAAATGATAGTTTCGTTTAATTATTATGAATTAGGTTTTTCACCTCTTGAAATTTGTAAATAATTATTACTTGTTTCTTGCTTTGATTCTGTTACGTTCCATTCAGTTGAAGATGAGTAAGTTGATTTTCTTATCGAAATGTATTGCATGTTGTTAATTAAACTAAAGGTACCTAAATGTAATACAGATCCGACCCAAAGAAATTTGGATAAGGGTCAAAATCACCTGAAAATCAACTCTGAATGACATTGTATGATATATCGTTGAGTTCAGCGTTAAAAGTTATTTCGAAAAGTGTCATAAAATATGCAGGTCCGTATTGAAAAAAATGAGGTTGAGGGTGGCCCAGAGCGTACAAAACGTTGGATACAAAATCTGATTATGTCAAAATGAGGATAATTTACTGTCAAATAAAAAACTCCCGTGACATTTTTTGGTAATATTCGAAATAAAGTGGGAAAAAAATAAAAATCAAAATGACAGAATTTACTTTTCTTATGATATCTCAATAACCGGCCCTGATAATCTCGATTTGTTTGAACTGCTTGACAATGCTTCTATGAATGCAACTTTTTCTCCATTTGACCGACCTTCTAACTCTTATGGTTTAAAAGTTACCAATACAATCCCATTAAAAAAGTGGCCACTCTGTATAAAGTCACTAGTCGCGACATTGTATTACTACGTTAGTATATAAAGTTCAAACTCTACAGTAATAGCATACTTTGTATGTAAAACGTCTAAGGCTGAATATATTGGGCGCTTTCAATACGATACGCAGCGCTCGAAATTGAACTTCCAGAGTAGGTGGTGCAAAAAATGTATGTTTGGCGAAGGCGCAGATTATACACACAGATAGGAAGCTCCGCCCATTTCCTCTGATGTTTGGTTTGCCGCTTCGTTAACCTCGGACCTTTAACTCGAGATAGGCACAGTTGCCAGTTCTAAATTATATTTTATTTGGTATTAGAACAATACTGCCAACGAAAGATAAATTCGAAAAAAATTCTGAAAAATGAATAATTAATTGATAACTCGCTTTCGAAATGGTATATACTGTTGAATGTTTGAGTTTTATGTAGAACAATATCATTTATTCCTTGAATTTCTTGATAAATTTTGAGATTTTGTGAAGTTGGCAATTCTGTGACATAACAAACGTCATCATTCAAAATGGAGGTTGTTTAGTTACAATTACCTTGATGTAGGTAAAGAAGGGCATCATTATTCCGACAGTTCTACGGGGGCATTTCTAATATTGTTTGTCTTGTCTAGCCTTCTCCTCTGTGTAACTACTCTGTGGCGAAGGTGTCAAATTATGCGCTTCCGCCAAATCTTCTATTTGTAACAGTGACCCGTTTCATTAGTCAACATCGTTATGCAGTATACAGAGTATACTTATCCAGAACTTTTAGCGGCGGCTGAAGGTCGGAAAAAAGGGGTTCAAACGTATTTTATTTCAAATTACTCATTGCAATAATTCATTATTAATCCCATATATTAATGCTGAGACCAATGCAAACTGTTTTTTTATCTTATTAAGAGTCGATGATTTGCACATGAATTGAAGTATAAATAAATCTATTATAAAATGAATATTCATGAATATACATGTTTTTACACGAGTAGCGAAGGAATCAAAAACATTATGCGCGTTTCATGATTACATACAAATAACAATTTATATTTTAATGACTAATGACTGGAAATATAACTTGTCGTTACGAATATGAAAAAAATGATTAGCATTCATTCGAGTTTTTCATTGCGCCTTAAAATATCCACTAATTATAGTCATTAACTACCTACCTGTAATTAGTATAATGACAGCAAATTCCTTTATCGACTTTTATCAATCAACCAATACTTGTGTTCAAACTGTTTCCGTTAACAATACAACTTCAGTTCTTTCCGATTTTGAACTTGAAAATTTTCTTGAATTACGTTTTAATTGTATTATGTTTTAATTACCTTGTATATGGAATTTTGTATATCCTTAGAGGGTTGGAATGACAGTTTTTGGTAGTTGTCGTAAGGTTCGAGAGAGGTTGTCAATAAAGAGAATAAAAACTCATAAAAATTTCATTTCATTTGGGTAATTGTACAATTGGTCCTTCAAGGAAAAGAAGCAAGAATCTTAAAAAACTAAAAGTATGATAGGAGGAAGGTATTTTTTTTAAAGCATTATTTTTAAAGAATCATTATATTCTCTAGACAACAAAATGGCAAATAATTTTTTTTTTCAAAATATTAAATAAAAAAAAAATTATATTGTAATTTTAGAAAAATCTATAAAAAAATTCAGAGGAATTTTTTAAACAAATGTTTAAAAAATGCCGTTTTTTATAAAACCGAGGTCCAAATAATAAGGACTAATTAACAAATGCCTAACTTGTTGAAAAATAAACCTAATTTTTTTTCCAACGGAATCTTGTTCATTCAATTGTTAAAAACACAACATAATTTATTAAAAAAAATTAATTGATATTGAGTTATTTCCAAAAAACTGAACCCTTTTTTTTCTTTTTGGTTAATAACAATTGCAATTTGTGTCAGCAGAAAAAAACAAAAAAATGTCTTGTTCAGAATTGCCTCTCGAATCGAATGAGCTATTGCTCATATTTTTTTGGAACTATTTTCGCAGGAAATTCATTTCTCGACTAGTCTATAACAGAATTTATGGTTTCGATTGCTTCTGAAAAGGTATCTCTGCAATCTAAGTAGGTCATTTCGTAATGTTGCTTCAACATAATCCTCATGATATCCGGGAACTCCTGTATAAATTCGCTAAATTATGATTTTTTATGAACTGAGCTATGGCTGGGTAACAGACAGCACCAAAAATAATCACTTTCTTTCGATGTACATCTGGATCTTGAAATCTTTCCGTCCCACGAAACATGAATCTTTGGGGAATTTTAACAATTTTAGACAAACGATTTGCAGTTAATTCTACGGCATTCATGTTCGCTACAAACAGAATTACCGGCTACCACCGTTTTGGAAGCTTTCCAACGAAATCTAGCGTTGAAAGACAAATGTTCCAGTTCAAAATATTGATGTATATCTTTAGAGATTTCCCCATCATGAATCCTTTCTGTTGTTTTTGTTGGCAACAAGTTTATGGAGTATAATGAAATATAACATCGCAAGTAACACGTCCGTGTATTTTATAGCTTCAATATGTTTAAAGTAAATTTATGAGCTAGTCTAGTTTATTTTACTTGGCTTCTTTGTCTACCTATTTTCAAATGATTCGTTAGATTTCATTAATTTTTTAGTGTGAAAAAAATCAGGGAACGTTACACTATAAGTCAATCAAGTTGCCTCCTCGAATGTCAATAGGTTTCACTTTAAAATCACCAATTTTCCAAAAAAAAAAAATGAAATTTACTTGATTATTTGCAAAAATGAAATAGTCATTCAAAACTGTTGTTTGGTTCTGCTATAAGCCTTCGATAAAAAATAACTTATTTATTTAATAAATTGATAATTGTAACTGAATTAGGATCGAAGTGATTAAGAATTTTTTTTTGTGACCAAAACCAAATCAAATAGTTAGTGAATTCTGCTAAAATAATTTCTAACATAATGCCTTGTTCAATGCATAGATAAACTATGTATAAGTTCGCCAATAACAGATAATGATTTCTTTAAAATTCTTATAATTTTGATTGACCTCTCTGTTAAAGTTATTACTAATAATGAATCGCTGCTGCATAATGATATTGATGTTTAAATGTATTCCATCCTGCACATTGTATTCAAAGAACCAGTCGTTTGGGTCGGAATTCATTAATGTTTGTTTATTGTTTTTTCAATGCATATTCATGATTTTATACCTATTGATTATTCATAATACTGTTTTACTCGCCATTAAAATTGAAGCGTTATTGATTTATTCATATTGCATAATGTTTGCACATTTTTTGTCACATCTGAACTGTATATCATGTCACAATAATTAAATAACGATTCAATTTTGAAATGAAGTTATAATTTGGGAAGGAAATAAAAACAGCATGGCTACTGGAAAAATGTATGCATTTCGGAGATTGAGATCCCCATCTTCAGCAGAATTACAAAAATCTAAAATAATGATTATGGTACAGGTTATGGAACAAAATGGAAGTTACCTTACTTACAATTGTTATGGTAGAAAAATTTTTTTGGAAATAAATCTTGGGTGTGGTCTCAGCTTAGACCTTATTATGTACACCCCATTTGCGAAGTTTTCTCTTCCTTATTGATGAGGTTTTGGTTTGCAACATTGAATGTTGAAGAAACTTGGTGAAACGTGTGAAGTGAGAATCTCCCAAATTGGATAGATGGTGAGAGTAAGAAAGAATATTTTGTTTTTGGGATTAACGAATAAAAGCAAGAGCTTTAAACAAATTTAGGCAATCAAATTCACATCTCTGTCACTGTTAGAAACCACCACCATGACACCTCGACATCTACTAACCAATCACTATACTCCGCCAGATAACCCATACTAAATGAACAATTTGTCAATTTTTCCATTTTGTGAGATTCTCTCTTCACACGTTTCACCAAGTTTCTAAAAATGTTGCAAACCAAAACCTCATCAATAAGGAAGAGAAAACTTCGCAAATGGGGTGTTCATAGTAAGGTCTAAGCTGAGACCACACCCAAGTTTTATTTCTAAAAAAATATTTGTACCATAACAATTGTAAGTAAGGTAACTTCCATTTTGTTCCATAACCTGTACCATAATCATTATTCACCATTCTTTTATATCTTCTTTATATATATAATTCTACTGTACGTGTGTTGTCACTGCACTCCTCCTAAACGGCTGGACCGATTTGAATGAATTTTTTTGTATGTGTTTGGGTGGCGCCCTGGATGGTTTAGATTCACAAATCATCCCCCTAAAGGTTAAGGGTGGTCCACCCCTTAATTTTTTATTTTATTTTTTAGACATTTTTTGTTTTTTTATGATACAGCATTTAAAAATACATACAACCCTAAATTTTCACCCTTCTACGATCAACCCCTATTTTTTTGGCAAAATATTTTTATTTTGTCATGACTTAGAATAAAAAAATTCATAGTACTCTTAATTCACCCCTCTACGATCAACCCCTATTTTTTATTTTTTTTCAGGAAAACGGGAATAACGGGATGACAGGATAAGGGAATAACGGGATAACAGGAAAACGGGAATAACGGGATAACGAAAAAACGGGATGACAGGATAAGGGGATAAGGGGAAAACGGGATAAAGAAAAAATGGGATAAAGAAAAAATGGGATAACAGGAAAACGGGATAATGGGAATAACGGGATAACGAAAAAACGGGATGACAGGATAAGGGGATAAAGACAAAAAGGGGTAACAGGAAAATGGGATAATGGGATAACGGGAAAATTTTCGGGAAAAACATTTTAGGGAACATAGAAATTTGGACAGGACAACGTCTGTCGGGTCCGCTAGTATATATATATATATATATATATATATATATATATATATTATCTCCCTACTTTCATTTTGACGAAATGAAGATTCAAGTTTTTTGTTGATGACCAACATGTGATTTATTTATTATTTAATTGATTCAGATGAATAAAATGAAAATACTGACATGATAATCATCATTCATAATCTACACTGAGATTGAGTTTGTCAGAAACTGATTAAGAACATTACTGTGCAATAGTTAATTTTGAAACCTGTAAAAGTATTTGAAAGAAAATGATATCAAACAATAGCAACGTGTTGTTTATGTCTTCAACTCGACAACAAATAAAATATTCTATAACTTTTAATTTGTTTGTCATAAAACTACCTTTTTTCTTTAATGAAACCATTAAAGTTATTTGTAAATGAGATATTAATGACAGAAGATATGACTCCATCCGGTAATTTAATACCAATTATATTTACAACCCTATAAATCACAACCATCAATTTTTATGACGACAATGATTCGTTTTAGTTATTACATGTCTTGGATGGGTCATGGGTGGTCATTAGTACTTTGATATTCTTCGAGGAATCTGCCATAAAATTCAATGCATAGTTCCAGTGGTCTTGGAAGATTTATAGCCCAGTCACTTGCATGTGTTCATTTTCAAACAACTTCGAAGAGTTGTAGGGAATAAAAAGACCCACCAAATTAAATTTGTGGTAATATTCTGTTATTGTGCTTCAAAGGACGCAAAAAACCTTGAAAATCGACCTTTCTGTTGGCCATAACTGCTTTATCTTTGGTACCACGTAAAACTGTAGGTGTTGGTGTATTCAAAAATTATTTCCATTCAATAATTTCGCATTGGTTTTTTGCAAGAATAGTTGTTCAATCAGTGGTCCACTCTGCTCACACCATTATTACACTATGTCTTTTTCGTGCCTATTTTTGTGCTTATTTTCATGGCTATTTGTTAGCTAAATTTCCCCAAATGACTGGCACTGTTACACCGTGCCTTTTTGATGATTGTTTCAGGCACTAATTTCGGAGCTGCAAACATAAGGAAAATTGACATTACCGTAAATGATTAAGTAATTTAGTATACCTGGACTATTTGTTTCAACAAAATTACTTCATTTTTTTTTTAATTCCAGAAAAATCTTTCAATTCAATATTCAATTGAAAATGTTTCCCTTTTCAACATGATGGAATATAGTGACTAAAGTTTATTTTGCAGTCGCAGATGATTCCACATCTGATTTTATTAACATCCTGTTCATATTTTCAAGCAAATCGATACTGAAATTATTCTACTTTTTCGCCGAACGTAGAATTAAAGCAAAATTTCGCTTAAGTATAAGCATTACGTTGACGATTTTCTAATGGTGTTGACTACAGCTTCAACAAATAGACTCTAGTTCAAAAATGGCATGCATTTATGTTGGATAATAGTACTTAGATGTTATTGAAAGTGATCTTGCGACCATGTGGAATCATCCAAACTCACTTTTACGCAAAATAACACATATTAATTTTCTCCAAACTAAAAAATGCTGATTTGAATTGAAATTATTAAATCTTTCCACTTCTCTTTTCCCTAGGAGGAACACCTGTTCACAATTATAACGATTAACGATATAGAAAGCCAACTTCAACCATGAATGTCAAGCATTTATGCGAGTTGGTGAAAAAGTTTTTATTGTATTTTTTATGGTTGTTACCCCAATCTCCTCCCCTTTTGTCATGCCCATGAGTCTTTAATAGGCCATCTCCTTTTATGCCGACTCGCGTAAAAACATTTTTATGTTCGCGTGTTGAAAGTCTTTTGTCGAATAAAAACGTTTTATTCGTCTATAATTATAATTATTTTGATTTTTATTGGCCATCAAAGTGGGAAATGTCTACAGTTTTGTCGGGGATTTTTAGTACTTTTGAGTCTCGCACTGTTAAGATTGTTTTGTACAATGCGTTTTTCTTAGGGCGATACAACTAATTTGTAAATTTTTCAAACCCACGTTTACAATAATTGATTCAGTATAAAAATTGGTCATTGAAAATTATCAGTTTTATGTAAAAAATATTTCACCACTAACTTCACAATTTTGCAATAGTATGACTATGGTGAATTTATAAACACATAATCTGAAATGCAAAATAGTGAAGACCTACTTGTTATATGAATGCCTTGTATTTCAATTAAAAATTAATTTTTAACTCAGGGTTTGAACTTGGCGGCTTAATTCTAGATTTCACTTACTTTTTACCCGTCTGCGCGACGCAAACGAGGGTAATGTGTTTATTATGTATGTATGTTTATTCCTTTGTAGCGCCCTAGAGACCAAACGCGTGGGCCGATTTTGATGATTCTTACGTCAATCGAATTGTCTTAATCTTGCGAGTGTCACTAAAGACATGACAGTAATTCAAAATTCAATATGGCGACAACCAGACGCCATATTGTGAAAAATCCTAACTCTAAAGTGTAAAATAAAAAAGTTAATTTAAAAATAAAAAAACTCGACTGCCGAAAAAGTGAACTTTAAAAAAGATGGAAACAAGATGACCAGAAAATATTGTCAGAAAATTATGTTTTAAGAGTCAACTATTAAACTTAAATACTGTAAACAATATCACGCAGTCGGAGGCAATAATATATCTTCATTTTAAATTAAAGAAGATGCCTCCGACTGCGTGAGATTGTTTTTACAGTATTAAGTTTAATAGTTTACCTCTTAAAACATAATTTTCTGACAATATTTTCTGGTCATCTTGTTTCCATCTTTTTTGAAGTTCACTTTTTACGCAGTCGGGTTTTTTTATTTTCAAATTAACTTTTTTTATTACAGTTGAACTATTATATACTCGAACTTCATACCTTTTTACGGTAGCTTTATTGTTGGAATCTAATTGAACATATTTAATGCATGAAAATACAACGGTTTTGTCCATTCAACACGTCATTGTTCAAATTCGACAATAGCATCAGCTTTTATGTTAATATTGATTCAGGTAGATTTGTTGGATCTTTACGAACCAACACGTGTATTCATACTGATTTGTGACCCGACCCTTTCGATCCTTCGATTTCACCATAAGTGTTTGTGAATGGATTGGCAGATTATTGCATCCCATCACACTACACATTTTCAATACATGGCTCTTCTGTTGTGACATTATTTGCAGATTGTCGATACACAACTCAGCGTAGTTGCGGAAGGGACATTATTTATCATATCAATGAATCCCTTCAATGCTAGTCATCAATTGGGATTCGAGCCGTTTTTGAAAATTCGATATAAATGTTTTTTTTAACAGATTGCGTAAAATTGGGTTTGAACAAATGAAAACTATTTTCAGCACAAGTAAAAAGGTGATAAAAACTCGTATTTTATTGAAATAATATAATAATAAATGAGAAAGCGCCTTCATTAATTGAAAACAATTTTGAGTGACAAATAAATGGAGCTCTAAATCAAATTACGCCTCCTCAGAATTAGTTTTCTGTTCGGGTGTAATTTGCTATTTACACCTCTTGGCATATAATATGCTTTTCTTACACATTAAACGTGTCATTTTTGGATTGTTTTTTTTTCAAGTAAATCGTTTGAATAATTTTGAATATAAAACTATTTAACTTTAAAGTACAAAATACCCATTCAGACAAAATAAAAATGTTTGGCATACTGTGTATTATTAAGTACTTTCTGTAGAATCAGATCATATTCATACAATTGAATTGAGATATTTTGTATAAAGGTTGAAGTATATTTTAATATATCAGAAATGATTGTTCCTAATAAATAACTGGTGTTTAAAAAAAGTGTTTTTAACCGCCAACTTAGTTGCCGAGACTTGTGCAAGTTAAGAAGACGGGGACATTAGCTTTTTAAGTGTCATCCGAAGCACTACTCGGCTGGTAACCGTGGACAGTCCGAAGGATTGATATCTTGGTACCAAGAATGTTCGGTTGGTCACCTATCTCCTCCCGCTCAACGAAACTACAGAAATAAATCTTTACTTCAGTAGCCGTGCCGGGAATCGAACCCGGACTATCTGGGCATTAGCCAGCGCCTCTACGCTCGCGGCCACCAGCGAACGTAATAATGAGTGATTTTCTACCATACATTTTGCATATGTAGATTATGAATTTTGAAGAAGAGTTCTTGGTCTTAATCATGGGTTTTTACAACTTGTATTACAATTTTTCAGTTATTGAGAGTTACGAGGACTTGAAAGTGAAATAATTTGTGAGAAATAAGTAAATTTGCTTGTTAAAATAGTCATTTTGCCTCTCTGTTTGGTGTAATTCTCGTATATTATTAGCTGGTAAATTTCTTGGACATTTAGTCTGTTATCATGATCTTATCACATACTACATATGAATATTTTGCATTCTTACCTAGTGCACAGGTTGGCTACAAATACACATTTTAAATAAACCGTATGAGTTCCTTGGACTAACCAAAGAAAAACATATCTAACATTGATTTGAAGCCCAAATTCGGTAATGTCACTCGGTAAGGTTATTCGTATTCGGATAATGTCATACAGCGCCATCTCAGTTTAGAGGTACCAGTAGGCTGACATCCAGTAGCAACAATGCAAGTTCCTCAATTGACATTTCAAATCCTTCAATGTCACTCGAAACGTCAAAGATATAACACCATTCCGACAAATATTTACATATTTTACGTTTTTTTTAAGTTAATGTTCATTAATCAACCACTCAGATTACTGTAAGTACTTCCTTCATTTCAAGTATTTTTTTTCTCAATAATGTAATTTACATATTTTAGGACCCTGAAGAAGTTTCAAAATTGAAACGAAAGCTCGGTCCAACGTATTAAAGAGTTTTTCATAGTTCAACACTTGTGCTGATTGAAGATCCCCGTTATTCCCCACTGTTCATACCAATTTTCAGTCGTTATTTCTAAATTTTTATATATATATATATATATATATATAAAATATATATATATATATAAGAATTGCTCGTTTAAAGATATAAGATATATAAATATATTTCGTGTATCTCGAAATCACTCTAACGATTTGGATGAAATTTTGTATTTAGATAAGTTTTGCTTTATAATTTATTATATAGGCGTCGTTCCTGAAAAAAAACGCGATTTTACACTTTTTTTTTTATTACGAATCGATATGTATAGCCCATTCGTAAATGTTTGAGTACTTGCATTGTTGCATTGGTACCTCTAAGCTTTGTGAGAAGGCGCTATATGACATTATCCGAATACGAATAACCTTACCGAGTGACATTACCGAATTTGGTCATCAAATCAATGTTATATATGTTTTTCTTTGGTTAGTCCAAGTAACTCATACGGTTTATTTAAAATGTGTATTTGTAACCAACCTGTGCACTAGGGACTGCAAAATATTAATATGTAATAAGTATGTGATTCGTATCTACATAAGCATCTTCTTCGAAAAAACACGATTTTACAGGTAATGAAATAAAACGACATAAAAATTTAATTTGTAATAAATTCACTGTTTTATTATGTAAATTAGCGCACTGTCACAACGCCCATTTTCTATATAATATATAGTATCGTTTCTAAAGGAGCACTTGAAAAAATATCTCAAAAGCAAATTGTGTTATATGAATTTAAATAGTTGCTTTGTCTGTAATTCGGAAGGAAACTTCCCTGTACGATAAAACAGAAGCTACAAACCGAATCATTCACAACACAACGTCCGTCATAAGGCATAATAATTTGTCCAGTCTCGTCGTCGCCGTTATTTTCTCTTCTACAATACAAGTCGAGTAAATGGTAGGTTCGAGCGTTCGAGTCGAATAAAGCTAGTGGTTAGTCGAAATTACAACAACATGTAATAATAAAACGTCGAGAACCACAATGCGCCGCAGAAGATTAACATTTTATAACATGAGACTACAAATTATTGTTCTTTGTGCCGGCCAATTCGAAACACAAAACACATCCATTTGCTCGTCGATAATTCAGCTCCATAACCTACATTGTGTTTTTAATGATGATAATTCAACAATCGGCGGAAAGTTCATTCTATTTTTATTCGTGGAATTATACCTTTCGATGGAGTTTTCCACAAAGTGGCTTTGTTGAACTTATTAGTCGAGAAAGATACGTTTACCTTTTCATTAAGGGGGACGTAATGAAACGTTAGCGGGGTTACTTTTTTATTCATGTTAATAACACGTATTCGGATAACTTTCCAGTCTACCTGAAATCATTTATGCATATGTGTATTACGTGGGGTAAAGATACTCGACCACGATGGTATTCATTGAAAATATAATTATTGGAACTGTATTCGGAGGATTCAAGAAATATAATGTTGGACGGTATAGAAGTTGATGCGCTGCAGCGCCATCAAAAACCTTCTCCCCATGAAATGAGGGAGATGTGCCAACTTTCATGGTGATTGGTCAAACGGTGTCGGGAGTTTTTCAATATCATACATATATACCAATATCCGTTTTTATATATACAGATAACGAGAAGATATTTTCGAAATGGGAGCTCACCTTATATTGGTTGCAATTGATCTTGAAAAAATATGGGTTTATTGTTATATCTCCGGTTCCCGTCATCGTAGCGAGATAAAATACATACCAGTTTTAAGTCTAATAATAAGCTTTCTAAGTTTCTGCGTGATGCTTGAACAAATAAACAGACAATTAAAGCTTGTCGGGCAACTAAGCGCAGCCTTGGTATCCAGATTATTATGGAACTGCGGCGTGGACAAGATTATAACTTTGCTTTGGGTTCTTGGAAGGAGAGGCTTTGAAGGAAATTGGAAAGCCTACCATCTGGCAAAAGAAGGTTCTATAAAGGAATTCATAGGACCAGAACCCTTCTCTAGGATATCAAATAATATAGCCAAAGAAGTGTTTCAAACTGGAACGAGCTAATTGGAACGACCCCCGCTAACAGAATCATTTTGGTTTTTTTTCTGGCCATAATTTTAGGCTAATTTATTACCCTATTGACAATTTTTTTGCTCTTCAATTATGGGAGATATCGCGGGTTCTGCTAGCTTAACGTTAAGCTAGTAAAACCAAAGAGCTAATCGAATGTTTATCAAAAATCTGATCACGCCATAATTTTAGGCTCATGTTTGAACCCACTACCGATTTTCATTATATAGGTTTTTAAAAAAAACTTGAGAGGTGTCAAGGGACACCCGGATGGAACGAAGTTCCTTTGGATTAATTAGTGAAGGAATTGTAATGAAATTTTTTTTTTCAAGTTATAATAATTTTTTTTTTATCATTAACAAATATAATGTAATATAAACTTAATCAGTAGGCTCAATTTTAGTACATACGCATTGATATTGTAATATTAAAATATAATTTGCTTTTAAATTTATTGAAGTTATGACGCGTACACTTGCTAAACACACAATAATGGAGAGATTATAACGCGTATGACTTGGTTAGCACAATAGTGAAGAGAGGTTATAATGCGTACTTGCTAAAAATACATAAGCATTTATTATTGTCTGTATAAAATCTCTACTTACCTAACTCCATCAGCAATATCCGGAACTTGTGCAGAAACACTGTCAGGATTCATTATTGTTATTATTTTTTATTATTTATTATGTACAAAAAACCTGTATACACTCAACAAAAATAATCGTCGCGACACCACACTGTTCAATGTGAAATAGAAAGACGAAACGATAATAACTGGCTTGCTTTCTATGAGAGAGAGAGAGACAAACAGAGAAACACGCGCACGCCGCACGGCTTATAACCATAGCGAAAGTCTCGTTACAACTTTTGGTCTTAATTTATTCCGTCTAGCCCTCTTTCGCAACGCGCGATAAGGAACTACGTTCCAAAAACATGGGTTCTGCTAGCTTTACCGTAATAGCAGAACCCAACTTTAAAAGAACACCTCTGAACAAATCCTCTTGGACAATAATTTTAGGCTCTATTCATGTGAATTTAGTACCCTATTTGAAAATTTTTTGCTCAACACTCAGGGAAAAATGGACACAATTTGCATTCTGTCGGATTCCACATCACCACTGGAATCCACTGATAACTTGTTATGAATTTAGATAATCCACCTTTCCCTTTTCGATTTTCTCAAAATGTTCCCGAAGAAATTGTTTTTTTCTTCAATATACCTAGTTCTCCTAGCCTCATTCAGGCTTTTCAATTTTTGAATTCGTGATAAATACGATCACAATATAAAAGTCTTAAAAACTCGGCTCCACTAAGGGCTCTGCTAGCTTTACGGTACAACTAGCAGAACCCATGAATTGTTTTTAAAACCTATATAAGGAAAATCGGCAGTGGGTTCAAACGTGAGCCCAAAATGAGCCTAAAATTATGGTGTGATCAGATTTTTTATAAACATTCGATTAGCTCTTTGATTCTGCTAGCTTAACGTTAAGCTAGCAGAATAATTGAAGAGCAAAAATTTTTTCAATATGGTAATAAATCAGCCTAAAATTATGGCCAGAAGAAAAATCGAAAATCCCAAGGTGGTTCTGCTAGCTTTACGGGGGTATTGAAAAAGTTGTACAAGTCCACTCGAAGACATTTATTCCAAACCCTCCCAAAAAGAAGAACAGCTGCGAAAGCATCTTCATAAAATCGGACATGTCGAGAACGACAATCTACGCTTTTGCCAGTACGTTGAAGAAATAACAGATGCAACGGACTGGATCCTCCAGAACATGGGCAATTGGAACCCAAAGATCTGGCAAAGGTATCGTCGACTTCGTTAGAAACGCGGGATTGGAAGCTGAACTCTAATAAATTAGGATCGAGCTCGAACTCGAAAATAACCTAACTTATCATTGAACTCATCAGCTTTTTCATTACCCGTTGTGCCAGACTGCCCTGGCAACCAATAGTTCTTCACGGCACTTGTTGAAGTTCGATTTTTTATTCTGACTTATTTTTTTAGAATGATATAAATTAACAGGGAATGTGAAGAAATGTAGAAGGGCAAAATAATCGGTTTGTCCTGACAAACTACTGCATTCACCGTATTAGTTTTTGTTTACGAAACCAAAAAAGGAATTTGTCGTATTGTGAATATTGACTATTAGAAAATAAAATCGAAAGTTACTTTTCCAAACTTTGTTAAGACTCTATCGAAAATGGTGGGTTCCTTAAGATTTTCGGAATGATTTGTTATGTTACTTGACTGGTGGCAAAAGAGTTCTGTAGAAAAAAAGTGTTGATATTTTTTTGTTTATTTGGTGTATTAGGTTGGCATTTCTATGGTTTTATTTCGGTACATACCCACCAGTTTTATCTTCTCATTATTAGGTTATTTAGTTACTATTTTTGTTTTACCATGTGGTCGTCATTGAATTTAAGAATACGTTCTAATAATTTTGGTTACGACTTTCTTCGCCATGTTAGCTACACTTGTACATTTAAGAATAGCGTACATTTTCGCTTGGAATAAGGAAGTATGTTGACCGATTTGGTAAATGGATTCCATGTTCCTCCGGTGCAATTAAAACGAATAATTTTCATATCAAATGCTTTTATTTGATGATTCATCTTCTAATGTGAAAGTAGGAAACTATCAAGTTAATTGGTACTTGGGTTCAATATATTCTTGTAATTCGACATTGTTTCATCTATAGATGCAAATATCCTTTTAATAATAGGTGTTTAGCCATTTCCCATGTCATAATCATTCAAATTAGCATTTAAGAAAGAACACAGCCACTCTCCACTATAGTAAATTACAGCAATTATTCGGGCTTTCCATTTGACGTGCAAGAACGAGTTATTATGGTTACATAAGAGATATGTGTTCCATCATTATTATTAAGCATAATGATACGGTTGCTTTTGTTGTTTAGATTAATGCCTGGATACGAGTCGAATTAATTTAATGACTCTAATCACAAGCTTTGTTCGTTGCTTTTAATTCATTCAATTATTCCTTAATTAAATGGCTTCTGTAATACATTTTAATTTGGGTGATTATAGTGGTGAGTTGCGAGTTCTTCTTATTGCGTTGGGTTAAGCTCTAATTTTCGTCTTTATTTCAAAATAGTTACGATGCTTGGATTCATATGAATCACGAGAGGCTATCATAATCTCAGTTTTTCAAATTGTAGGTGACATACCAATATTTTAAATTATCTAGAGAAAAATAGAGAATAAAAGTGACACAGTCGGAGGACGAAATCAGGTGGGATGAAGGATCTCTTCGAAAATACCAGACAGGCCGGAGTTCGGAAAAAGGTTACCTTTCCTCCAGGATCTGAACTGGATGTAACCAGAATGGACGTGAGGACTGGTTTAGGAATATGCAGAGTCTATGTATTAACGAAAAAGCAAGGCTACGCTGATGTTAGTACCATACAAAAATAATAAACATTCGAAAAGGAGAACGAGATGCATTTGGGTCATTCGAGACATTCTGTCGTACGTCAATAATATGAGGTTTATTCTGTTTGGGTCCCGGGCCCTACGGGGGTTGATGGCAACGCGAAGACGGGCCAGCTAGCCGAGCAAGGGGCTAGACCACTCTATTATTACCAGAGCCTGCACTGGGCATAACAAGGAGATAGGTTGGCTTGCCATTACAGCATCAAGCTGACCCTTGAGAAGAGCGTGGCCGAGATGTGGGAAGAAGAAAGACTCCCTTCAATGTCAAGATTATCCAGGAGAAGGCTTTCACTCCCTACAATGGAGAGAGGAGGTTCAAAAGCAAGACATGAATAGAATAGATGATGGTCTGGAGCCGGGTTGCTGGGCCTAGTCGCCCCTCACCAGTCCGATTCCTAGTCAAAAAAATTAATGAGGATTAACACCAATATATTCTCTGAATTCAAAATTATAGCAGATCATTGTTACTTCAAATATGTATAGCTACTGGAATATGATTTTTGTTTGTGCCAATGGCCTAGAAATGAGACGAATGCAAAGATATAGCGGCAGAAAGACCAAACTAAGACCCTTAGAAGTAGTACATAAAATAATTTTGATGATATCTCTCAAGCCCTCTATATATCCTTCTGATCAACTATTTCAAGACCTGAAATGGGCCTCCGGCAAATTTATGACAAATCCGTAATTTTTCACATATAAAAATGAAACATAAAAAAACTGCATTCACAAAACATAGGGAACAAAAGATTGGATCTTTTACATCTTCCCAGAAGTCATGAAAGCAATTAGTCAATGGCCTACCTGCAAACATGAAAACAAAATACTCGTACAGAATACTTGTCAAACAATGGATACTGAAAAACAAAGTTTTTTTCCATGGTATATGATTAAAAATATCAAATACTCTCAATTCTTCAATATATTTTTTTGTATGTTAAATGTTGAGACAGGTATTGATAGATGTAAAATTCCTCTACTTATATGCATACTTCAATCATCTTATTGAACATAACATGTTTACTTCATTATAAAAAAATATGTTGACATCGTATTGTACATACATTTGTATACATAGTAGCAAAATCTCGAACAAAATATAAACTATCCATGGAGGGTGTCTCTCTCTCAGTGGACTTTATCAAGGCTAAATATTTTTTTTTGTACATAGCAGGAAAATATAAACGAAACACACTATCCATGGGCAGTCCCTCACTGAGTGGACTGGGGGCTGAGTGGACTCGTTTGATTTAGCAAGGCTAAATGTCAAACTAACCTTTTTTTAATTATATCGCTTCTGTAAAATAATGTTAAAAAAATATCCATTCGGTAACTTGCATTCTGAGATTCTTAATCGAAAAGTTTGGTGAACTCGAATATACAATTTGAATTTATAATGATAAATATTCCACAAGAGTGCGACTGATGTATTTATAGGGGGCAGGAGCGTGTTTTGTTTTGATTCATACCAAATTTGTTTTCGAACTTGGTAGATAACATTACGAACTCTTGCGATATATTTTCCAACATTAATTGAAATAATGCAGATTCAGAAAATATTTTGCTAATTTGTTTTTAATTAGATTTTCAAAAACAAAATGTTGTTTTTATTCGATGTATGGGTAAAATAGTAAATCCAAAGCGGTCGACTCACTCAGTATGATCGAAAATATCACTGAAATATTTATCGAAATAATTTTCATATTCCGTATTACTTCATATTTCTTTGAACTAGAAAACATGACGATAGAAAGTCAAATGCTTGTTCTAAATGTGGATTGGTTATTAAAATCGACTCCACCTTGAAATGAATTAGGATCGCATAAACAATTTATTAGAAGCTCGAATATTTATCTTTCTCTTTGTTTTCGTTTCGCCTTTTCCGCCCACTTTGTTTACGTTTGCGGAGATCTTAAAAGTGCCAACGTGTGTTGGCGTTTATTCTATAATTCTCGGGCTCTCGTGTGCAATTTATTGCATAAAATAGGGAAATACATACATGAAGACACGCCAAAAAAATGTCGTTTGCACGACACAAACTCCACAATAACAGATAATTTTTTTATAATATAAAAATCTGCCACACATTGAGATTTAGTATGACAATAAAAACAATCACCCATACGAATTTTTGAGGTAAAATAGAGTGATAGACCTAAAAAACAGTACAGTGTGACATAATAATGGATTGTACACATCCAATAACATAACGAATTGACGTTTGGTGATACTCTTCAATAAAAATGCCCTAGATATGTTAGGAAAGTCAATTTCGGTAGTGTCCATTTGGTCTATGTTAGATAGTTATTAGTTTGCTTTTCAGACGAAACCGTCCATATTTCATTTTTTCGTGTCGTTCTTTTTTCTTGGGGTGTTCCACTTCTTTCGCCTTTTTTCGCAGCAATAAAAATTATACGAAACATATTTTCGTTAAATATTGATTAACTGCGGAAAAACCTGTTTCTTGACGTATTTTTGTGGTTAATTCTCTTTCACAGTTTCACAAACTCAGAAAAATAATTATTCTAAAAAAATTACAGTTTGCTTTTCTAGACCTATATAGATTTTCTTCTCGTCTCGTGAAAACACACCTATAAAAATCTTGTTGTAATTCACCGTGAAAGTGTTGTAGTGCCATAAACTTTCGGGCATTAGTTTGCTCTATTCTTCTATACATACATAACGCTAGTCTTATTTTAAGCCGCTCATTATATTTCATTAACACTCGAAATGATCTTCTAATCGGTAGTTTGTGCGTTTTTGTTCGGCTTAACCAAGAAATATCTACTATGCTTTTGACATGTTTTCAGTATATTAGAACCCACAACTTATAAATAACTTTGTTTGGCCCGGACAACTTTTCTATGTTATGTTAATTTAACTGGCGTTTTGACGGTGACGGTTTATTAGGTAGTAAAACTCAAATCCTCTCTTCATGCGTGGGAGGGGCACGTCGTATATATAAAAAAATTAAAATTAACGTCATTACAGTGTGAGGATTATTTTCAACGATATGTTTAAACGAGTACGGTAAAATAGATTTCTGAATAAAGCTAAAATAAATTAATTCGACATCATAATAATTAATTGAATCGAATTATTGTCTTGGTATTATTGATACAACGAGGATTGCTCAACTATTTTTAATTTGATTCGAATTTTGAATGTCGAATCGAGCAATGTTATCAAATTACTCTATCAATTTGATAACATTGCTCGGCTATTTGGTATATCTCCAGAATTAATTAATTCAGTATTTTATTCCTATAACGCTCTCAATCAATTTTGCCGACAGAGGTTATCAGCATTAGTATAGTTGGAGTTTTTATAGCCGCACGTTTTACAAATATTAATTACTTTCTTCCCACAGAACTACTACTGTTCTGACACCTTGATTATTTAATTTCGTTACGGCAGTTTTTAATGATCCATTGATATCGTTTTGGGATATAAACATAACATAAATTTGTTGAATCTTCAATAATTTAAGTAATTAAATAAATGGATTGATATACAGGGTGTAAACTAACTCGTTGCAGGTGTATAATACGTGAATGACAGGTGTATAATAATTTTTTATAACGAATGACAATGTTAAAAATTGGAAAAATAAAGAAAACCCCGGCAATTGTCTAATGCAATAAATATTTAAATATGTGGAATTTTGAAATAATTGTTTGGGAAATGTACAAAAAGAGTCTAAGAATCCTCATTAACATTCGTTGCAGGCTAAATTCAAAATAAGGTCAATTTTACTCTAATGAAAACAGCCGATCCTCGTTATATCCAAACTTGTAGATAAAGTCAGGACCACACACAACACACCACAAACCACAAATATCAAAAAATCATTCATTACATAGTTTTTTTTTCTTAAACAGGTCGATGACTGGACACAACCCAGTTATGATTATATATGGTGGTCATTAGGCAGGTTGTGAATCATCAAGAAAATACCTTATTTCGGAGTTATAATTAAATATGATTATATTATAATCAAAATGGTAACACAAAGATTATTGAAATATCAAATGTCAGTTCACTGAAGATTGTTCTTGCTACGAAACACTTTTCCGTGCGTTTTTTGAACATTCCAATTTTTTTATTCCTTTTTGGAACAATCAAATGAATAAGAGAAGATATGTTCCATTTCACAAATAGTGTAATGAACAGGGCAGGAAAAGGTTTGTGGTGTTGTTCCGAGGCTTCGAAACAACCTAAAAACAACGTATCGGTGACTGTGTTTCGTACCCCGCTATGGACTTGGAGCACCTTTGTAAGTGGCGCCGCAGTGGCGGGATCGGGCGAATTACTACAGATAGCGCAAATTATACGTATTTGCCCCTTTGATAAATGGAGTGTTTGAAGTACAACAGTTTGAATTTGTTTGTTACAAACGTGAAAACTGCGGTTGCGTTGTGATTTGGCATGTATAACCTTTGAATTAAATTGAGCCCCGGTTTCGGAAATTGCCTTAGTAATGAATAAAATGCAGATTGAGACGATTAGTCTGCGCACCGCATTTAAACTACTGAACACGTGCACTGCGAATATGTAATTCGCCTGTCATCGTAGTGTTTACATGTAATTTATTGTCAAGTTGAAAAGTGTTTTATATTCGTGATGGATCAAGTGGTTGCAACTGGGTTTTTACCCATATCAAGCCACACCGTTTTCGAGAATCAGTCTGTGAAAAAAGGAGGTGCGTGCGATCGGGTCAAGTGATTAGCCAAGCAGCAGCGACAACAAATCAGTATAGTTCTTCTAATCCCAATTGGAACGGCAATAAAATAAGAGCACTACGAGGAGTGTTCATATGCACTACCCGGCAAATGGGAAATTTATATACTACCAGTGTTTTTACTTTCAAAGCGTTCCTGGTACAATCATACAAAAAATCTGGCGCGTGTATCCAGTTGCCCAGATTATTAGTAAAGGCGCTATCAAATATATTTGAGTAATGAAAGCTCGGCTAGCTGGAATGGACATATGTTATCTCCAGCTGCATAATATCCTGATTTTACGATATTCCTTAATCACTGCCGTGCCGTGAGGTTAGGAATTATCCATTGAAAATAATTTTATCATTATGGCTTTCTGGAGACCTTTCGAAACAAATAATAAAATCCAGTTGAGATAACATGTGTCTACTTTTACATGGGGTGATCAATTGCTATGTTGTAAGAACAAGCAACCGAAGAAATACCTCTGAAAAATAATATTCGAACGCCTATGTCAATGCGGCAAGTGCAAAGAGAATCCCTTCCCGAAACTTTTTATGTCGTTCCAATTGGGATTAGAAATACTATACTCTGTCGTATAAAAGGTGAATGAATATTTTCACTAACAATTGATAAGATATAATCAAAACTTGTCTGATGTATGAGTAAATTACTCGAATAAAAAAAATATTAATAAATATGGAAGAAATATAAAAAAATATATTGAAAATATTGTTTCTTTTTCTACATATATACATTTTCACATATTTTGAATGTGTATTACATGAAAAAAAATATGGTTCAATTCATGTTTTTTAGATAACAGTAATTATTGTTTATATCTATGGAAAAATTGAACTTGCAAAATTTGTCAATTGACCTTTTTTCCTTTCGTAGATTCATTGTAACAGAGAAGTTACAAAAACTTCCTGCACTTGCAGAGCGAATGCTTATGGCGACTGTAAACACGTCTACGCAGTATTTTCATACATGAACGCTCACCGTGGGACATAAAAACATTTGATTTGAGGTTATTTTCAGCCGAATCGTTTATTGTCATTCATTTATTATTCGCGCACTTTTGACACTGGGCCTCTCTTTGATACGAATCACAACACAAATGCCGTTTTGACGTTTGCGACCGAAAAATTTAAACTATCACACTTTGTAGACACCCATTTTATCACAGCGGTAAATGGAGATAAGTGATCCAAGTCCATAGCTCCGGTGTTACACCAAAATGAAAGCAAGAAAACAGCTATCCGAGGTTAAGTACAAAATTAATTGCACAAAGGTGTGTCATTGTATGTTATGAAAATACAAATCGTACACATGATTTCGTGTGTGTGGTTTGTGGTTTTTATTTTTTATTTTTTTATGGACATCAACTGTTAGCAGTAGTACAAGAAGTTTGTTTACACCCTGTATAATAAATGGAATGATAATAATGAGAAAAATGCGGTTACTGGGCTCCATTCGAATCAATTTCATATCCACGTAATTGCGAACAGAAATAATTACACGGTTACGAAGGAAATCCCGTTCAATTGCTAATAAACAGGCTCCTTCCATGACTTAACACTCCGCTGGGTGAGAATTTATCAAAATCTCATTATCGGCTAATTCGAGAATTCTCGGAAAGATAACGTAAAAACAAACACAAGGTTAGGGATTTTATTTGTTGTTAACCAACAAAATGTCGCTGTTTACATTGGTTTGAGTCATCTACAAAGAAAACGGTCCCATCACGATGCGGTTTGTTAAACATCGGCCTCTAGCATTAAATAAATACGGATCTCTGTAAATAATGGCTTTTTATGTGGAGATTAAGTCGTATTGTGGTTTCACTCAATGGAATTACTTGTGAGATTTTTCTTTTTTATGCGTTCTGGTATATTTTTATGGTTTTTGTGTTGTCGCTTCGCTAATATAAGGAAATGACCGTTTTTAATTGCCCGGTTTTTGTATCGGCTATGAGTAAATTTTGTGCTAATACGTTTATTGAAACAATTACAGTTTTTCACCAACCCGTAGAATTATTACTAATTTTGACGTTCATTCCTTATATTACAATTAATATAATGTGGAACAAAAATGACTATTTGTGAAATTCGGGTAACACTGTCAGGCATAGCTATAATTTCGAAAATGAAAGCGTGATACTACGTTCATGAGATATTTGTCTATAAATATATCTATAATCGAATTTGAGAAAAACTTTGGTTTATTCTCTGAACTTCAAAATTTTAAATTGATTATTTAAATATCTTAGCTCTCTATCATCCTTAGATTTGTTTTATCTTATTCAGATTTGAAACGTTCGATGTGTGAATATATCCTCCACATACAAGGTATTATTGAAGCACATGTACATATTAAAGCAGAATAATCTTTAGACTGTATTCAAAGGAGTAATTGAATTTTGAAAGAAAACAACACACACCGTTGATGCATTAAGAAGAATAATCAACGGGTCATCTCTGTGGGATAGGTAGTTCCAAGGTTATTGTACTTCGTAACCTCTTCGTGTTGTTACCAAATGATCGTTTAAATTTTGCGTAATGTTTTATTAATTAATAATTTGTCGAGTTTTAAGTGGTCCCTTTGACAATGGCACACTTCACAAACATTGAATTGACTTAGTTTATCTATAAGGCACCGGGAGAGAATTCACACAAAACCGTGAACATAGAATCTGGCCGTCTACTTTTGCACCAACTGCAACATTCGAAGGATTACAGAAATTTTAAAAACACCAATTTCAATACAAACGAACGAACAGCGAAGAACAAGTTTTCATTTTCCTACATAGTGAACTTTCACGATATCCGGAAAAATGATTCTCAATAAATTTATTGGGAACCATTCACTCTATTTACAGTTGCGATGTAAAAAAGGAAAACCAGCCCAGATTTTAATTTTAGAATTCAATGATAAAATTGGTGCCATTCGTCTTTAGGAATCTTTCAATATGTACATATATTTCAGTTATATCATGTGTATAAATCAGGCGTACTAATCGCGGTTCAACGCTAATATATCACTCCATCAATCAATTTTTTCCGCGGGCTGTTTTGTTAAAGCTTTATTAATAATTTCAGTCAGTGCTAATCGAGTGGACCACCGTGGAATACCTACTTCGAAATACTTTTCTCTGACCTGATGAATGCACTCGATTGAATGTGTCAGTTACGCCAGACGGCTAAAGTTGATCCAAATAACCGGGCAACCGGCCAACATAACTAGACTTTTTGCGTGACTTTGCGTGTGTGTTTGTGCAAAGACGACGACGTCGACCGATAAATGTGACATTCTTATGTCGGCACCTTTATTAATAGACCCGATGAAATGATATTATATCGTGATTTGGTGTGAAGTGAGTGTGTCAAGCCGTCAACATAGCTATCATAGTGCGCCTTCAGGATAATTCCGATCAGGATGTGGGCAAAGAGACGACCGAGATCAAAGAGAAAGAGGGACACCAGGAAACCGTGAACACGCCTCTGACATCTCCGTCTGATGAAATCCCCATACAGGTAAATGTCTTTATCAAAACTCGACATAGCGGGTGACAACAGATTTACTAGCACTAGTCCATATTCTTATTACAAGATTTTATTTAATTCACATGTTAGTATGTTTGGGGCAAATCTTGCAACTGAATTTTGGCCTCTTTTAGTTATCCGATTAACGTGAAATTTGGCAGGTGTTCACAATTCCGGTGACAATGCATTATAAAAATTTTGTTAGAAAAAAAACAAAATGACGGATCCAAGATGGCGGACGAGATTTGTGTTTAGATAGATAGTATTAGAGTATGTGGGCGGACAGAACCATTAGCATGTAGGCCTCTCTATCGGGCCCGTTATGCACCCACCGCTGCTGGGAATCGGTTCAGCTTTGAAGGTAACCTATTTCGCGAGCGAAGGAGGCCAGCCTTCTAACCGACACCTTTCTCACACTCTGCGGGTTCAGAGCGATGCTTCCCGTATTGCTTGCTGCCTCTGCTGGGCATTCCGTGAGGATGTGGTGGCTCATCCTCCAAGCTCCACCTGCATTCAGTATCATCCGTGATACCTATAATGTTGAGGTGCTTGTTTAGATGGCAGTGCCCCGTGATGAACCCTACCACTATTCTGATTTCCTTTCTGCTCAGTGTGAGCAGAGTATTGGCCTTCCTAGTAGAGAGGCCTTCGATGTGGAGTTTCGATTGTCTCATGCCAGGAGCTTCTTTCCATGCCTCCTGGAATTTTACTTCCAGGATTCTCTTCATGGTTGAGACGCTCCATGATCTAGAACCTCCTAGTATTGGTTCTGGTCCAATCGTTGAGTTTTTTTGCACCTTGTCTGGCCAAATGGTCGGCCCGTTCGTTTCCGAGCGCACCGGTATGACCGGGGACCCACAGTAGCTTTACCTTATTGGCGATGGATAGCCTTTGCATATCGTCAATGCATTCCGACACCAGCAGCGAACTGACTGTGCATATCTTGATTTGCTGGCAGTGATAGCATCTGTTGATATTTTCTCTTACACAGCCGAGTATGGCAAAAACTTCTGCCTGAAATACTGAAACAAAATTTCCCAGGGCATGGTAGAGTTCAGCTTCTGGAGATTGCCCATATACCCAACGCCGGCTGATTCACCCAACCTGTGTACCAGATGGTCCCATTGGTGGTTGCCCCATCTGCTCCTAGTCCTCCCTTTTGGGAATGACTGACAGCGGCCTTTTGGTGAATTGTATAACAGGTGGAGAATTGTCCCCTGGCATCTCAAGGAGTGGACAATCCTTCACTGTTTGATTCCATAATCGAGAATGTTCATACATTCCCTGGCTCCGCCATTGGTTGGAGCTTCTCAAGCGAGCGATGGCTTTGCGTGCCTCGTGTTCAATGAAGAGGTGCAATGGAGGCAGTCCTATGAGTGTCTCCAGCGCCCCTTGTTGTCGCAATACAGGTCTTTGTACCTTGTCTAATTGGGTTTTTGATTTACCGGATGCTGTACCTTGCCACCATACGATGCCTCCGTACGTAATCATTGGGCGTATGAGAGTCGTGTAGATCCAGTATAGAATCTTGGCTGAGTCCCCACGTACTGCCAAATGCCCTTCTGCATGCCCAGAACGCGGCTGTGGCTTTCCGAATTTGTGTTCGATATGCTCGTTCCGTTTAGCTTGTAGGATGACTCCAAGGACTTGACTGACTTTTGTATTGCAGGAACCTCCCATTGAGTTGGACGTTTGGGAGGTCTCCTGGCTTGCGTTTGCTGGTGAAAAGCACCAGAGATTTGTGTTTAACGTCCGATTCGATTCGAAATTGGAATGTGGGGGTTTTCGGGGTCGAAGATCATGATTTTTTTGTCAAAATTCGTAAAATCAAAATTGCGGCTCCAAGATGGCGGACGATATCTGTGATTATTGTCCGATTCCATTCAAAATTTGTATGAGGGGGTTTTCGGGGTCTGACGATATGAATTTATTGTAAAAATTCATAAATTGAAGATGGTGGAAGAGTTTTGTGATTATGGACTGTTTCTATTCAAAATTGGTATGTCGGGGTTTTGGGGATCGGAAATTATGAGTTTCGTCGAAGATAACTTTTTTGTCAAAACTCACAAATTGAAGATGGCAGTTCCAGGATGGCGGACGAGTTAATATTTAGATGGTCTCCTCATTGATGAACTAGATAGCTCAATACTTACAGGAAAAAGGCCTCATAATAACGATGCTTCAACAAAAATGCATAGATAGAAAAAGCCCAAAATGAAATAATTAATCGAAAACCTAAAGACAAGCAGATTCAAAAGCTTATCGCTTTTGTATTCGAACTGAAAACTGCGCGACAAGCTTTTGAATCTGTAACTCACGAGATAACCTACGTCACACATCCAAAGCAATGATTTTTTTACGTTTTAGGGCATTTGAATAAAAGGTTGTCTTTGAAAAGGTTTTTATTTTATTTCAGATATCCAGACGAAATTTGGTGGGTTTGATTTACAGCACATTTCGACATATCTGTCAGATTTTTACAACTTTCGGTTTTACCGGAAAAAGTGTTTTGAATTCCAATTGAAACATCTTGAATATTTCAATATCATGAGGTATGCACTTTGAGGTAATTTTAGGTGCTGTGTTGCCCACAGTGGGGGTCATTTAAAAAAATACTCATTGGTATAACAAAAGTTATATCATTAAATTCGAAGCTGCGGGGTTATTAATCCAATTATCATTATTTTCATCGTTATTATCTATATATAACAAGAAATTTACCAAAAAAATTTCAAAAAAAACAGTAGGTACTCTGGATTTCCTGAAGATTCCAAAATATGAAAAATAAATTAGCAATGAAACAGGAAGTTTTAAATAAGTGACAAACAAATATGTCAAAATAATGTCCCTATGCTGTAAGAAATTGTAAAAGAGCTCCAAAAAGGGGTGCTAGTAAATCCGTGGACACTTTCTAATTTTTCATAATATACGAATGATATATGATTAATAAAGCTGATCACCAAGGTTTAATTGACATAACTGATCATATATATCACTCTTTACCGGATGATCCATTTAAAACGTAACATAAGTATGGAGGAAGACAGAAGAGAGGTTAATTGTTATTTTCAGGGGACATTCGTCTTTCAAGATATTTAAGATTTAAATTCATCACCCTTAACCACTTGAAATTGATAATTTTTTTTAAAAAGCATTTTTATTTTCACAGTAACATCTTTTCATATAAAAATGGATGAGCGATTTTTTGAGAGTTTACATATATCTGATGACCTACAGTCTTTAAAAGTTGAATAGAATATGAGAAATACTATTTCAAACACGACTTCGGAATATTTTTCAGTTCTATCATGTATCTTAATATAAACTTTTTTTCGAGTGCCCAATCTTAGTTTGTTTATGTTTTTGAAAGTCGCGAATTCTAAGATTTTAGTACGATGAACTATGAGAAAGTAAAACAAAACAACAAATATTGTGAGATGATAAACAAGTGTCAGTTTAGAACACAATTAGAACGTTAAGTCGAGCAGAGTTTCAATCTAGAGAAAACCTAATTGTTTTGTCCGGACAATCGCCGCCATAAAAGTCAAATTCAACATTAATGTTCCTTCACGGGGAGATATTGGAAAAAAATAATTTAAATTCTTCACCGTCAGAATCAACATGTCTGCATTCTTATGGTATCGCGATCGTGATTACCTTACGCCGCGAGAATACCAATGTCAGTTATGTGTATTGAATTTGTTCATGCCCGACAGCGCTGCCAACCTCGCGAGCTATTAAAGTTACACTCATTAGTCGATACTGGTATTTTATGTTCGACCGTGGTTATGTTAACTGTCGACATAAACTGCCATTACCGAGTTGCCGTTTTATTATAGTCAGTTGTAAACATTTTGAAGGTTTAATTAACGACCCCATAAATTATGGCAGCCGGATAAAAGTTATGGCGCTGTGTGTACCTCTATAGAGTCGATTCCCAACTATTTTTATGTTTCATCATGCCATGTTCGAACAGTAAAATTGGATTTTATTACTCGGCTAGCATTGAGGAAGGTGTATATCAAATCAAATTTCCACTGAAAATTAAATACCATTTCTGTTAACTGCCGAACGCTCAAGTGGCCACTAAAAAACGTTAACATGCATTTTATTATCACACACGAATTCATGCCGATGATCTCCTTAATGGAACTAGGCTACGTTACGTTACTTTATGGGCAGAGATACGCCAAAATAAAATTCGTTTCACCAAATTGGCCAATTTTACCCTCTGCTAAGTTTTCTTAGGCATTTTAAGATACCGTTCGTAGACAACACAGACCAGAACATACGAAGCAGTAAATGGCTCGAATAATTTTATTTCATGACTACTCCACATCAATCCATGAATTGTACCAGGAATGGAAGTATGGAAAATTCACTTTCTTAGTTATAGAAAACTATTATGGTTATATTACTTTCCAATGTGTCTGGTATTGTAATATCGAGTGTCAAGCATGAATAGTGCCTAAATAGTATATTATGGTACAAGTGTTTAACTTGAGATTTCGCGTGCTTTTTAGTTCATGAAACAAGGATTATGATGCAGGTATGATAAAAAAGTTATTCACCAACCTTTGAAATGTAGCAGGTTCGGTGCAAAGTCCAAATGATATTTGGATATAACTATTGATACAAAAAAATCGTCGTCTATATATTACACCTTGCAAAAAAATCGATTATTTCTATAATTCATTTCACGAATGAAGATCAAACTGAAACGATTAATAATTTTCGAATCAGTTCTCCTAGACAGACTTCAAGCATTTTGTACTAACTGAAAATATGTTTTCAATCTGTACATATTTAATTAATTACAGGGCCTGACTGACTATAACCCACTGAGTGACATACGATCAACGCCCAGACTAAAAGAGCTAAAATTTTGTAGATTTTATTGATAGTCCATCCCTAAGTGAGAATGAAAGTAGCGTTAGTTTTGAAGTTCGAGTCATGGAAATTGGTATTTTGGCTTTTCTTTTCAAATTAAGAAACATGTATTTTAGGGTTTTTGAAAATTCAACCTCAAAGGGGTTTAAAATGGGGGTCGAAAGTTTGTACAGGAGTACCGTTAGTTTTTAAGAGTTAGGGTCATCAAAATTGCTGTCCGAGGTTTTTGTTTCAAATAAAGAACTATGTGTTTCAGTGTTTTCTAGAAATTCAACCCCTAAAGGGGTGAAGTTGAGAGTGAAAGTTTGTATAGGGTTCCGTGAGTTTTTAAGTTAGGGTCATAAAAATTTGAATTTGAGGAATTTGTTACAAATAAAGAAGAAATACGTGTTTCAGTGTGTTTAGAAATTCAATCCCTTAAGTGGTGAAATGGGGGGTGAAAATTTTATGGGGTTTCTCTTAGTTTTTAATTTTTTTGGCTCTTCCTAAAGGGGTGAAAAGGGATAGTGAATTTGTAATAGGCGTCACAAGCATTATTTTCGTTGTCAAATCAATTATGCCACCCAAACAAGATAACGGGAAACGGGATAACGGAAAGCGGGCAAAAATATAAATTCCACGCGGACGAAGTCGCGGGTACACACCAGCTAGTTCCTTATATAAATATATGGGATTTTTATTCCGATTACAGGAAACATATGTTTTTGATAATGCATATATGAAAATTTGAATTTACTTTTGATTGAAATGAAACAATAATCTCGCCAGTGAAAATCCTTACGTGAAGCACGATAATGAATGCCCTCGAACAAACAAATTTCGTGTACACATTCATGTATACAGTCGTCGCCTCCCGATTACCGGTTGGTTATCTAAAGTGCTTTCCACTTATCGACCGCATCTGCCGTTAATTAGTAGTTGATTAGTGTTGGGGTGCAGGTGTATCAATTCAGACACCACTTCGTCACACCTGACGGTGGATGTAGAGTTTGGTATTTTTGGGTCACACAAGATGTCATATGGGTGCAATGATCATGTATGTGGAAGAAAAATGTTTGTTTCTGAATTGTTTGTTTCTGAAAATAGAAAGCCGAAAATTCCCATAAACACATATTAATCTCTTGATATACTGACAGTATCAGCAAAAACAATAGTATATTGTGTGACAAGGGATGAAACAAGATGCTGGCTTCACCTGAAGTCTGAAATCGTGTTTCAGCCCGTTTCATATTACCTGTAATGAAACTGGGAGATTCAATGTCTGAAAGCCAGTCGAAACGAAACAATTTTAGACGAATAGCGCTGAAGAAATTTTAGTCTTGTGAATAGGACATCTGTCAGTTTACTCAATGGTTAGAATAACAATTGTGTAGCGATTCACAATAAACGAAAGCTATCCTGACAGTGTTGAATATGATTCCAACTTCATTCAGCGTGCAGAAACTCGGGCAGAAACCGATGGCCCACAGTCGCATTGAAATTGTCTTGTTTCGTCTGACTTAACAGACAGTGAAATTCGCAGTTTCAATGCAGGTATAGTTCAAACGTTTCCGGTTGGCGAAGTAGGCAATAAATCATTGGTGAGACCTGACATACGACTAAGCCCTACTTGTTTGAGATATACTTAAGGCACGACCAGATACGCACGACCCTGAATAAGCTACGACTAACGTTGCGGTAAAATTACTTACCAATGATTTATTGCCTACTTCGGCAAGCGAAAACGACGTTAGTATAGTATGAAAATAAAAATAATATTTATAAATAAGAGATGCTCAACTCATAATATTTCATTTGGATTAATTTTATTGGTGAATACCAGTCGCGTTTGTTGAAATATTTTTTCACGTGTTTTATTTATAACTGAATTTTTCAAAGTGCACTTCAAAGGAAACTATTCAGGTTGAGCATTATATTTGCTGAATGCCTTATTCTGAAGTTGATTAGACGAAGAGAGTCAGGTGAGGAGTGGAAATAATCACTCGAATCTTTCATTCGACATATGTTTCCCCAGAAAAATACCCCTCAACTCTACTGATGAGGGGCAAATATCCCGAAACTGGCCTACAGGTGGTCAGCCCGAGTGAGGTGATTAATATTTATCCATTTCGCCAAGTACTTTTGTAGGACTTTGCACGATTATCCATCGCATGTAATCCAATGTTCGTCGAGGTATTAGCCAGGAAGTCGTCGTTTCCTGATATATATTTGACCCAACCGATTGTATAGGTAGTAATAGTGAGGCGTCTGGAAAAATAAGACATTTTCCATGAAATCCGCTCACTATTATGTGTCACAGATATCTGTCATGTATTGCAAAACATCTGAAGTTCTATGTGTATGTGATGTCGAAAATTATTCGTAAAATCAACAGATCATATTCACTTTGACACGTGCCATCAGCTGCTATACATATTTTCTTGTGAGGAAAAAAAATTGTCCTAAATGTGATTTATGAATTTAATTTCACGGCGGTTTATTTTCATCCCTTTGCAAATGGATGGCGTTGATACAGAAAGTTAGTTGTCTTAAATGGCCATATATTTCAAATTACTTGGGGTACTTATGTCAATGTTATTTTTTTGAGGGTTGATTGTCACCTAGCATCCCCTTTGTAAACGGGTGACATGGATACAGAAGTTCAATTGGCTGGTTCTAAACGTGATGTATGGATTTCAAGTTGGATAATTTTTTCTAACGAAGCTTTTGTCAGTTCCGATTTTCAAAGTTTCCTAGAATAAAAAAATCATGAAATATATGAGAAAAAGTCCTCAATTAGTTGGGGTTCAGTTAAGTACTTGATTATCCATCGCCTATAATATCTGTTATATTTTGTACAGGTCGACTGGAACCAGTGGCGTATCTAGGAATTATGCTTGGGGGTAATGACATAAAAAAGTTAAATACCTCTACTTATAGGTACAAAAAACATAAGTACTTTTTTCATTCAAATTCAAACAAAAATACAAAATGTAATCAAATAAAAAATATATATATGCATATACTTAAGTAGGTACAAAAACAAAGATCACAAATCACAAAACGAATTCCAGCCGTATTTCTTATTTGCAAACCTTTCAATAACATCTGAAACATGTATTTGCACATCTCTATGAACATGAAGTAGAGCTAATCCAATTAACCCCACTATCTGGCATTGTATTTAAAATATGAAGACACTTTTTTATCAAGGGAAATATGTTAGCGTCACAAGATTTAAAAAGAAAAAAAATTAAATTCAAAAATATAATACTTACTATCAGCTGTACATATGAAACAATGTAATTTCGATGGAAAAAATTGTTTTCATTGAATTTAGATAATGTGAGGCTATTGTTTATTCAGTAATTTGTTTGGAACCACCGATTTTATTAAAAACCTAATACTTGTTCACAGAATGACTCCATATTCTGTTTTGCTTCCTGGAGCACATTTTACATGCCTACTCGATAATATCACGCTATAAAATTGTATAAAAGTTGATTATTTTGTCAATTATAAATTTCTGAAGTTAACAAATAGAGAAATTAAATAAATATTGTCAATTTTTTTTATAGATATTCCACATTATTATCAGTTTTGTGTTGCAAAGGCATTTTAAAACGATTAAAAAAACATTTGTATAAAATATTCATAAACAAATGAATAAGTTGAATATTTTTCAAAAATTGTTTTCTTGCATTAGATTGCTGAGAGTTTATTATTATTCTCCTAATGCAAAAAAACATTTTTTTTTAAATATTCAACATATTCATTTGTTAATAAATATTTTATAAACAAATATCGTATTTTTTTCAAAACGTTGTAAAATGCCTTTGTCAAACATAAAACTGATAATAATGTGAAATGTAAATTAAAAAAATTTTACAATATCTACTCGATTTCTCATATTTTGTTAACTTTAGAAATACCTAATTAACAAAATAATCAACTTTTAAACAATTTGATAACGTGATATTATTTAGTACACATGTAAAATGTGCTCCTAGAAGCAAAAAAAATTATGACGTCATTCTGCAAACAATTCGATTTCTAATAAAATCGGCGGTTCCAAAAAAACTACTTAATTAATAAAATTCAATGAACATTTTTTTTCTAACGGAATTACATTCTTTCAAGTATTCAGATGATACTATAATTCTTATGAATTTTTAAATTTATATTTAATAGTATAAAAAAAATCTCGAGAGGTGCTGTACTCCTGCATTAACGCCCACGCGGAGCCCTATTTTCAACGTTGAATTAATATTATACATTTTTGAGATAGAGTTTCTCTTCATGAACCTGTTTTTTTATTTTCTCTATCATCAATAGTTTTTGAGCTATTGCCAAAAGACTAGGTCATTTTTTATTTTTTTTTATAGCAAATTCTTGTTGGCGGAAAAAATCGAAAAAGGTTTTAGTAGAGATGTGAAGTGTGGTGGTTCCATCAATTAAAAAAAAATCTGTTTCTTGGGGGCCCCATTACCCCTCCCTTGAATACGCGCTTGACTGGAACGATATTCCCATAATTGTATTCCAGATCTGTATAATAAAAATGAATCTCGATTCTTTGTAAGCGCAAAACGTGAGAACGGCTGGACCAATTTGGCAATTTTTTTTTTAATGTTGATAATAGCCCGAGGATGGTTAATACGGAAAAAAATTAGGAAAGTTCCCCGGAAATTAGAAAATTTGGGTATATGAGAAATTTAGCAAGAAAAAGACTATCGAGTCATTAATTACCAAAGAGGAAATAGCTCAGCAATTACTGCCTACCAAGCAGGAGGTCACAGGAACGAATCCCGGTCAGGTACATTTTTTTTCATTTTATAAAAACAACGGCAGGACCGATTTGGTTAATTTTTTTTTGAAAGTTCGTATTACTCCGAATAAGGTTTTTCGGGGAGGAAGGATTTTTAGAAGAGTTATTGGAAAATTTTACCAAATTTTTTTCGGGAAAATAACGAACGGGGTAACAGGAAAACGGGATAAAGCGTTAACGGGCTAACTGAAAAACGGCATAACGGGAAAACGAGATAACTCGAGAACGGGATAACGAAAAAACGGGATAAAAGGAAAATGGGATAACAGGAAGCAGGCAGAATCGAAGGCATACCCTAGATGGAACAACACAAAAAAAACATAGGAACAAAGATATTCTACGTGGACGAGAGTTTTCAGAAAAGAAAAATTGAGGAATATAGAAATTTGTATTTTTTAAGATTGTTTCCCTTTTATTGTTATTAATTATGCATGTAGTTATTGAAAATAGACATAGGTAAAATAACAATAAATGGAAGGAAAATCAATAACCATATTCTTACCTCCCCAGAAAAAATGTGGAGTCGATATCCTTAACGAATTCAGACCGTTTCAACCCTCAACGTGTGTACCATGTTCCAATAAAAACTCCTAATGATAATTCGCCATCAAGTAAGTAATCTACTATCAATAAAAACAGGTTAGTTTGGTCTTTAGGGCTGACTTTTCATTATGTACGCTGTCGGACAAAGATTAAGCTTCGAACGGGGATATTTAAGGGTTAGTTACGTTAATTACATGACGCCAATGGGCGATCGATTTCCCAATTTCCCCATGGTATACAAAGCGGGTTATAAGCTCGATACGTTTCTAAATGAAATGACGACTACAAAGAGGAGACCGACTCGAACGCGAGGCACAAAAGGAGAAGAGAAAAATCTGTCTTTCGCCGGGTTCACCCTCACGTTTTCTCCTGCAATATTATTATATTATCCTGGCATGCCGCATTAAATCGCCGTTGCCGAATAAAAAGCCCTCTCCGGCGGAAATATATGAGGACGTCAAGGAAACGGGCGACAGTGGCGGCGTTTTATTTTTCGCTACTAAAGAAACTATCGAACATATCTATTCTGAAGCTCAATAGTTTTTGTCGAATGAATGGTTGTTTTTCACACAACTCCCTCTAGTCTCTATAGTGAAAATTTTGTTGAGAAAATATTTGGTTTTTCTGCACTAAGAAAAAGTTAGCATTATCACAATTAAATTATATATATAATGAAAAAGGAATGTGTGGCATGATGGACAGATTATTAAATTAAAGAAAAAAAGCCTCCTCAAGCGGGACTCGAACCCACAACCTTATGCTTTCCGGACATACGCTCTTACCACTGAGCTATCGAGGCTATAAGAATCGACACACTTTACTTCCTTAATTTAATGTGAATGTTGGAATGAATCGAACGTACTCAGCAATGGCCGTCGAGACCCGGTACCTATTCACCCAACATCATCGTCGAATTGACGATTTCAGTAGAAGATCTAGGAAGATGATCTCCAACCACTGATAAGATTTAGCCAAATATATAATGTGAAAGTGGGAAATTATTGTCCGAGAGAAATTATGAAAAAGGAATTTGTGGCATGATGGACAGATTATTAAATTAAAGAAAAAAGCATCCTCAAGCGGGACTCGAACCGTTGGGTGAATAGGTACCGGGTCTCGACGGCCATTGATAAGTACGTTCGATTTTCGATTCATTCCAACATTAACATTAAATTAAGAAAGTTAAAGTGTTCGCGAGTGTGTGTCGATTCTTATAGCCTCGATAGCTCAGTGGTAAGAGCGTATGTCCAGAAAGCAAAAGGTTGTGGGTTCGAGTCCCGCTTGAGGATGCTTTTTTTCTTTAATTTAATAATCTGTCCATCATGCCACAAATTCCTATTTCATAATTTCTCTCGGACAATAATTTCCGACTTTCACATTATATATATATATATATATATATATATATATATATATATATATATATATATATATAATATTTTATTGTAGGCATTATAAATACATTTCATAACTGAAGTTATTTAATTAATTTAATAAATTATGGTAAATAATATAAAATATATATATACAATATTTTATTCTCTAATTGTATTCGAAAATATTAAAGTTTGGACGTACAATATTTGCTGCAATATTTTTTTATATTTTTGAATACTGGAAACTTTATGGAATCAAAATCAAATCCTAAAATAGTAATGATTATTATAATATGAGTATTGCGTTCAAAGCTGTATAAAAACAAATGACGATAAAAACATATAACGACAAATGATGAGATGAAACGAAGATCATGTTCATATTGAACATTATTCGAAAAATGTTAACATGGACTATCACTGCATTTGCTTGATTTTGAAAACTGGCAACGATAATTTTTCTCACCTACCATTTTTTACTGAACTAACGAAACGTTAGTGTGAAACAGAGATAGTTTTTAGTCAACTCTAATATCCCAACAGATGTTGAGACGAAATCCCTTTTCCTTTTTATTTATGAGGTATCTTGATGACGTTTCTATATAATGCGTGAAGATTTTCTGGCTATGAAACAAACTTGTTTTCATGGCTTTTGTAATGACCTAATAAACATATCGCATAAGTCGTTTTTGCAAACGGGTTTTTGTAGACAAGGGGATTTCGTGACGCTGCATTAGTTTCGCCCATTCAGTGGCGGTTTTGCAAACATTCTTTATATAGCGTACCTTAATGCTTCATTTGACATTAATTTCTTCGAGAATTTCTTGCATTCTGTGAGAAAGTTGTTTTTATGTTGGATAACAAAGAGAAAACATAAAATATCTTGTGCAGGAAGTATTTGAAAAAATGGCCTTTGTCGTTTGTCTCACACTTCGACGTTTATTCCTAAATTAAGTTTTTTAAGGAGAATCATCAGAATACAGTACTTTTATGCAGTTTTGCAGAATGTTTTCTTGCAATCGCTCGGCAACAACATAACGTCAATGGTGGGGATGGAACACGACCCACGAGGAATTTTACCGACTTAAATGTTTCCAACTAGTTATATTTTTTTTTTTATGTTGTGGTTCCCACAAAAAGGGATATCCTGTAATGTTCAGAGAACATCGTGGAAACCAAGGGAAAGAAGGTAGGAGTTGGTGTTCTTCTTAAATTTCTGGAGGTTGTATGCCTCGGGGAACACCTCCCTAGGCAATGAGTTCCAAAGCCTCGCTGTTCGTTGGATGAACGAGTCTTTGGAAAGTGATGTTCTGCAGGTCTCCAAAGTGACCACGAAGGGGTGTGATGACTGAACTTGACGGGTTAGTCTCGAAGAGACTGCCAAAGCAGGAACGATTGTTGATATTTCAGAAGAGCATCGCCCATGAAAATATCTATAAAATAGAGACAAATCGCCAACTTTTCTACGGTGTTCCAGACAAGTGAGCGAGTTTGTAAGCGAGGCATCAACGACGAGACGAATTGCCCTTTTTTGGACAGAATCCAATAGCCTCAGGATATGTTTAGGTGCCGCGCTCCAAATATGGGAACAGTATTCCAGGACAGGTCGGATCTGTGCCTTATAGATCATAAGCAGCTGAGTGGGGTGAAATAGCTCTTGGCACGAAACAAAAAACCAAGTTTTTGGGATGCACTTTTGGCATAAGTATCCCTGCATAGAATTTTAATTTGCTTGGAACGGAAAAATGTAATACATCCGAAACGTCGACACCAAAGTACATAAAGGTGCATTATACAAATCGATAGACGGAAAGAGTTTTCAAAAAGCTTCAGGATATTTGCCAGTTCTGCGATTGCCCTGGGAACGTCACATGTTCACCACGCGAGGTGCCATACGCCAGTTGCCATCCGTGGGTCGAAGTGAAATTATTCGAACTTTAAGAGACCTACCAGACGCTCAATCTTTTGATCAAAAGCTTGAGCCAATCTATTGAATCAAGCATGATTGACCGTCTAAGAACCCGTTTGACGCTTGAGCCAAGCATCGTCAGAGATTGATGGAAAGTTGGATTGACTCAAGCGATTGACCGTGTAAGACGGTTCTGAAGCATTCCTTCAGTTGCGTGTTCGGCAACAACTATGGAGATATCATACTTCCCAAACTACAGAAGCGCACACTGAAACGAATTCGGATCGCGAGTTTATCAGCCTGTTGATCGATTTGTGGTAGAAATAAAAAAAGTAGGTCATCAGAAAAAATTGTGGGGGTCTTAAAAGCGTTGAAACCGGCTCCACTATTAATAAATTAAAACAAAAAATTAATGTTTTGAGAACGAATTCTAACAGGGAATACAAGGCGATGGAGGGAAAAAGTGCCCGGGACGTCAGCGGATGGCATCCCGGAACCGTCGCTCTGGTATTACAACGAACTTCTGGTTCCGTTTCGCGCAGAACGTTGACTAAATGTTCGTGAGTGAGGGGTTTCTCAATTTATACCACTCCTTGGACCAACGTCGTTTTCTCTTTTTTTTGTTTTTTCTGCTTGAGGACAATCAGTGTCAAGGTAAGAAAGTCCCAAACTGTTTTTGATACCATTTATTCAATATTAGGTATGAGGTATGACGTATACACTATATCTATTCACGACAATATAGACAATTCACGATAGATAGTACACTTTGCTTTCCTAGTCGAAAAATCCACTACGAATGAGTTTTGATCAACACATTGAAGCGCGCGTCAATCGATTGACTGAATCATTTGATCAAAAGGACGTTCCTAATTTCATCTGGTCATCAGTTCGAGAGAGGTTCGGTAATTTTATAAACTTTCCTGAATCGTTAATCGATTATACCGAAATTACTTACTCACGAAAGCAAGTAGAGCGGGGCATATATTGAAATTATCTGCAATCCGGATAATATATTCGTGAGCAACGAGTAAAATGCATAACTACTTCACCTACATCGAGGAGCGATTGATTTCAGACGACCAATCTCGTGTTGGGACGAGTTTTCTAGCCTCGATCAGACAGGACATTTTTAGTTATTTTAAATGGAACGAAATCATTGATCATAGATTATTTTCAACTAGCATATTGAAATTAGCGGGACTTCGTGTTATGTTGTGCCGTGTAAATGTTGTTGAAAACGAATGTCAAAAATTGTTTTTTTTCGACAAGGTATTCATAAAGAGGGGAAGCTCAGGCGGCGTTGAAAACGCGATATTGTCGTGCTTGACTCCGACTTGTTTGCATAATGTAATGTGCGTTAGGCATTAAAGTTGCATTATGTATGTGACCGTGCGTGCGTGTGTTATGAGATCTTTCGACCGCAAGACACCTGCTGGGCCGTTTTTTCCCCATGCACGATCATAAACCACTAGAACAGCTGCTTCATCATTATCGAATAAATTTACACTGGTAGGTAGGTGTTATTCATATCGTTGTACTGTTGTTCGATTTATAACATTCGTGTTCGTCGGGAGTAAATTTCTGTCGGGCGGCGTTTGTTTCGTTTTTTGTATTCTTATAGGATAAAGAGAGTATTTGATTCGTGGGTTATGTCTTTTGCTCCTCATGGTATTTTTATCTATTTTTTTTACACAAATAAAATTAGAATTTCCGGTTCTTATCAGTGGTTGCTATAACTGACCGATCATATATTTTGCAATGCAATTGTAATAACTTCACAGACGAGAAACTCGCCTCGAGTCCGGAAACTATTTTGTTGGTTTTGTTCAGTTAATTCTGGATGTTCATGTATATTTATGATCTGAAACACTGCAAAATAAAATTTTAATAACAATATATTTATTGTGTTTGTGGTGAACATGGACTTTGGCGGACGACAAGTAGAGAGCCCGACAACAGGCGAGTAATCTAAACGCATTTGTACGCCGAACGTAAAAACATGAATGAGAAATGTAATCCTTTAAATCCTGTGGAGTGTAATTTTGTACATTCCTTTTTGAAAGTAAGGCCGGTGTCACAAGCATTTCCAAGTTTTTTTTACCGATCACAACCGCAAAATCAAACCTATTCGCCTTATTCAAAATAAATCAATGGATATATTTTTAATCTGGAGATTTGTTCCATGGTTACCTATACTGAGTATAAAGGAAACCAGTGTTCATATTGCTTAACATTTTTTTCATTATTTATTTGCAATGAAAACCTGAGAATTACTCAGTAGTTAGTATGGTTTTCCCAATATCAATTGCAGAAGCATAAAAAAGTCTTGCGGTGAAATCCTGTGAGCAGCAGTGGCGGAGATAACTAATTTTATTTAGATATTTTAAGATTTCAAAAATACTTCATAAATAATGAAAAATGAAAAAAAATTAAAGACAAGCTTTTATTTATACAAATACATTAAGAAAGAAAAATAATTTCTTTCATTGTTTGATGTAGGTTACTAGAATATCCTAAAACGTATTTCGATCGGCACACACCAAGACCACAGACGCTACTGGTTTTTAATCTTTCAGAGCTATTAAAACACAATTATAACGCGTGATTTATGACCTTCCAGTATAGACACGCCTATACAAGCATCGATGTCCGACGATTGGCCCAGACGAATCGGTTGTAGAAAAGCGACAGCTGTCACTCTAGTCCACGTTGACTATCGGCTCTTTCGATCTACCGTATGCCGACGGAAAATGTTTACGAGTAGTACAGACGCTCGTGTTAGCGAAGTGAGTTTTTATTTGCTCCCTATAGAAACAGCTTCTGCAATTGATATTGGATGGACTATACGAGTATATTGCCAAACTCGAGTAGGCTATGGCTGAAAGCCATTAGCAACCAGACAATAAGTTCTTAGTTACCATTGCCTATGTCAGTATTAAATTGATTTGTTGTGTAGCATATCGATTTATAAGTCTTCAATAATACCTTTCTTAAAAATATTACTCTAAAAGAAATTATTTGAAATCAGCGAATAGAAGTTTTGATGATCTCAGGTTACGGCGATCGTAAAAGAAGTATGCCAGAAGTATGCGACATCTTTAATGAAAAATATCCTGATCGAGAACCAATAAGCAAATCGACTGTAAGCAAAATATTACATACATTTAATGAGATTGGCAATGTGCTGTGCAGAAAATTCCAAGAAAAGCCGAATTACATCCATATAAGTTAAACTTGTACATGACTTAATGAGATGACTTCGATAGACGCATGGAGTTTTGTGAAATTACCCAAGAAGTGTATAATGTAATAATGGCTTTGAATTTAATGTTTTATTTTCCGATAATCAATTTTGTATAAACGGTACCGTGAATACGCAAAATTTTCGTTATTGGGTAACATAAAATTCCAATTGGTCGATGGAAGCTTATACCCAATATTCCCAAAAGGTAACTGTGTGGACTGGGATTCTTAGAAATACCATTGTGGGACCATATTTTTTACGGTACTGTGACGGGTGAAAATTATTTGGAAATGTTACAAACTTATATAGTTCCATATTTAACTGTAACATTTCCAGACATTCATCCAGGTCGAATAGTTTCTACTATTTGGTTCCATCAGGATGAAGTCCACGTGATCCTCGAGTGGTTAGATATTTTCTCAATGAAACCTTTCCCAATCGCTGGATTGGACGACGCAGTCAGATTAAACGGCCTGCTAGGTCCCCAGATTTAACTCCCATGGACTTTTTTCTCTGGGTTTACTTAAAAAGTAAAGTGTATATAAATCGACCTACCAATTTGGAAGACCTTCAAGAGAGAATTCGAACTGAAATTCAACGAATTACACCAGAGATGTTGTCAAACGTAACCCAAGAATTCATCAGACGTCTTGGATATTGTCAACTAACCCAAGGAGTCAGTTCGAGCATTTGTTGTAAATTTTTTATTTGTTTATTTTTACTACTTATGATATTTTCATTGCAAAATAAATAATTAAATAATGGATGTTAAGAAATATTAGCACGGTTTCCTTTATACTCAGTATACTGTAACTTGAAGTGTTACAATGACGTATGTGGTATGGTTGAACTCAGAAAATATGATCTTTCAATTTTTTATATAAAAATATACCCTTTAATTTAAAAAAATATCGATGACGTCATATCTTGTAAGGTGGTGGGGATTTTTTTCTTTAAGGGGGAAAATAAAATACAAAATCGACCTGTCCGAGCTTTACCTCCGAAAATGATAATGGAGCGTTTCCACACTTTATGAACGCTCTGTATAATAGTAATAAATGCTTTTATTGACAAGGTTTATCTTACAGACAATTATGTGGTATCTTGTCAAAAGGCAGAGTTCAAACCACCTGACGATGCAAGTGTTTGCTCTTCCACTCAACCAAAGTGTATCCACACATCTAGAATGTAGATGAATGGGTAACAGAAACTGAAATATTTACATGATTAACAATTATTACCCCTGTACCGCAAAAAAACCTCATATCTTTCTGAATTTAAAAAAAAAATACAAAAATTTACCTGATGTAATGAAGGAAAGTAAACCGAATTCTCAAAGTATCCGAGAATCATATATTAGAGGTAAGATACCCGAAAAAGTTATACATTTTGCTAATGTTTAGAAGCTCAGCTCAAGATAGGATCTGGATAAAAATGTACGTTTCTTCCACCCGGTAGAAAGTGATTCGCTTTGTTTTTACACACCCCCGAATAATTTGAAATTTTGCACACGCATTGAGAACCCATGACAATACAATAATTTGATAGATATGACTTGGTATTCTCAACAAGATTGTCAGAAAAAAATTTAATTCACAAGATTTGGTGAATTCACTGGTGAAATGCCTAATTTACATTTCGAAGATTTGTCGAATTAACTGGTCTTGTACTTTCACCAAAAGTTATTTAACCAGAAGCTTGGGACAACAAAGTGAATGCATTTGAATGCTTGATACAATGTGAGAAAGTGTAAACCGAAAATAACCTACACAATCGGTTTATTTGCGTCCACTTTAATAAAAATGTTGGTTCAAATTAAATACATTCCAAGATAATTTGAATTTTTTCTTCAATAATTGGTATTGACTAATTTCGAGAAATGGACATTCTCAAAGGAAATATTTAATCCAACGCATCATTAGTTTCAACAAACAGGTTTTTTCGCCGTTGATGAAAGCGGAAATGCCGTTTCCCCTTCGAACCCCGATATATCTTTCGGGCCAAATCATACGTAAGTGAAAAACACTCTCGACATCTCGTTTACGATTATGGAGGGACATTAGCGACACTGAGCCTTGCTAATTGGACCATTCTCGTTAGGACGGCAGTTGTTTTGGGAAAACTGCCACGCGTAATGATCATCCCAAGACGATACTGACTCGGTCGGTGCGGAAGTAGTATATACAATCCCGGCGGCAGGCAACGAATAATGGCTGGAAATAAAAGTTTTAGCACTCGTTGATGACGCAGCGGGGATTTTAAGGCGACATTGTGAAAACATTACCAACAGATCGACAAAGCGGTGGTTTGGTTAGAATGTAAAGGAAATGGCGGAACTGGGTGTGTTTTAGCGGACGAGCGTTCAGAATGGATGATTGCTAGAGGAGCATTCACTTTATCGAATGAAAAAGTCGATTACGGACCATCGTAAAGAAACGCGTCTTTTTGTCTTCTCGGGTATAGTTAGTGTTGTGCAGATGACTTTCAAATTTATTTATCTGGCAAGGCCGATGAAACAGAAAATTGTATCACACATATCAACCAAGACTTACATAATACGTTAATTTACTCTGAAAACCACGGTTTGAGAATAAACCCTACTAAAACAGTTGCACTATGCTTTGGACCACTAAGACTGAAAACAGAAATAATAAATCATCATAGGCTCTCACTAAATAATGCTGACATCGAATGGGCCGATTCTACAAAAAATTTGGGCGTTATTATTGATTCCTCTCTTTTATTCGATAAACATGTGGGAACAATATTCAGAACAACTTTTTTCAAACTGAAGAATTTATATAAATTCAAGTATCAGCTTTCTATAGAGATGAAACTAAGATTAGTTAAAACTCTGATTAATACTCATATCGATTACTGCTGTTCAGTGTACTATAATTTCTTACCACAGTATAACAAGAATAAATTGCAACGTATTCAGAACGCTTGCATGCGATTTGTATGTTGTATACCATTCGGAGAGCACATAACTCCTTACCTAATAAGTATGGAAGAATTAAATGTCAAAGCCAGAGTTCAATATCTCACTAGTATATTTGTGTATAGGTGCTACAAACAAATCCAGGTCCTTTAAAATTAAATGTCAAAGCCAGAGTTCAATATCTCACTAGTAATTTGTTTCATTTGCTACAAACTCACACTCCTAGGTACCTACTTACTGAGGATTGATTCTTTCAGTATTCCCATTCATGATACTTCGAAATTCGAAGGATGCTTTTCATTTTGGCCCCTTCATACTTGAATCATATGCTACCTTACTGATCTTCGATTCATTCGGAAAAAGCAGTTGATATCCAAACGATTATTTCTAAGAGATATTATCAAACGTCTATGAATCATCAATCTATTCATAATGTTTCAATGTATTGTCCGTAGGTTTTAGCACTTAAACTTACCAACAGATCTATCAAGTTTTATCATAATGCAATTAATTCTAATTTATTAGAAAATACATTCAATTTTGGGAAGGGGAAGATACTTTATCAATGAAGTCATACGTTTTCCTGTAAAGATTTAACTTTTTATCGCCTCTCGTATAGTTATTTTATTAATGTTCGATAACAATCATAATATTAGGTGTGAAGTAGAACCACGTGATAAAGGTCGAACCATATGAAAAAATTACAAAAAGTGGATGATAAGTGAGAAAAAAATATCGGAACCTTACTATCTACGTTTAAGTACTGCTGATACTTCGCGCTAACTAGGTCGGTGTCTCGCTGCCATACGATGGGTTATTTCTCGAAACAACTTTCTTCAGTGACTGGGTTGTGATTTTTTTGTATTCTTTGCTTTAAAATTGTATTCTTTCATCTAAATAATTTGGATAATAACTTATAGGTTAGGTACTTTGTTTTAAAATATGCTTTGAAATGTAAGTTTTTGCACAGGCACAATTTTTCAGATAACAACGTGAATACAAATAAAATGGCGTCGATAATTATCCCACATATTCATCCACATTTACAAATGTTATAAACATCAACAACCCTTGTTCGTTGCTTTGCTTTTTTGAATAAAAATTCCTCGGGCTCTTTTTACATCTCCCAAACTATCCATTCGAAATTTCATATATTCAAATGTATATTCAAACAAAAAGAGTGCGTTTTTATCAATTTTGTAACATAGGATACCGGACCTATCAAACTTCCACTACCTTTTTACCTTCAGTTTTTATGTAAGTAATTTGCAATTCCGACTATCGGGAATTAGTTGATTCCCAACAATATGGTTGAATTTGTTTTTTTTTAACCACTGTATTTTATGAAATTGTATTTTACACCGTATATACAAGTTAAAATATACCCTGTATATAGGAAAGAGAGTGGAGGGTTTAGGCCAGTGCCTTCTAGCGTCCACGGTTATGAATTCAAAACCTTGATATTTCTGACATATAATGAGCACATAATTTCGATAGTGCTATATGGAACATAACTAAGGAATCTGTTCTGGTGCCTTGTGAAAAAAAGCAGCGCCAGTATGATTTGTTCAAGATCAACATGATCACGACGATTTGCAAGTAAGATCAAAATGATAATAATATATATATATATATATATATATATATATATATATATATATATATATATATGCAGTACATAACTTCTGTATTTAAAAGGATCATCGGGGCTGCCTTTGCCTTTGTTGAGAATGCAAATTCGGACTATAATTTGAAAATTTAGTCGAAACACCCATAATGTACCCAAATGAAAAATATGTTGACGAATTAGTTCATTATTATCTGTTCAAAGTATCTCCACTGTGAATGCAATATTTTCACTTGAATACTTATACACTGGCGGGTCATAGTCATCGGTATACAATCATCTTTTTATTCGATGTACTGATATCATTTATTTTCTCAAACCAATACGTGTTTATTGTTCTGCCATTTCCTTGCTGTGTAGAAATAATTATCAGGAAACTTTCCCTGTCGCAACTTGGTATTACATAATTTGCCCTTTATTGGGCATTAGCGTGACATGATTGAGGGTTTGGTTACCTGCCATTGTATCTTTGTGTACCTGCTGATCTGCTGTCGAACTAGTTCGCTATTCATCACATTCACCGTGTCGAATTCGACAAATTGTCATCGTCCGACTACTTTGTGTTTTCCAGGGGATGTGTAACCTCAGAGGGTTCGATTGAGTTGTCTTGTGTCACCAAAGTTTTCTAACGTCAAGAGATAATTTTTTGGTAGTATTATTTAGTATCGATATTATTTTGAGAGCTGCTAATATTCACCTTAAACCCATTTGTTTATTTGTGTACTAAGCAGAATTCATTGAAATTATTTGGAGGTTCTATTAATTGAAAAAAATTGAGGATTAAGTTTAAAACCACCGAAAATTAGTGTGTGCATAAGTTTGTTTACTCTTTGAACTATACAAAAATCAAACATTTGCATGATTTGATACAGAGTTATCTTTGAAACTTTCAAAAAAGCCACTACGTTACCACCCTTACATTTTATTATACTTCTTTATAACTTTTACTTAAGTTTCTCTGGTATGGTCAGTAATATAATTTGAATAATTGAACTTTTATAGTCATATCTTTCACAATATGGATCGTAGCGAATGCGAATCTATACATAACCCCAAAAAACATAAAACACTCTCAAACAGACGTTGCTCGGGCTTTCATTAGACTTCAACATATTTGTTGTGCAAAAAAAATATAACCGAAATCATACAAATTCATATGAACTGCCTACTTTGTCATTTGTATTGAATAAAATTCCTCAGTTTGGGAAAGTAAACACAGTATTATTAAGAACATGCGATTTTTGCGCGTAATGGAAATTCCAATAGAACGTGTATATAACCCGCCCCCTTCGCCAAAAATCGCGTAGGGTTTTCAGATTGTTCTCATTGAATTCTACCATAGTCTGAAAATCTTTGGAAGTTGGAAAGTTGTTTTTTTCTGTTGTTTCATAAAAACTTTTTAATTGATATTTTCGTTATATTTGATATTCAAAAACTGTAAGAAACACAATTAAATAATTTCGTGAACGTGAAGTATTCAGAAATAACTCGGAACTACAGGTTATAAACTAACTTGTTGCACTACCATTAAAAGTTGATAGTCCATAAAAAAAACTTATTGATAAAATATGAAGTTGTTCATAAGAGAGAAAAATAATAATGTGTTTCTTGTACAACCTTCAATGCTTGGCCACTACTGAAATATTTCAAATGCACAACGATCAGATGTCTACTAACCTCAGCACCTTCATCAATGTTCGCTTGGTCAGTCGGGTCAGTGAACCATATCTTTGTTTATTTTCCGATTTGATTAGAAAACTGTTCGCTTGTGTTATAAAGACTTGAAATTGGTATTCTGATAACTATTGCGCTTCGTGGGGTACTTTGAAATTGTCTAAATTTATTGTCACAGGTTGTTTAATAACCTATAAGGTGGGTAAATGTCAGAAGTTTGATTTGTTGCACTCGTATAAGAACCGTATTAGTTGTCATTTATTTTATTACTTAATTCTGTTACTAAGATAGAATCTTCAAGATAATAACAACAAATAAAAAAAATACGTCGATATATAATTACATCAAATCAAGACTGTTGTATTTGAGATAATTTTTTGCTTTCTTCCTCACCATTTTGTTTGAGAAATCTTATTCATAAAAACTATGTTTTCAACACGCAAGCAAACAAACCAGTCACAGTGTTGCCAGATGTGGTAAATTGTTCAAGTGGTACATTTCTACGATAAGAAGTACAGTGGTACTAACATTACGAATGTGAGCTCAATTGTGGTACAAAACTGAATTCATGATCCAGCGGCTCCACATCCTTGGAAGTTATTGTCATTTGTCAATATGTCACTTTACGTACTACCACGCAACTGGAACTATGTTAGTTTTTAGTTTCGTGTTACGCGTCTGATAAATAATAAAGTAATATGGAAGACGACTTAGATGATTGATAAATTCGATAAATGGCTCGACGATTTGAGGAAAGAAGTGTAGGAACATGCAAAGCAATTTGTTTGTCAAAGACAAACAACCCTAACGAAAATGTTTTTGGAAAGATTCATCCATTCGAACATAGTTTCTCCAATATTCTGGATGCGATGCAATCGTAAAATATTACTATAGGTATGCCTCTTCAGTAGCCAATTTTGGCACCACCACCTACGTTTTTCCACATTTTCTGTTTAACTTATGCGAAAATTAAGATCTTTCATTATCGCATTATCGTCCATCCTTATAGTTAAAAAAACTCGTACTGCAAGATTTTAATGTGTGTGTCTTCATCAAGATTCCATCTGCGGCGTTGGGATCGTGAGTGGCGCGTTCTTTATTTACATTGGGATTTTTTTTCTTGAATTGTGGAAAGTTTCCAAAAATGTTTGTTTGTGATTTCCACATCCCAGAGAGACTTTTCAATAATCAAATTTAATTTTCATACATAGTGAGGAAGAAGAAAGCTAACAATTCCTTACACTTTTTTGGGATTATGACCTTCCACAATCTGAAAACAAAATTGAATGGATCAGGAAATCTAGACAAGTGTCACAAAAGTAAGCTTCGAACAATAAAGATAACAAATTTTCACAAATGTACATCCTGTTGTACGTTGCTACTTAGAACAAAAATTATTCAGACTCCCTACAAACATTTCACAAAGAAATTGTTCAAAATGTCAAATACTCGAATATATTTTTAAACAAACAAAATATATTTATATCCATTTTAAAACAGTTGATGAATATCACCACTTCGCACTGTCACTGTGCTTCTTTAATATAACAAAAGGAGGAGTTTGAGTGATTTTTCAAACTTTTTGTTTAACTGTACATCAATTCCAAATTGTATAGTAAGTAGTCATCTTCAATGTCATGTGCAAGACGGTAATTCCATTCACTGGCTGTGATAAGTGATATTAAAGTACAAATACTTTATTCATCACTGGAGACCTTTGTACAAATAATAAATATAAATCCACAAACTGCACAAAAGTTCATTGGACTAGTCAATTGAACACTAATAAAAAAAATATAAAAACAGTAGAGCTAAAATTTATAAAATTTATAAAGTACATTTACAAAAATATTTGCGATGGACAGTTAAAACCAGTTATATACAAGGATAGCTATAATAAATCATGCTTCTAAATATCCATTTATAGTATAGAATGCCTTACTCAGCAGATATTCAGATAAAGCTGATTTAGTTTTGTTAACATTCGCGAGATTGCCAAAGAGACTGATGAATTTGTTAAGAAATCTTATTTGTTGATATGTATGGGAGGCTTGACTGACTGTGAGTCTGGAGAAGGACTGATGGAATTGATTACAGTTTCTTGTATCATGATTATGCAGATCACTATTTCTTTCAAAGTCACTGTAATTATGTATCATATTCGAAACCAATAAATATATGTATAGTGACGGTAGTGTCATAATTTGCAATTCAATAAATAAGGGTTTGCATGACCTTCGGGGGTGTACTCCCTTCATACATCTTATTATTATTTTTTGCATAATGAATGCCTTGTTAAAATGAGCTGATGCTCCCCAGAAAATAAGCCCATAGGACAGTACAGATTGCATCAATCCATAGTAAGCCATTTTCAAAACATTTAGAGATACTGTATTTTTCAATTGTCTGATAAGATAGCATACTGAACTCAGTTTTCCTGCTACATTGTCAATATGTTTTTCCCAAGTCATTTTATTATCAAGAGTGATTCCTAAAAATTTTATTGAATTTACTTCCTGTATTGGCTGATCAATCATCCATACAAGCAGGTTGTCAATTTGTGAAGCGTTTTTCGTTAAGAAAGATATAAATACAGTTTTATCAATATTAACTAATAGCCCATTGTTCACACAGTATTGATGGAATTCTTCGGTACTTAGATTAGCTTTTATTTCTGAGTTTATGCTCTTACCATTTATACCAAAATTAGTATAATCTGCGTATGCCTCTGTCAAATCAGGGCTCTCACAGACATCCTTTATATCATTCACAAAAAGTATAAATAGCAAAGGACCCAGAATTGATCCCTGTGGTACACCGACACTTACAGAAGATTCTTCAGATTTAAGCTGTCTTACAACTACTACTTGTTTTCTATCACTCAAGTACGATTCTATCCATTTGTTGGCAATACCTCTAATTCCTAATCGATTCAGTTTTTCTAGAAGTAGTATGTGGTCAATTGTGTCAAATGCCCTACTCAGATCAAAAAATATAGCTAATGGAGGTAACTTGCTATTTAAAGAATGATATATGAATGAAGTTAATTCACTTATGGCAGAGGAAGTGGATTTTTCCTTTCTGAAACCATGTTGATGTGGAGAGATTAAATTGAAACAATCCAAGTAATGTACAGCTCTTATATTGTAACATATTTCAAAAAATTTTGCAAATTGACTTTGTAAGCGAATGTTTCTATAATTGGCTATTTCACTTCTGGATCCCTTATTTTTTTTTTTTTTTTTCTGGTTCTGGTTCCCACGAAAAGGGATATCCTGTAATGTTCAGAGAACATCGGGGAACCAAGGGAAAGAAGGTAGGAGTTGGTGTTCTTCTTAAATTTCTGGAGGTTGTATGCCTCGGGGAACACCTCCTAGGCAATGAGTTCCAAAGCCTCGCTGTTCGTTGGATGAACGAGTCTTTGAAAGTGATGTTCTGCAGGTCTCCAAAGTGACCACGAAGGGGTGTGATGACTGAACTTGACGGGTTAATCTCGAAGAGACTGCCAAAGCAGGAACGATTGTTGATATTTCAGAAGAGCATCGCCCATGAAAATATCTATAAAATAGAGACAAATCGCCAACTTTTCTACGGTGTTCCAGACAAGTGAGCGAGTTTGTAAGCGAGGCATCACCGACGAGACGAATTGCCCTTTTTTGGACAGAATCCAATAGCCTCAGGATATGTTTAGGTGCCGCGCTCCAAATGTGGGAACAGTATTCCAGGACAGGTCGGATCTGTGCCTTATAGATCATAAGCAGCTGAGTGGGGTGAAATAGCTCTTGGCACGAAACAAAAACCAAGTTTTGGGATGCACTTTGGCAATGGACCTCACGTGATTTTCCCAGGAAAGGTTATTGCTGATTGTAATACCAAGCATCGATATGGATGACTTCAGTGGTATGGTTACTCCTGACAAAGTTATGTTAGGCACAGTGAGATCGGCTTTTCTGGAGAAAAGACATGCTTGTGTTTTGTTTGCATTGAATTCTACCAAGTTATTAGATCCCCACTCGAGAATTGTTGCTAAGTCCATATTTATATTATTAACATTTCTTCCTCGTTCATTTCTGGTTTCACGGGCTGATATAGGGGCCCTGGAAGAGAAAGCGGTATGGAGGGTACTATCATCGGCAAATCTGTGTACTGGACATGAAGTTGCTTTCAACAGGTCGTTGATGTGAAGTAGAAATAGTGTTGGTGCGAGAATAGATCCTTGCGGAACACCAGCATTTATGAGTAGAGTGTCAGATGAAACTCCATCGACCACTACATGGAAAGATCTGTTTGAGAGAAAACTAGCAAGCAGAGAACACAGCTGAGGGGGCAAGCCATAAGACGGAAGCTTGGCGAGGAGTCCCTGGTGCCAAACTCGATCGAACGCCTTGGAGATATCTAATGCCACAGCTAAAGTTTCTCCATACTTTTCAATAGATAGCTGCCATATATGTGAGACGTAAGCGAGCAGGTCACCAGTTGATCTCTGATGGCGGAAGCCATATTGCCTATCGTTGACAATTCCTGAGTCTTCCAGATATTTCATGAGCTCGATGTTGATGGCTTTTCCATGACCTTGAAATAATAGATGGCAGTGCGATAGGTCTGTAGTTGCTAGGTAGGGCCTTTTTGCCTTTTTTAGGGACTGGCTGTACTCTCGCAATTTTCCAATTGGACGGAAATACCCCCAAATTGTAAGAGTGGTTGAACAACTTGCAAAGAACAGGTGTTAGTTCGGGGGCACATTTCTTGAGAACAATCGGCGGGATTCCGTCAGATCCACAGGCTTTGTTGGTGTTGAGACCCAGCAAACAGGGATTGACTTTGACAACTTTAAACTACTCGGATACCGTGTGTATCAATACATGGATGTATGAAGCTAAAATTCCATAATATATAATTCTCATTATATCTTTGTAAGCTAACATATTGTATATGTTCCACTTCTTGCTTTGCTATTCTTTCAAACTCTGATATTTGCAATTTTCCCGATCCGTTCTCATTTCACAGAGATAACAAAAAACAATGCGGTTTTGGATTCGCGGGAATACTTCCGAATACCGATTTGGAAATTTAATTTAAACATCAGACGTCAGAAAATTGTTTTGTTCTGCATCCCCACTTATTTTCCCCAAAATTTCAGAATATGAAATACAGTAAGTCTGCTGTTGTCGGCCCGTCTCGAGTTACCGTTTCAGCCCGAAGGGATAGAAGAAGAAACAAACCAACAACGGTTGGCCGGCGCGAGAACTGTGTGTGCTCTTTTATCGATTTGCACTGGGTTACCGGTCTCTTTGTGTTCGAATAGGGGGGCATTGCAACGGCGGCTGACGACGCGCCGCGGCGGCTCGCTTTCTCCTTCGGCGGCGGGATCCTCCGATGTCTGACGTTCGAGAGTACCGTGATTCTCACTTCATCTAAAAATACTTGGGTTCTTCGGTGCTTATGTCGTCTCAATGGAAGGGCTCCAGTTTTTATTAGTGTTGATAGAACGGAGGAGAGTGTTTTGTCGAATGGAAATTCAGTGTTGATGGCCTCTCGTCGTCTTATGGGAAAATGTTTGTTTATTGTGGAGCTCAACTATGGTTGGGACAATGAGTCTCTGTCACGCAGAAATTTTTGTTAAGACAACCAATTTGATGATTTTTCGTTATTGAACGTACAAAATTGTTCGATACTAATAACTGCTTCGCAATAAAATGTTTCAATCCAACACTTCATATTCAATAAGAAAAAAGTAATTGAAGTAATTGCTAAATTTTCATTATTTCGTCAGTTTTTTTTCTATCCAGTTTCAATCGAAAATAATAACAAAAAATTGGATTACTTGATTTTTTAAACTTACAATAAACATTCCTTTGTTAAATATATGGAAATGTTTTTTTTTCTCCACCGAACCGTTCCGCGTTTGACACAGCTGTTTTTTTTTAAATTTCAATTGACAAAGTACTACTTAGTGAAGCCAATTTACGATATAATGTAGAACAACAAATAAAATTATAGTTTGAAAACTAAAAACACACGCTTATATAGCAATAAGGACTAAAAAGTTCACAATAATAAGAATTAAGTCATTTACCAAAAAATTTCCTTCTATGTTAAAAAAGCGTGAGGTGTTTGATACCGCTTATCTCAATATCATTATGAGAAGTAAGTACGCTGTTTTTACATAAGAGAAAATTTGTTGGTCAATGACTTTATTCTTATTATTTTTAACTTTTTAGCCCTTATTGCTATATAAGCGTGAACTATAATTTTATTTTCAACTTTTTAGTCCATATTGCTACACAAAAATAAACATGACTACGGGAGGAAAATTCTTCGATTGATCCATCCACATGGGATGGAAGTTTTTACTAAATTCTGGTGAATGTACTGAGACCATTCGCGCATTCGCCATATTTTAAATTATTTTTTCTGGCGATCTTGGTGAGAATACCAGGTCATAGCTATGAAATTATTGTATTGTCATCGGTTCTTAATACTTGTGCAAAACTTCAAACAATTCGGACGTGGGTGAAAATTAATTTCAAAGATTTCGTTATATACATTCATACAGGTGAAGCTAATAAAGCGTGTATAATAATGTGGGTTATTCAATATGTCATAAAAATACTCAAACCTCTTTTTCGTATAAAATCATGTGAAAAATTTAGTTCTGAAATTGGTACATTTTCTCAATTCAGGAAAAATATTTGTTAACGTTTGAAAAAATACGACTTAAAACAAAATTGTCACAACTTCTGTGTTCTGCCAAAATGAAAGGAAACTGTCAACGATAACCAGGCCACTACGAACATAGGTGCAAAGTGGATGAATTTACTTTTATCTTGGTGGCATTATACGAAATCGAGACAATCATTAAATACAGTTGTCTGGCGATAATATGAATCAATACAATATGTGTTTTTTTTTCAGAGGTCCTAGAAATGAAAAGTATTCACTTTTCAACAAAATTAAATTGTACGATTGAAATAAATCTTGTTTCTGCCATGTGCGTTCGAAGAATAAATTATCCCTAGTTGTTCAGCGAGGCGTACCTATCCGACTAGTCATCAATCAGTGAATCAGACTACCGGCGATATATATTTGGGTTGAGTATCTCGCGGAAATTTTACTTACACGCAGAAATTTGTTGTATATTTGCAGAGCGAATCGTTCTAGATTTATGAAAAATTCGCTAAAGTAATAATAATTACCACTATATATTTGAAATTTCATGTCGGAATTCATTTCAAAAAGATAATATTCACACCTATATGGAATATTTTCTACTCAATACAGTGCGGTATGATGGTAAATATCCTCCAAGAATATACGGTCAACGAATTCCGGCGGTAATTTATGACCTGTATAAGTTCAAAGCGAAATACGTAAATTTATACCAAATATTGCGGGAGAAATATAAAAATAATCCGTTTAAATAGTCGGCACCAGTAAATTCATTCTATTTTTCCAATGCTTCTACTGACTTGTTTTTTACTGAATAAATATACAAAAACCCGTTATTTTTTTTAGATCAATGAATTGAACTTATTTCGTTTATCATCACAACTCATTCCATTGTCTGGTATATTTTCAGCATTCACTGTTGTAACGATTTTAGATGCAAAATATCCCCAATGAAAGTGAACTGAAATGGAAAGATGCACCCCAAATTATATTGTACATCTCCATCACGAAAACTGCCCCCAACATCCCCTATATCTTATGTCCTATTGAAACATATCTCTATTGTATTTCTATTAAAAAGGTGGGTTACTATTCTGCAGGTAGGATTTTTTTATAAAAGACCGATAATGACGGTTATATCATTCGTATATAATCGAATTGGAAAATATCAATGTGGAAATAAATATATGTGGTATTCGTTGATTGGGGCTTTATAACTGAATTTAACAGGCCGTGACTGGCAACCTGTTATTACGGGTCATTCAGGAGGGATTATAATAAATAATGGACGATCCAGTGAAACGATTTATTATTTCATTACTGACGTGGTCGGCATTTGCATATATCCATTACGGTTTGATTATGGGTTACGTTATCGTGTTATGAGAGAGTAATATACAGGTATACGTCTTGTAGTGGCAAATTGAAAGTATTGATATCTTGCCGGTAAATTCTCTACATCGTAACAAAAAGTTGTAAATATGTTACGGTAGTTGCAGGGCATTTTTTCTCATACATTCTGTATACTTTTGGACTTTGAAATGTATCTCGCCATTATTTTTCTGACTAGGCTGTATTTAATGTTATAAAAAACATAATGGTATAGCTCCTAAATTGTTAAACCAATTTGGAGGAAAATTTATTTTTTTCCCATGGGCATATCTCCAGGCGTTTTCTACTCCTTTCTAAATTCGAAATTGTGGGCTAAGTATTTGAAAAAAAAAACGATTTCTAAGGGAAATAGGACATGGGTTCATTCAATAAAAGAACATTTATTTTTCATACAGAATTTTTATGATAATGAATTTTAATCGCTCAAGAAATACACCGAAAAACGATTTGCACCATCTTAATTTTCGTATGATACTGTCGAAATTAGGAATATGGATATCGTAAGTCATTTTCCTCAAACACGCCAGTTTGATTACAATGGCACTCAAGTTTTGCAGTTCTTTGCACATTCGCAGTCTGAGAAAAAATGTTCATCTTGGAACACTGCCAAAGGAGTTAAACATAAGGATATTATTGTCCTATTACATTGACAACATTAATCATATACAATAGTTAGAGTGAGTATATCAGTTACTAATGTTAGTACTCTTTATATGGCATTAAAATAAAAAAAAATAATATAGGAAGCTTCTCGATAAATGGAGATCCCAAAATTTATTCGACCAACTGTTTTATTAACTGTTTTTAAGAAATGATTTTTCAACAAGTATATTTGTGAATTGAAGAATAATCAGATCTACAAAATTTGCTGATTGCTTTAACAAAAATGTTGATTCAAACAAGTATTTATGTCGAATTGATGACTTCAATAAAATGTCAATTCAGCAAAATAAGCTGATTTTCTCACTGAAAATATTTATTCAAATAGATTACTGTCATTCTGTTATTCCACTGAATTGACAAATATGGCAACCCAGCATGAGATCCTACATCAGACATTTCAGTCCAGACATCGCAACATTGATAAGTTGCTTTGTAATTTCTAACATAATCTTGAGTCAGTCAGTTGTGCGAAAGCTGCGCACATTAACCATATAATTCAAACATTTTAATATTATTTAAATCTATTTCGTTGTTTGATTCAAATGTCATATAATTGTGTTGAACAAATTTCATTCAATATGATTGAAATTGTTTCAAAAACTAGAATGAACATAATACAATTCAAGAAAATCGGTGTTTATAGTCACACATTTACGTTCGATCTAAGAATTTTATGTTGAACATTGGCATTTAGATTGTGTTTAAATATTATTAGATGGATTTCAGTCCAAGTCATGTTTGTGTATGTTAATGGATCTGGTTTCATATCATCAATAGATGAACATATATATTCAAATCGAAGAAATGTTAGCATTGCATTGAGAAATCCATTTGTCACCGCTATATAATAATTCCATCGATCGAATACACCTGTGTTTTGGGATGTATGTTATTTAGTCTGGTCAAGCCAATAAGGGTGACTAAATAAATTTTGGTTGAATTAACAAATCCTTTTTTTCCGTGTATCATTTCTAAACCTGTAAATAAATACTGCAAGCAATACAAAAGTTTCCTTTTCTTTATACAAAACACACCATCAGCCAACATATAAATCGTCGAATCTCCTAGGTATTTTATCCAAACGAAATTTAATACAATTCTACTACAACTTGAAAACACTCATTTTTCTTATCAGTTTTGATTATCTAAGTAATCCGTTTACAGTATAAAGTAGTTACATTTTATATATTATTTATTTGCCACTCCCCAGACTTTTCTGTGGGTTCTCTATTATTTATGTTCCTATTAGCGTCAGCTCCTGATTAAGGAATTATTTTTCAATTAAATTATGCAAATGATAATATTAATCATTTGTTATATTCCAGTCCAATTGAATAATTCGTCTATTACGAATCCATTTGAATTCATAACCGTGTAGAGCAATTCGGCGCTCCTTCGCGAACAGAAAAAGGTGTGTTTTGTTGTTGAGCTGTAGATTCACGTTTGTTATCGATTTGCGGCGCGTTTTTAATTGCGCCTGGGATGATGCTGTTGCTACACCGACCGCCATATTCTTGAATCGGTACCGATAACAAACGAGGAATGGAAAGCAAACGCAATACAATAATTCGATTATTTCAAATTTTAAGCATATACATATATTTTTTTAATGCAATTGAATGTGTCCCACCCCTCGAGTGAGGCTAGGAAATACCACCCGGCGAGAGATTGTTAGTGTGACATCATACGCTCCACGATATCTTTGTATCACGACGTTCCCGTCTTCAATGTTGCCATTTTACGGATGTTTATTGGAATTGCTGATAATTTGAGGATTTGTGCGCATTATTCTAAGGAGTCACTCACTCGTAAAATGCAATGAAAAAATAGTAAGACAATAATGTCTGTTTGTAAAAATTTCTTCATGTCTCGAGTGACCAGAGACCTAATGTTTTAATTAAAAGATAAAATGAAATGGCTGGAAAATCTTTTGAACTAAGTAAGGGCTTCAACGATTTTTGTTTTGTCTTTATCCAGAGTGAGACTTTTCATGAGTGTTCCCTGAAGAAACAAATACGAGGGCGAACCGAAAAGTAATCAGCCCAAGCAAGAGATAGTGCCACAAGTATCGAAGCAGTGTTGGTTTTTGTAAATAGGTACTATCCTTCCAAATGTCGTCTGTCAAATTTTCTGCCAATTGCGTCATTTAGTTTGTGTATGACAGTCATTGACAGCAATCAACTTATGTATTTTGGCAGTGATCAGATAGTTGTTTTTGAAAGAGAAAACGAACAACCTAATCGAACGATGTTTATGGGGACTCTGCTCCTTCGATATCAACAATAAAATATTTGATAGCTGAATTTGAGCGCCGTCATACGAGCATTTTTTTATTATGAGCATCTACGCCGTCCAAAAGACGTCATCAACGGTTGATAGAATCTATGGTATGGTAATTGACGATCGATGAGTGAGGGTGCGAGAGATTGTTGTGGCTGTGGGTAGTTCACGTGAATGAGTGGAGAATATATTGCGGGAATATTTGGGGATGAGAAAACTAGTAGTCAGATGAGTGTCACATTTGCTCTCTGTTGACAACAAGTGCGACCGTGTGACAACTTCAAAGGAGTGTTTGGCGTGACCCAAGCGCGACAAAAAGGACTTTTTGCGCCGTTCCGTAAGCGTAGACTAAACATGGATCCAGCACAACACCCCAGAGACCAAGGAACAGTCGATACAGTGAACTACTACTGGTGAATCGAATCCCAAGGTGACCAAGATCATGAATCATGACCACAGTTTTTTGGGATACGCACGGTAACATTCACATAGATTATCTAGAAAAGGGAGAAACAATCACCAGAGTATACTATGATTTGTGTAAGTCGCCGCATTTGACGAAGAAAAAAGTGCTCTTCCACCAGGTCTATACACCGGCTCACAAGTCCGCTGATGCAATGCCAAAATTATACGAAGTGCGCTACGAATTGTTTCCTCGTCCACCATATGTTTCTGTTATATGTTTCCAAACCTGTGGACATCGCTCGCTGGTAAGATTCGGATTGAATGAGGAAGTCATCGCTGAAACAAAGGCCAATTTTGAGGGCTTGCAGAAATCGTATTATTCGTTGGACGACGTGTATCAATCTAAAAGGACTCTGTTGATAAATAAATTGTGTATTGCCATAAAAAGTTGTGTTTTCTTGCCAGATTACTTTCCAGCCCACCCTCGTAGGATAATTTGCAGATAAAATAATGTATTCAGTTACTGAAGATGTTCCTGTGGGAACAGTTTTCATCACATAATTTCCACGTTAGATTTTAATTTTTTATTAGTAATGTTTCAGAAAGGATCAGAATATTCATTTCAAGATAGTTTCTTATGCAATTTTATTGCATTACTTTCAATATGTTCAAGGAAGTAACTCTATTGTGCCTGTTTTCTGAAATAGTTCCTCTCCTATAAAGTTCGTTGTAAGACATGTATCTTAAAATGGTTATGAGAAATGAGGTAATCTTAAAAAAATGTAGCTCAAAATTTTGATAGGAGTTGCTTGAATAACACTTACTATAGATACAGCCTGATATATATATCAGGCTGTATCTATATTATCTATATTAACAATATAGATAATAATTCACAGATAAATATTATTAATACTAACAATGTTGGTGACCCGCCCCCTATTCAATATTTTTTTATGTCTCTTCCTTTTATTACAGATGTCTCACCGAAACTAGTACATATTTTCAGACAGTTTGATCACATTAAAATAGCAAACAAGACAATTCTTACAATAAATTCCATTTTTACAAAACTGAAAGATAAAACACCTATTAGTTCACAATCACAGTTGGTATATTGCATTCCTTGTTCAAATTGTGAAAAAATATATATAGGTCAATCCTCAAGGACCTTAAAAGACAGAATCACATCACATAAGAGTGACTGTAATTGTCATCCTGAAAGATGTGCATTAAGTGAACACGTGAGTAATACCACCACATGAATTACAATAACACGAAAATTTTGACTAAGGAAAGTAATTCCACCAAAAAACTGTTTATGGAAATGGCCTTTATTGCCTAATCAGAAAATTGCTTAAATAAAAGAACGGACCTGAATCATCTAAGTGAAATTTACTCTTTTTTACTGCATATTGATAAAAATCACCTTACTTTTAATAATTCACATGTAGAAAATCCAGACTCTCTCCTTTAAGTAGATTTAATGGTCATAGACACACACATAAGTAGCAGTCAATTCGTAATAGATATGTCACACTTAAATTCTTTCTCATTCCGTTTGTTCCATGTTAACTGTCATTAAGAGAAATTCTGTAAAATAAGAATTTTACGTCCTATGGTCAGCTGTCACTTGTCTTTGTATAATCGACAAAATGGCATCGCATGCATTTTTAAATAAGTAATAATTATTACAATCCTTGATCATTTTAACTGTTTTGACGTTCTTAATATTTAGTTTTTCATCTTTTACACTTATGGTCATATGGTGCAATTGTTAAAATCCAATGTCAACATATAAAGCATCCAATCTCATCGACACAGTAAGTATTGGTGTTGATTGAGTTATCCTCCATTAATTTTATGAATTCGCTTGTGAATTGTAGCTTCCCTGAAGATGACAGTATCCACTGTCGAAATATCGGAATTAAAGTGTTAAAAGAGTACACGTTTTGCTTGCTGCTTTACCCAAATAGCCTTTTTTCCAAGTATCCTAACTAGTCAGCAAAGACTACCCTTCAACTATATATATATATTATCTAGAAGTAACCTTTTTAGTTTTGCAAATATTTTATTGCACCCCCCTTTCTATACCTTATTTCTTATAACGTTGGGCTACGCGTGAAATAAAGAGAAGAAGAAGAGGAGCCCATCCTGATGGTCTCGATTTACAAGCTCCTTTGTTCATCAACCACTCGACATGATAGATTGATGTCGGGAGATTTTATTTACACCGTTCCTCAATGGTAATATGTTACAGCAGCCGTGGGGTAAATAAAAGATATCCCGTTTGACTTTTATAATGTCTTTTTTTATGTAGGTAGGTAGAAAAGGTGAGGCGCGTGTCTCTCTCATACAGTCGTACGTGTGAGTCATTATGTATGCCGTTCTTGAAAATGCAATGAAAAGTGTGCAGTCGTCGGGAAGAATAAGGGGGATGCTGTTGAATGCGTTGCATCCTTCATCGCACTTATCTCTTTTATGTAAATGAACAACTGGATTCTCTTTTATCTCCTAGATGGAACTCTGTGTAACATGTGTGTTGTTTAATTTTGCTGTAATGTGATGCGTTCTAAAAGGGTTGTGGGAATTGTGAGATATTTTTCGTTAGAGTTGAAGAATCGGCTGGCAGTTGTAACTAGATTATCTCTAACTACTTTTCCAAAACTTGTTACGAATCCATATTGATCATTTATAGTAATATATTCTTGAAAGAGTAGCGAGAAGAGCATATACTGGGATGTGCACGACTATATTATAAATGATCTAGTCCAGTCAGTGGGGGTTTTTGCCCTACAAAAGGTGGGGTTGCAACGATTTTTTTATATGCTATTTAGTTTAGACGTGGGTGAGGGGGGGGGGACCGCGCGGCCGCCATTTTGGATTAAAGGTACAAAAAATTTGTTTTTTCAAAATAATTCTACAACGGTTGATCCTACGACAAAAGTATATATATATACACATTTGAAGAAGACTGAATTGCCTACATTGTATGAACACTTTTTTGTAGGCATATTGTGTAACGAGTTACATCGATTGAAACGTGAAGATTCTTCCAAAAAATCGTCAAACTCTTCTTTCTCATTTTAAGAAATCATTTGTAGCTATTCACTATATGAGTTATACTTTTGTAATTTCAAAGTTAACTCATTTCCACAACATTATTAGGTTAAGAGTGAACGGTGCGCTTTTTTTTAATGTGGCATCTCCAGTAGGCCTAATCGGCAGATGTTATTTTTTTCATTGACTACGGCTCTTATTCCGTAATTTATGTCCCCGAAAATATTTAAGTTATTTTTTTTTTTTGATGGTCCTGGTTGAGGTTAATGTTTTCATAATCGTCTCCATATTCAGTGTTAACCTCTAACCCATTTTCCTCACTCCTTGTCATTGCCTAATTTTCGTCGTCACTCTCGATGATGACCTCTGGTGCATTCTCGTATGATTCACCTCCGCATATAGGTACTACAAAGCAATTCAACCCACTTGTTCTGCAGCCACATGCTCCACCGTATTCCTTTGTGCAAATGCATGAAATTTGTCCTACAAGAAAAGCAATTAATGATTGTTAATCTGGTAATAATCCTCGGAATTTAATTAATCCGAACAAAATATGAGATAAGCACATGCTGAAATGAATACATTTAAATTGGCTGATCCTAAAGAAAGAATAAGTTTGATATTCAAAGATATTCAACTACGTGAATTTGGGTTCTTTCCTGAAAAACAAAACCTTAGTTCGTGTCTTGTGGACCATGAACAATATACACGGAACTTATTAATTCGCCTAGATGAACAAAATGAATGCCTGGAGATTTTTCAATGTTACTTGGGTAACCGGAAATTCAGAAATAGTGATTTTCGTGACACAAGGCAGTTATACCTGCTCTATGAAACGACTGTTACAAAACCTATCGAACGAAACTCGAAAAATCCCAATAATACTTTGTATAGATTCATGTCACAGTGGCAGTAAAACAAATTTAAACGCAACAAGAAATATCACTTCTTATTGTGAAAGGACGACCGAATCCGCCAAACCCCCCCCCCCTCTCCCCCAATTTTTTTAGTCCCTATTGACTGGAGTAATCATGGTTGCTCTTGAAATGATTGAAAGTACTCTTCAACATTTCCATAATATAAAAAATTCACCAGTGTTTTTAGTACACCTTATGTTTTGGATCTTTTTTTTATATACATATATTTTTTCAATACTTTTGTACATTAATTCATCTGTGTTCGTACTCGGCTATGAGTCGTCAAAGTAATTTTGACTGAGCTCCCAGCACCTTTCAAGAATTACTAGCTCATTATCCATCAGGGGCACCAGGTCGTTCGTTGAAAGAAAAATTAGGGTATACCCACATGGACGAACGCTTCAAAAGTAAGCCACCCAATTAGGCGACAATATGGTAACCTGCAATTTATGCTCATTCACTGCAAATTACCGCACTGTCTCTGAACAATGGACTAATGAAGACATGAGAAAAACGGCAATTAATTTGCCAGCTCATTCCGTAATGTATGGCACATTTATGTAGTACTAATTCTATAATGGCATAATTGCAGCTAATGAACTGTTTTAATCAGCTTTATCTTCCGACAGTTAGAGGAAATTGAAGTTGAAGAACCAATTTAGGAGTCATTCTGAATACGGCTCAGTGAAATAAGGGTGATTTAATCCTTTTTGGAAATTACGGAGTAGTCATTTGTTTTATGGTTATGGAAGGAGCAAATAAATGTGTTTTTCGTCGATAGAATATTCTATGTTGACTACTGATTGGAGTGTCGATGATTTTTATTTTTTTTTAATTATGTAGTCTGTGTTATTTCGATTGGAAGTATCGTTGCGGCAACTCACCACGGTTTGAATTATAGCTACAGGCTTCGAAGAATTAGATCCGGATAATTTTCCTTATTTTCTTTTTTTATCCCATGATATGAATGAAGCCTCTCATAATGATTGTTCCGTACCAGATCAAATAATTCAACTATACAATCACATTAAGATATTTAATTCTTGGGAAACTATATAATAATAGTCGGGCTACTTTTCTTTGCGTATTGTATATAATAAAATGTTGATCGTATACCTCTTCATCAATTTATTACACACTGTTCAGGGATACTTAATTGATATGTTTCGACAGTGTTAAACGTTCCGCGGTACCCTCATCTGCTGTCTGTTCCTCTTTTAATTATCAGATAAAGTGATGATTAGCTAACGATTATAATCTCGAGTGGCTCATTATCTCAACGATTATACCCTTGTTACGAAATAATTGCTCGAAATATAATCTAATCACCTTCAATTTCGAACTGAATGAGTAGATAAGAGGAATAACAGTTGTGCTAATAATAGCTGTCGAAACTTTTTAATTGCTCCTCAGTTTCCATTAATACTTTGTTGTCTTGAAAGGTAATGTCGTAAAAGCTTTTCATTGCGTTAGGTGTTATAAATTTTCTATTTACAAACTTGTTTTTGATTCGTTTAATTTCGAAATGTGAATTGAACAAATTGTTAATTAATTTACAGATGAGTACCAAAGAGGTAATTGTTTAATTATCCTTATATCGAGGAAAGGATTTTAGCCCTTAGGAGTATATGTCTAATGTTCTGGAGTTTCATTCAGAAATTCTCCATATTTGAATGAATATTTACTCGTGAACTATCCGAACTATTTAGAACACACACTCATATAGCCATAAGGACTAAAATGTTGAAAATAATAAGAATAAAGTCATCGACCAAAAAATTGTCTCTTATGTGAAACAAGCGTGAAGTGCTTGATATCAGTTATCTTAATCATTATGAAAAGTGAGTGAAGAGCACCCCACGCTTTTTTACATGAAAGGACATTTTTTGGTCAATGACTTAATTCTTATTATTTTCTACGTGTTAGTCCTTATTGCTTTATAATCGTGTTTTTTATTTTTTTTATTATTACAAAAGACTAAAAAATATTACGGGAGAAAAACTCTTCGATCTTTGTTTTTTTCTCACGATCTAGGTGAGAATACTAGGTCATAGCTATGAAATTATTGTATTGTCATCGGTTCTTGATACATGTGCAAAATCTCAAATAATTCGGACGCCTGGGAATGGGTTAAAATTAATTTCAGAGATTCCATTACCTACATTCATATGAAGCTCATGTGATCGAATACTTGATGCAAAATAAAACAATTTGGATATTGTCGCAGTTGATCTAACAGTAAGTACCTACACGGTCTGTTGCTCCTTTACATTGTTCCATATACTAGGAGCAATCATTTTTCCAAATAACACTGTACAGAAGAAACTATTCCTTGTAATGAAAAATTAACATATTAATAAACCTAGTAAAGTCAATAACAAAGCTACTAACCAAATCGGACCAGATTCGTCCAGACCATGATAAAAATAACCTCCAAAATTGAAACTCCGAGAGGTTATCAGCAAACATCAAACGTGTTATCATCGCGTTCCATCTATTGTAAGCAATCACCCTGGCGGTGTTGCCAGCTGTTGGATGTTTTCCAGATTTCACTAAATACTCATAAAGATAAAAGTTTTTTTTTTTCGATATACCTATGTATTTTTTATTCTAAATACTGAACGCACGCATTTAAAGAAATAAAAAAAAAACAATCAATGTTTTGCCAATATTAGGCAGGAAACATTCTGCAGTTATAGTTTTCCCAATATCAATTGCAGAAGCATAAAAAAGTCTTGCGGCGAAATCGTGTGAGCAGCAGTGGCGGAGATAACTAATTTTATTTAGATATTTTAAGATTTTAAAAATACTTCATAAATAATGAAAAATGAAAAAAAATTAAAGACAAGCTTTTATTTATACAAATACATTAAGAAAGAAAAATAATTTCTTTCATTGTTTGATGTAGGTTATTATTATATCCTAAAACGTATTTCGATCGGCACACACCAAGACCATAGACGCTACTGGTTTTTAATCTTCCATAGCTATTAAAACACAAATATAACACGTGATTTATGACCTCCTATCGTAGAGACACATCTGCCAGCATTATATCCGATTCGATTGGTCCAGACGAAGCGGTTGGACAACTGACAGCCCTCACTCGAGTCCACGTTGACTATCGGCTCTTTTGATCTACAGATTATTTTTCGTTCCGTTTCTTCACATATACGCTCGTGTTAGCGAAGTGAGTTTTCATTTGCTCCCTATAGAAACAGCTTCTGCAATTGATATTGGATGGACTATAACTGATCATCTGTAGACTGTTTCTTTTTCGCCTATAATTCTGACTTTTATGTCCGAATTATACTAATTCTGACTTTCATCTCGCGAGTTTTACTAATTCTGACTTTCGTGGTGGTAGCTCTACGCTTTCGTAGAATATTGTCATAATGGCAATATTTTTTAAATGATCCAGTAGTTATTGAGAACACTAGTTGAATATAAATAAGTAAACACTGCTATATTAGTATAGATGTCAATTAGAACAGTTCTTTATTTGCTTCACCATAAGCGCTAATCATGTTGTCGATAAAAGACAATCGCGGGCGAGCAAAATAAGACCCCGAAGTCCATGGCGACAAAGCTAAACACGGATATTTTGATTGGAGTTTGTGTGCCGTTTCTTGTCGACACGACATCGACCTAATTACACAGACTGTTACGGTTGTATGAATAGCCTTTGTAGTCGGTCGGTTGGCTTACACTCAGCCGTAATAATCTCGACCAACGGCCCGCCTTCGCCGCCGCCAAAGTTGAGAGTGTTTATCGTCGGGTTCTTGGGTTAATTGCGGTCGATCGCCATCAAGTAGAGTGGAAGATCTTCGGATTTTTGCGGTGAAATGTGAACTGTCGAAATGGAGAAAACTATGTTTTCAAATATCTGAAATATACACCTTTGTTGCGGTACCGAAGAAGTCATATTTATATGATGTTATTTATACTAGGTGGGGGATTGTGTTTTTTCTTCGCTAGACACTGTCTAGACAATATTTTCGGCAAGTATACTGTGTCTGCAGCATACGAAAAACTTTTTTATTATACACTTCATCGGCAATTTTGATTCTTATAAAAATATTTGCATCATTCAATATTCGAAATTCTCATATATGAGAGAAACAGAAATAATTTCCATAGAATGAGTAAATTTTATTTTGAATATTTTCATTCCTCTTCCCTGTTCTTGTTTCTCATTACGTTGTACCCTATAGAAAGCAATATGCACGGTGTTTGGTATCTTGTGAGACGATGAAATATATTGCTGCTAGACATTTCATGCATTGAAATTCATACTCTCTTTTTTCAAGTGGGAATCACAAAACGACAGAAATAATACTATTTTTCTACAAGGTAGGAAAGTTCGCAGTTTAAATGCCCTAACGAATCGAGGGCAGTAAATCATCTAACGGAAGGAATGACACTATTAGTTTAGTAACTCGGCACATTTTTTTCGATAATGTATGACACTTCATTATTTTTTTATCGACATTTAACAACCAGCACAGTGTGGGGGAAAAGTGTGGTGGTAAAGTTTGGCAGAAGTTTAATTTTCTGCAGTAAATGTAGGGGAAAACCTATTATTTAATAGATAAAATATTTTCACTCTATTCTATGTAAAGCACATTATCTATATAATAAAAATGTTTTTGTAAGCGCAATACGTGAGAACGGCTTGACCGATTTGATTTTTTGTTCGTAATAGCCCGAGGATGGAAAAAAATAGGAAAATTGCCCGGAAATTGGAAAATTCGGAAATATAAGAAAAATTTGGCCAACAAAAGGAATATCGGCTAAGCTATTAGTGAAGGTCCGGTAGCTCGGTGGTTAGAGCGTGTGCTTTGTAACTCCAAGGGTCCGGGTTCAATCCCCGGGCGTGTTCGCACAAACATCTTTTTTTTTATTTCAACACTCAAATCAAACATTTTTTGTTGTTTGTAATGGCCCGAATAAGGTTTTTAGGAAAAGAAAGGTTTTTTTAGAAAATTTATTGGATTCAGGAAAAAATTAAAGTGCTTTTTTTATGGGATTTTTGAGGACTATAACACGATTCGAGCGATGGATATGCGTAATTCTTTAGTCGTCGAAAAGTTTTCAGGAATATGTAATATACCGGGTGTTTCTGCAGATAAAAAAATGGAATTCAGTTTATAGGAATAGTACATGAATATGCATTTTTGACATACTGAATTGTTTTCTATCACTTCAGGTTTGACCGGAAATGACCCTCACTTTCTTATTTTAAATGGGACTCCCGATATGTTTTTACTTATTTCAATAGAAAATCACATTGTGAGTACAAGGACACCCCATTTGTCACTTTTTGGCATTTATCATCCTGAAATTTTTAATTTTAAATCTAGAGTGTTATGAGTGAATTAAAACAGTTAATTTTGGATCAAGTTGCCAATGAAAAATAGTTCTGATCGAGTTTTACTTTTTATTTGTTTTACTGGTTCATTTAAAGTTTACAAAATCGTAATAAAGATGTTTATTCAATTTTTTCAAATAGAACAAAGGTGGCTCATTACCATATCTGAAATGGACATCTTGTTTTTTTTTTTTTTTTTTTTTTTTCTGGTTCCCAGAAAAGGGATATCCTTAATTTTCAGAGAACATCGGGGAACCTGGAAAAAGGTGGGTTGGTGTTCGTTTAATTTTAGGTTGTTTTTTTTTTTTTTTTTTTCTAGGAATGAGTTCCAAAGCCTCTGTTCGTTGGATGAACGAGTCTTTGAAAGTGATGTTCTGCAGGTCTCCAAAGTGACCACGAAGGGGTGTGATGACTGAACTTGACGGGTTAATCTCGAAGAGACTGCCAAAGCAGGAACGATTGTTGATATTTCAGAAGAGCATCGCCCATGAAAATATCTATAAAATAGAGACAAATCGCCAACTTTTCTACGGTGTTCCAGACAAGTGAGCGAGTTTGTAAGCGAGGCATCACCGACGAGACGAATTGCCCTTTTTTGGACAGAATTGATAGTACACAATTGATATATTGAATAAATATTTAGTATCATAATCTTTCTAAACGCTCTAATAGTTTATTGTGGCGGCCATCTACCGGCATCGTTGATAGTGAAAAAAACAATTGTTTGGAAATTAAAAAAAAACAATTGTTATGACATTAAATTAAATTTGTCAATTTTGGCATACATTCCTAAGAAACAGTACCTATTTTTATAATCAGTTCGTTATTACAAATTAGGAAATGGAAAATTACAGTCGAAATGAAAAAAATTACATTCAATTGATTTACGCTAAAGCTAGAAAAAATGCCGTTGTTGCAGCGCGGCTTTATGCGGAAAGATATCCCAACAGACTACATCTCACTCGTCATTATTTTCCAAAAATGGAACAAAAACTTCGAAATGAGGCCGAAGATGGTAACCGAAACCAATTCATTGTAAGTGCGGATAAAGAAATTGACGTACTGTTATTAGTTGAAGTAGAGAACACCACATCCATGAGAGAAATTATCTGCGATGAGAAATCAGTGTTTCATCCGTCATGGAGAATCGTAAAAATACAAGTATCGTTCATTTAAATATCAATTACACCAACACCTGTACCCAAATGACCAAGATAGGAGATTGGAATATTGCAATTGGTTTTTAGAACAGTACGAAAACAACCCTATATTTCCTATAAAAAAATATTCAGATGAAACCGGATTTACAAATTTGGGCATATTTAACTGAAACAACAAAATATATTGGGCTCAAGAAAATAAGATTTGGTTTTAACTGTTGGATGGGAATAATGGGAGAAAGAATGTTGGGACCAATATTCTTTGATGGGCATCTAAATCGGGAAAGATACTTGAACTTTTTACGAAATAAAATTGAAAATTTCATGGATAATGTACCCTTAGCAAACGCTGTTGGTGTATTCTTCCAACAAGATGGGGCTTCTCCCCATAATTCAAGATTGGTTATGGAATATTTAGATGGCAGGTAAAATTTAGTTCTTAATGATAATTACATAAGGTATGCCTTATGATTTATTACGTCACGTTGTCCAAACAATTTGGCATCATTATGCATTGTCATTATGGTCGTTATTGGTTAATTCAATTCTTATGTTAGTAGGAATTATGTTACTAAACGTTTATTTAAAATATCGGTTGTGTGGTTTCAAATTATTCGTAACAAGTTGCCCATTTTAGATAGTGTAATGAGCCACCTTTGTTCTATTTGAAAAAATTGAGTAAACATCATAATTACGATTTTGTAAAATTTAAATGAACCAGTAAAACAAATGAAAAGTAAAACTATATCGAAACTATTTTTCCCTGACAACTTGATCCAAAATTAATTTAACTCATTCATGACATTCTATATTAAAAATAGAAAATTTTAGGATAATTAATGCCAAAAAGTGACAAATTGGTTGTCATTGTACTCACAATGTGATTTTCTATTGAAATAAGTAAAAATATACCGAGTTTCCCAATTAATATAAGAAAGTAAGGGTAATTTCCGGTCAAACCTGAAGTGATAGAAAAAAATTGAAAACGTCAAAAACGCATATTTATGTACTATATCTATACGAAAAAAATTTGACTTATCTGTAGAAACAAAAAAGTTATAGGGTTGAGCCACTTTTCATATATATATATATATATATATATATATATAAATGTTATAGTATATATATATATTATATAATATTGTTATGTTATACTAATAGGTGTTTTTACCCAGCTTTGGAAGTCAAATTGTTTCGTAATAATAATATTATTATTGCCCCACAAATGTTTTCTCCCTGTATAATTATTTTGATTTCGATTTTGATATATCTCTAATACTTATGTAGGCAATTCAGCTCCGCGATGGGAAGCCAATTGTTATATTGTGATATGATAATAGCTAATTGTTATGAAATAATAATTGCTAGCTAACGTCACTGTTTTCTCGCCACGTTGCTGCCAATTGTTATTACCCTTTCTTACCACGACTAACTCAGTTGGTACGCCTTCGCCTCAGGAGTCGGTATAGGCAATAGAGCCACTGCCTTGTCTTGATGTCATTCGAACTATTTCAGTTCAGTGTTTATCATATGATCATATCATTGTGGAAAATAAACCAGAAATTATCAAAAATAATTATTTCCTTTTTTCAGGAAAACTAATATTAACCTGGCCTGCGATAGATAACTTAAACTATGGTCAATTGACAAATTTTCATAGAAAATAATGAAAAACAGTGATGGATACTGTAAAAATAACCTCACTTTTTCTTTTGGGTTGGAAGAATTTTTTATAGTTCAATACCAAAATAAAATAGAGTTCTTCAGATATACAAGTTACGTTGTAAAGTGATTCAGTTTGTGATGTGCACTAAAAGAGTTTATACCTGGAGCTGGAACTGTCGCTGATGCAATACCTGCCAATAATATGAAACCTTGCTTCATCCATTTGCAAAGGAACCATCCAAAATCCCCGAAATCAGCTTGGGCAAGTTTTTATGTGGAGTCCAAAATGGTAATCTTCTTTTATGCTATTTATTTTGTGTCGAACTTATCCAGAAGTTGAATTGGTTTGTTATTTTTGGCAAACTACTTTGTCATTCGTGAAAAAAATCAAATTCAATTTTTTCTCAAATTTTCTACCTGGCTTCGTTCTAAAAATTTTTCAATCTCCCTCTGGCTTTGTTTTTTCTTCACTTGGATACCATTTCTGTTTTGTCATTTTTATTTGAATTTTCAAAATCGCGCACTTTCTTGTCGAACTTTCACTATTTTGGTGTTATTTGAGAAAACTTATGAACTAATATATTTAACATTTCTTATAAACTAAATACAATATTTAATGATAATTATTTTTGACATTTCTCTGTTCTCCTTTTCCACAATTTCAAATCTTTTATATGACCATCCTGTTCCCTGATTGATTGGCTATTGTGATCAAGAAGTTTCTTGTTCTCCCATTGGCTATTTTAGTTAGATGCAATTTCATATTCTGTATGTTTCAAGTTTATAATTTTGTTGATCACATTTAATTCAGAATGATTCTGTAAATCTAGACTTTTTTGTTTATTTTAAACAATTATAGGTTGTAATCATTTTGACAATGTATGAAAATGATTGCAATATAGTATTTGCATATTTTTACCTATCAATATTATCCAAAGGCTTTATAAAGGAAATAGAATCTCAAAAATTGTAAAAACAATATCTCATAACTACTAACTATTAAATATTTATTATTTTGTGGTTTTTTAAGAAATTATTTTTTTTCACCTTTAAAATATATTACTGGTCCTTCCTAACATAACAATATATATATATATATATATATATATATATATATATATATATATATATATATATATATATATAAATAAATAAGGATAACGGGAAGCGGACAGAGTCAAAAGCATAACCGAGATGGAACAGCAAAAAGAAAAACATAGGAAAAAAAAACTACGCAGACAGAAATTTAGTCAGGACAACGTCTGTCAGGTCAGCTAGTCCTCAATAAATTTAATGTATCTCCAATGAATTATTATATTTATTTTACGACGTAGTTCGTAACCTCACTTGGACTAATAGAAGTTTTCTGACCCTGGAATTTTCCTCTAAATATTATTAATTATATTATAAAATTGTATATTTTATAATAAACATAATGTCCTTCGTAGTTCAGGTGAAGTCTTCTATGTAATTCATTTTGAAGCGATCGGGTTGTGCCATGATACTGATGCCACCGATCCAAGTACCAAAGGCAAAGTATCGCTTCTCTTGAAATGTCAATACAACTAATGGATAATAGAGTGTGTGGGTTTGTCATTCTAACGGAATACATATATAAATGGAAGACATTGGGGTTGCCGAATAATTGTGTTTTAATGAATCATTAAGGTGCGGATGGCGCCGTATTAATTGCAAACTCAGATGCAAACGATTTAACAAGCTACGTAATTGCACCCCGGAGGATTCCGGGTGCAGCTATTCAGCCGCCGACGAGGAGTTCGAATTAAAACTTTCTGCCACCCCCGCTTCCTTATTTAACAACACCGCCTACGGATGGATAACTTGGCGTCGACCTTAAAAGAGGTTCTTATATTAAGGTATACATGAACTGTGATGAATATTATTTCTAAATTGTATAATTTCAGACTGAATCTCCATTGTATGACATGAGAACATTCAGAAAATTGGAAGTAGAAGGTACAAAAATCGACTCATAACTATTTCAGTTGGGCGCTGAATTTTTATCATTTGGAGACAATAAATAATGCCTCTTACTTTATTATATGTGAAAGTCGTCTCAGCATTGATATTTTGAAATGAAAATGTATTGAAATTGATGAATAAAATATCTTCTTTCTTGTTCTCTCGCAAGTGAAAATCAAGAGGATTGTGTTTTGGTCGCTAAATTATAGGACAAAATATATGTAAATCCATTTACTGATATTCTGAATTTGACTTCGAACAACAGAGCTTTAAAATATATTTTTTTCAGATACCCTTACGTCTCTTTTTTAATGTACCTACTGAACTATTTAGAACTTTCAAAGAAATAATTATACATATGAATCTGCTTATAATCATTTTTAGATTATTAATTTTGTAATTCCAAAGCAATAAAAAGTTCATATTCCCAAAATGTAAACAAAATATCTTGTATGAAAAAAATCCAACTCAGTTTTGATTTATGTTAGCATAACATCCGCTGGCATTGTAATGGGACTCGACTCTTCCCCTTAACCGTGCCTTCTGCCGCAGGGCAAAGATTGTTGGGGTTTTTATGCGTATATAAGCGTTAAAAAGCATGCCTTCAAGACATATGAGCTAATTTGAGTCAACGTTACTAAAGAACATTGTAAATTAACATAGTGCATTTTCCTGGGTTGAAATAAATAATAATAATAATTGTCCTAATTCCAAATCTCCATTGGAAAGGGCGAAAGTTCGGAGTACGCTCCCATGGTCTATAACGGAAACGTGACACCATGAGAAACGTTTTCTGTTCTTCCACCTAACCCAAAGTTATAGGTATATTTAAGTACGGCTCTGGCATTTCCATATCGTATTTTGGAGAGGGAATCGCTTCAGTGTATCGGCGGTATTTTTTTTATTCAGTTTACGTTTACGAAACCAGCGAATTGTTTTCACAACAAACTGGATATAAATCCCCCTTGGATAACCAAAGATTTATGATTTGTGGTGTCAGGATAAACAACGGATGGGCTGTACCAATCGTTTTATCCATAAATGGAAGACAATACGATGGAATAATTTTATCCATAACATTATCGAATGTATTACAACCTCAAAACAGTTCTGCAAGAAATGAATACTGTCAGTCGCTTCTAAATAAAAAAAAATCAAAGAATATAAGATTACAACCTCAATATCGTCCCGCAACAGTGGAATATTGCTAGTGCCTCTAACAATGACAAACACACGAAATAAAGTGAATAATTTTTATAACACTTGTTTGGCAGTGGCAAATCTTCATACTGTACATTTTCAGTGAAAAAAATGGAAGAAAAGGCTGTGAAATAAGTCATCCAAGAGAAAATGTTTCATTTATACCGCGGTTAGAGATACATACCAGGACCGTAATAATTTTGTTTTTGTTTTAGTATAAATTCAGTGAAAACATTGTCAGATCAGGGATTGTATGAACACTTTTGCCACGTATGTAAAGTAAACTGTTTTTTTGTCTATTTGTTACATACGTTGATGGATGTACGCGGGACCTTTAGTTTTCTGTAAATATATGGTGGACTTTGGTGCATGATTATTTTTTATGGAAGCAGGCTTTCTCTAATTTTTTTCGTTATTTCCATTGCCAACCATATTTTCCTCAGCTTATGGGTAATTTATCTATTGGCGCCATGTATCAGACAAATTAGAATTCTGCAGCAGTTGTAAAGCTGTCAAAGAGTTGACATTCACTAGTGTTGCCCTGTGAAGTGCCACGCTACTGACATTTGGACTAAAGCCTCAGGATTTCAAGAAAATATCACCACAAACAACCCTAAACTTTATCTAAAAAATAAGATTGTACGGTGAACTATAGGTATGATCCACAATAGGCCTGCAATGCGATCGCATTGGAGGGTCATCTTAATCCTAACCTATCCTGCCATATACTACATCACCGCAATAATCAATTCAAACATAAGTAGCAAAAATCAGACATGAAATTCCAATTTTAGAAGTGATGCCGCTCTACATGAGATGTGTGTACATCTAATTGCAGTACAGTAAAACAAAATATCAATTTTATTATGTCACGTGAGATCGAATCAGCCTATGTACATAATAATGACGTGTTCCCGGCCTTATGTCAGGTAACACGTTGTCGATCGTTTCGCAAAATCATCTTGTTGTACACAGGGAACGGCAGCGCGAATTACAATTTACAGTCAACTTGTTTATTCGCATTATCGGGCGTTAATCGAACTCGAGAGCCGATCTAATAACTGATGTGTACGATCTCCCGCCCATTACGTGCTCTCCTCGTAATTAGATGACTGCCCGTTTTGATAATATCGTTAAACCGTAAATAACATTATTGAAATTATCTGCCGTTCGTTGGATAATCGATTGCCGGGGCTAGCCAGCGGCGGGGACTACAAAATACAGACAGACTTCTTACACCACTACGCTATTGAAATTGTTTTTTTAACAAAACTAGAATCATCGCTCTAGTTTTTCGGATAACTTCAGGTGAATTGCTGGAAACCCTGAGTTCAGTTGGCCAACTATATGAAAAAAAGCTCTTACCGAACTACCCCCTCACAATTTTCAGATTAATATTCATTGAGTTTTTTTAACCAAATTTCATTTTTCTACGCACTACCTGTATCTGAAAAAGAAGGCTGTGACAGATAAACATATCTTATAAAAATTCATATTTTTTTTTCATTTTGAGGTATGAAACCTTTTTGATGAACAACCAATTAAGAAATATAATGAATGGTGTTCTCATGCATCAGATGTTTCTTGAACTGAAATTGCATTTGCCGGTTATTACTAGTTGAATTGACCGTGTTTTCCCCATTTCTATGCTATCATAAACATCGTTAGACTCCAGTGAGACTGTGGAAAGCATTAAAATTTTCCTCAAGAATAAATGAAGGGAATTTAACTTTCCAAATTTATCAGCTGAAACATTACTATAAAACCACTGAGAGAAAAAAAATAAGAAAGGTGAACATATGGAAATTATGCTAGTAAATAGATGAAAAGTATGTTGAGTAAATATATGAGAGAAGGAAAACGTCATGACATAACTAATATTGAACAAAATTGTCTCTTATTAGTTGGCATTCTTATTTTTATGTATGAATTGAAAATGCATCGACTCAGGTCAATTGGCATTTAAACTTGACTATTTATTCAATCTAGACGTGATTTCTGGGTGTATTACTTTTCATAACCTGAAAGGTAAAAACAATCATTTGGAAAATATAAACAGATTAAATTTTTCTGAAGAATAACGAAATGTTGTCATTTTAAATTTTTCCATGCATTAATGAAGAGTCAGAATCATGACCCTCTTCTTGACTTTGCCGTGGTCGGATAAAAAACGACTGATAAATTATTGTACCCCCCTTGAATTACTTCCGGGTACGCTGGTGATGCCACTCTATCAGAAAGCTGCTGAACATTAATTACACTATGCATTACGCGGGGCCGGATGTAGCATGGAAAACATAACTTTTTAATCCGGTTACAGATAAAATTAATAAAACGGATTAGAGAATATTGATTCATTGTTTTGGGTGCGTCGATGATGCATTTAGATGAGCGGATAGTGTAAACGCTGTGTATGTAATGCAACGATAATTTATGATAAATAAAAGTTCACTGATATAATATTTCGACACTGCATATGCTTTGATAAATCTTCATGTTTAGTAACATGATGGGTGGAGCTGTAGATTTTAAATATAAAAATTTAAAATCGACTGTTGAAAACCAATTGTGAGTATCAAATAATTAATATTTGATTCACATCAGACCGACTTCTTTGTGAGTTAAATCTCTTACCTACAGGTTCAAAGTGCTTCCCTGCCTTTTTCAGTTATATTTGTACGTTGCTCTACGTAGGGAAACTAATAGAAAAATAATTATTCAGCTTAATTTCTAAAAGTTAAACGGGTTTCTATTTTGGAAAATAGTCCTAGGTTACATTAAAATGATTCGTAAATAGATCCAAAAATAAAATTCATTGGTGAGGTTAGCACGAATATCGTCACTAGGTTGCCAGGTCCGGTTTGGATGATATTTCAAGGAAAATTCGTTACTCTTGGTTGTTTTTGGGGGTTTTTTAGGGATTCTTTTTCTACAAAAAATGTCATCATTCATTTTTCTTATATCCAAATATATAAACAAAACGTGTTTTCGAAAATAGGATATGGAATTAAGTACCGGCACAGTATTGTTATATTTGTCATAATGATAATATATTGATAATCGATTTTTGTTTTCTTCTATCTTTAGATATGCCCATTTTTCGGGAAATGGAGGTTGGACGATTTTGTAGAGAATGTAATCTACAAAAAGTACTCTTGTATTATTTCTGACAAACGCTTTGAAACATGTATACCCAAAAAGTGCAAAAACAACCGGAAATACCGCACTTTTCCGGCTGGCCTAGATTAGGCAACCTAGTGACAATATATTTGTCCCGCAATGAACATCTTTGGTGTACCGGTGACGAAGGATTATTCTACGATCGCTTTCTAGACAATACATTGTTCATTTACCCTGAATGCTTCTGTTTAAAAAAAATCAGTCACCTACCATTTAGAATGTAGAGTTGTGGCACATAGATAGCAAGTCGTACACTTTTTGTTACATCTTATATGATTCAGTCGATATCAGTAAATGATAAAAACTATAACAATATATAAATGTGTTAAATGATCTATAATTTTTTTGTTGAATTCATGAATCATAACTTTTTTCTTTGTTACAGGGGTCGGATGCTAGTTCGGTGATTTTCGCATCAACGCCGGCGTCGAGAAAGCACGAGTTCCCCGGTGCTTTGCCGCCTAGCCTTCCTAGCCTGAATCATGGCACCAGCAGTTCGCCGGTACCGGCCCCGACGCCTCCGAATATTCCCGTACCGTCGCCCGCCCCCGCCCAACAACCACCACTGCACCCGCCGCAAGCTATCCCTTCGGCGGCCGTTTCGACCGCCGCTAGCGTCATCACAACACCAACGTCTGCGGCTACCATCAAAGCGACGCAAGGTAAGTTTTTCTTTTGGTTCTGGGAAATGGTTGAAAATGATTCAAGTGAATCAAAATTTGAAAATTCTGCCCTAACTCAGGAATTTCTTTTTAAAACGGTATTCGCATAATTGACACAAATACGTTTTTCACAACACATTTTTTTTAGTAACAAAAATACAATTTACCACAGATCTAGGAGACTCATAAATGCCAATCCGATACCGTTATCATGGCCCATTGTTCGAGGTGCGAACTTGCATAGAAATAGGGCTGAGGATTCTAGGTACGGATTTGAAAATACGTAAATTATCTCCTTTATTACATTTTAATGCGCGAATTGTAATTTGTCAACGTAATTTCATAGTTATGACTAATTTGATTGATTTTTATATTAGGTTTGGATTATGTAATCAACTAATTTTCTTAAAATGATCAGGACAAGCCGTCAATTAAACATATCATCTTGTCTGAAAATTTCAGTGTATCGAGTACGTCCCTGCTAGTGGTCAGTCGAGCGCTTAGCAATGAATAATAATGAATCTCTAAGTATTGCAGCACTATAAGAAGTAAACGCAGAAAATGTCTATATGTGCATGCTTAATCATTGAAAATAACATCAATGTATACGTGTCAGATACAACTTTGAGAGCTTTTGTAGCCTAATACGAATTTACGTTTCGAATACGCATTTCTCTACCCCATGTCGGGCTTCGATGTTTCAGTTGAGATGATGGTCGTTTTTCTGGAATCGTGGTGACAAATTTTCACGAGAAGGTTTTGAAGAGGTGGGTGCATGTATTACATGAGACCAAATATGCCTAGCCCTTAGTTTTGTAAGAGAACATAATAAAACTGCTCCATGAATAATGTAATGTAATCTGGCGAGAAATAAAAAAAATAGACGGGACAGATGCGTCAAGCTCTATCAGAGAATTATTCCTCAATTATCTTATATATTTTTCGATAAGCAAATTGCGAAAACAAGTTACCAATAGTTTTTTATGGAAAAAAAAAGATATTTCGAAAGGATCGAAATCATCGAAATGTTCAAATGTTTGAAATATTCAAATGTTTGAAATGTTCGAAATGATTGAAATTATCGAGATGCTCGAAATAAATTATCAACGATCCAAACGATCGAAATGTTCGACTTATCAGGTCAAATTACTAGTTCGCCGTTTTTCACTCACTCGTATATATTTTCCCGATCAAATATTTTGTTTTTGTTGTTGGAGGTTATAAACTCAGAAATATGACAAATTCAAGCATTCTTTTGCGTCCAATTTCAACAAAAATGGAACTTATCGAAATTCTCTCAAATTCGATCTTTTAAATTCACTTTTTTCAAAATGGTACACTACTTCAAAAACAATATAACTTTTATTCAGGAAAAGTAAAGACTTTTCTAACTACTATTTGCAACTGACTAACTACTACTGAATGAAATAAAATGAATAATGATAATCGTGAGACCACACTGGGTCTCTTATACCTTCTGGCCAGCAGTGTCAGCAATGCAACTTGTAAGAAATGAAATATTATATTCTGCTGACACTGCTGACTTCTAGGGAAGCTGTTTCCATTGTTTGATATTGATGGTAAGGCTTTCTATCTAGTGTACAATAATAATCAGCAATTCTTGATTTATAATAATAATATTATACTTTATTGTCATTAAGAATGAATCTTGTGGACAAAGCTTGTGAAAAATAAATATAAATGTAAATATAGAAATATAAAATGTAAATATAAAAACACCTACGAAAAAGTAAAGTTAGAACATACACTATAAAGTTCATCGTCGAATTTTGTATCAACATGGTTGTGTGCAGTTTTGTTTAAAAATATTATCAAAACTTATATAATACACATATAAACATATACAATTATATATAATATTACATAAATAATAAAACCTATTACACCAAATAAACAAAAATGTATATCCAAGCAAGAATATAAACAAAAATCTTATATAACATATATTCAAATATGCACATTTTGTCACGTAAATTCATCATTATAGAACTCTTGCAAATTATAATAGGGTCTATCAGCCAGAAATGTTTTTTCTCTTATTTTAAATATTTTGTTGGTCAAATTTGCCTGTCTTATATCTGAGGGCAAGTGATCAAACATCTTGACCCCATTGTAATAAATAGAATCCCTGGCCAAATTTGTTAAAGGAATTGGCAATTTCAACGCGGTGGAACGGGTGTTATAAGAATTGCACGAAGCCTCGAATAGGACATATTTTTGTAAATGAGACAAACCGATTTCAAAATGAACAAAGCAATCACTGTTAAAATCTTTTCCTCAACGAATTTGTGTCTGCACGAATCACGAGGTTTAATCTTGCACATATACCTGATAGCCCGTTTCTGCAGTACTAATACATACAGAAGTGCTGATGAATTGCATACTCCTCAAAACGGTATTCCATAACGTAGGTGAGATTCTAAGAGGGCGTAATACACCATTCTGGCAGTTTTAATTCCCAAAATTATTGAAGTTACTCTCACTGCATAACATCCAGAAGAAATTTTACTTTTAAGATGTTTGATATGTTCAATAAATTTGAGCTTATTGTCATTGTGAATTCCTAGAAATTTTGTTTGAGTCTCGTTCTTGATCACTAAGTTATCACCAAATGACAGGTCCTCAAGAGCACATCTGAATGATATAATGTTTGTTTTAGTAATATTGAAGGATAACAAATTAGCATCACACCACTCCTTGATTTTTTTCATATCAGTAGATATTGCATTGTGTAAATCATTTGAGTTTTTATTGTTCCACAATATCGTCTTGTCATCAGCGAAAAGAGTGAATTTTCCAGAAATGCTCAAATTTGCAAGGTCATTGACATATAATAAGAATAAAATGGGTCCTAAAACTGATCCTTGTGGCACAGAGATAGATAGAGATAATTTATTCATCATTAAAGTTTTTTACACAACGGTACAAACTTATCAGACTAGTCAATATATATATATATATATATATATATATATATATATATTAAAACTCATAAAAAACATTATAAGAACTTACAAGAGAATATAAAAATATAAAAAAAGTCATCAGATTACTCACTGTCTCATTCACTCCGCCTTGTTCACAACTTATTCACATTCTACCAAACTCACAGACAATCTTTATATATATACATACTACTAACTATTAGCATCAAACAGTGAGGTACTCCTCTATTGAATAAAAAGTATTTTCATTTAGATAATTGAACAATGTTGTTTGAAGATATTGAAATTTTTTATCTCACCAAAAATCCTATTGAAACGGTTATAACATAGAATTCCTTGGTATTTTGGAGAATTCTGTCCCACACTAAGCCTAGAGAATGGTAAGCGAATGTCATTTTTATTGCGTGTTTGTTGTGGGTGAATTTCACTACTTTTTATGTAGATATCTTGCTCTTTTTTTATATTCATAATTAGAAGATATATATAAAGTAATGGTAAAGTTAGAATTGACAATGACTTGAAATAAGCTTTACAAGATACATTGTTTCGAACTCCCATCATGCATCTTATAATATTCTTCTGAGCAATGAATACTTTATCAATATGTGTTGAATTACCCCAGAAAATCAAGCCATATGTGAGTGCCGACGACACTAGACCATGATATGCCATTCTGAGAACCTCCGAAGATACAGTGCCCTTCAGTTGTCTGATAATAAAATTGATACTACTCAATTTCCCTACCAGATATTCGATATGAGTTCTCCATGTCAGTTTCTCATCAATTGTTACACCTAGAAATTTTATGTTCGATACTTGTTCAATTGATTTATGATTTATTTTAACAAGAGCTGATATTTTTCTGTCTGTCGAAAAAGCATTAAGTATGTTTTGGAAGCATTTAAAATCAATCCATTATTCAGGCACCATTGAAAGAATTCCTCAGCGCATACATTACTCAGATGAATGCTTTTGCCCAGATTATCTTGTGATATCATATGATTTGTATCGTCTGCATAAATTATGGTTTTTTGAGGGGAACTACATGATACAATCATGTCATTAACAAATATGATAAAAAGCAGTGGACCAAGTATTGAGCCTTGGGGTACACCCATAGAAACATTGGTTGACTTTGATTTGAATGAATTCATCGTGACAATCTGACTTCTATTTTGTAAATAGGAAGAAACCCATCTATTCGCTACTCCACGAACTCCAATGCGGTTTAATTTTTGAAATAGAAGCACATGATTTACAGTATCGAATGCTCTACTGAGATCAAAATATAGAGCAATAGAATAAATCACATTACATAATTCGTTTATAGCTGATTCTGTAGATTTTCCAGGCCGAAATCCATGTTGACAGCATTTAATAATTTATTATTTTCCAAGAATTTTTTTAGACGGAAATTGAAACAATAATCGTTTATTTTTGTTAGTTGACTTTGTAAGCATACATTCCTGTAGTTGTTGATGTCTTCCGTGGAACCTTTCCTCTTATATATCGGTACTGATTTTGAAATTTTTCAAGATATTTTCCTGTACTGAATGATTCATTGATTATGTGACACAGAGGATAACATACTGTAGCACTAACAGCTTTCAAGCATTTACCATTTATTTCATCAATTCCAGCAGCTTCTTTTGAACATACTTTATGTATTGTCTCTTTTATCTCAAGTGGTGTTGCTGAAATCATGAAAAAAGTAATGCCCGAGAACTGTTCTAATTTTACCTTATCGAAATTGGGGTTAGTGCTTTGTATATTCATAAAAGCTTTCAGGAATTCATCACATATTACCGTGATGATCTGACTGTCTATAACAATGTTACCAATCTCATCTCTGGATCCACTGCTTCTCATCTCGTTTATGATTTTCCAACTTTCTTTCGATACGTTGTCTGTTTTACAAATTCTTCCATTATTATAATTAGTTTTTGAGTGTTTCACCATCTGCTTATATGTTTGTTTCAACTATTTATATCTATTGTTAATCACCTCATTTCCAGTGGTCTTGTATATTTTTGTCATATCAATTAACATTTGATGCATTTGCTTCAATTCATTTGAGAACCATGGCTTGTCAGCTTTCCTACATCGAACTGTAGTAAAGGGAAGCCATATTGAAATAATACAACACTATTTCATAAAAGCTCGAATTTTTTATCTAGTGAGTTAGAATCGTAAACTTCAGCCCAATTTTCTGAACTCAAAATATTTCTGAATGTATTTAAATTATTGAGTGAAAAATTCCGCTTCCTTATATACTCGGTTTTACTTCTGACTTTTTGTAGTTCAAAACAACATTGTTGCAGTGTATGATCTGATAAATGAGTATCTTCAATGAGCACCGATAATACTTTTATATTAGAAAAGATCACGTCAATCCCTGAACATGTGGTTTGTGTGATTCGTGTGGGTTTATCAATGTGATTAGTCATACCAAACTCGTTGAATAGATTTATTATTTCAATTGTTTCTCTGCTACTATGTTTCAGAAAATCCACATTAATATCGCCACATACGATATAATAGTATTCCTTATGATAAATGTTGTTCATCAAATCATACACTGCATCTCTAAAAATGTCACTATTACTGTTTGGTGTTCTATATACAGTTATAATAAATAGTTTAGATTTACCATCTAAAACATCTAACACAGCAATACTAATTTCAAAATGTTTCTCTATACAATTATCATATTTCACAGATTTGGCTGAAATGTTATTTTTAGTATAAATACACGTACCTCCATGGTCAGAGTCTTTGCGACAAAAACTACTTATCAGTTTGTAACCGAAAAGCTGCGTTTTCAATTTCATTTTTTTTAGCCAATTGTTCGCTCAAACAAACTATATCTGGATCTTTACTTTCAAATAAAATTTCTAAGCTCAATAACTTTTTAGATAACCCCTGTATATTATAATGTAAAAGATTTATTCCTTTTGATTCCTTGATACCATCACTTGTTGTTTGCTGGTGTTCATCGGTGTTTCCAGAAAAGAATTTGGTCGTGCTACTTCGACACCCCCATTCACAACATCACGAATATTATATTTTTCGTAATATAATTTGAAATCGAATCTTTTAAATCCAATTCTCCTGGGCCAGAAACGTGGTTCATAGAATCGATTCGTCCACTCACAATCTGCTGCCACCATGAATTGTTTATATCTACTACCCTCATTGGTTCTCAATTCTTTTACAATAAAATCTTCATCCAGATTGTTTGTTTGTTTTTTTAAGTATTCCAATATATCTTTCGCATGAACTTCCTGTTGAACTCTATAGAGAAACATCCAAATTCTTGGTTTCTCACCCTTGAATTTGCCTTCACTGTCCTCTCCTTGTCCTCTGATCTTCTTGAATGGTTTTCTTTTGCTTTTTACTTTTTTCCAGTCTTGTTCTGATTCGGTTTGCCCTTCCAGCTGATTTTTGTTGTCTATCTGGCTAATTCCATTTGTATTGTTGGTTTGTAAGGCATTTGTTCCCCCTTTTTTTTTTAGGTTTGTTTACTTTTCAGTTCTTGATATTGGGATCCTCCTTTTTTGTCCTCCATAGGTTTGGGATTTTTTGTTGCACTTTTTCCATTTGTTTCATTTTCACGTTCCTTATCTCGTTTTTGTCGATTCTTATCTGAATGTTGATTCCCAGAGTGGCTTTCTTTCATATATTCAATTTGGATATTTAGCAAACTGTTTTTTTCCTGGAGTTCGCTAATTATTGTATCTTTTTGTTTGAGAATGTATTTGATGAGTATGGCATCAGCTTTTGACTCACCCTTACATATTTCATCAATTGCTTCGTACAAGGTAGCATCCTGGCATTCAGCACTCGGCACATCAATCACCGGGTTATGGATACAAACTGGATTTTTTTTTGTTGGAGAGATTGTTTCCAGCAACCCAGATGGAAATTATGTTTGCACTTGGAACAGAATGATTCCTATTTTCTGAGAGAGTTACTTCACACGAACTTGAGCCGGCGGCCAGCATGTTGTAAGTTACCACACATAATATCCTTTTTTTCTGATGAAAGTCCTGTTGTTCTTACCATTTGATTCCTTCGATCAACACCAATACGTATATTGGTCTATACCAATATTTTGCAAAACCCTTAATTATTTATTATTATATACTTTTTCCTCCTGTTATAGAAGTGTGTCCCATCTGAATTTAGCGATTTAATTTCTCTCAAATTCACGACTACATTTTTTCTCCCACAGAAACTCTTCTGCCTCCTCCACCATCAGCGATAGCGAGCGTACCTCATCAAGCGCCAATGGTTACGATGCCGAGCATCCCTATGCCGAGCGTGCCGACGGCGGTAGGCGGCATGCCTCAACCGGCTGCGGCCGCCCCTATGGCCCACCATCCTCCCGCCCTCGATCCGACCACCATACCCGGCGGCGGTCACGTGGCGAGAACTGACAGTCCGGCGGTAGCCACGTCCGCTAACGCCGCCGTCGCACCGTCCCCCAGCCAGTACCACCACCCGTCATCGTATCAGCAACACCAACCACTGTACGCGCCTTACGCCCCTTCCGCAGCCGCGACGGTACCGCCTACGCACAACGCGACGCCGCCTTACGTTACGAATGCGGCGGCAGCGGCTGTACCGATATCGGTGCAACAATCGACGGCGATCGCAACGACGCCAACGCCGCCCCCCGTGGCAGCTAGCAAAGGGGTTCATGTTGATAGGGAGAGGGAGAAGCAAATGGTACCACCTTCGCCAAGGGGACCGAGTCCCATCAGGGAGAATAGGGAAAGTTACAGGTAAGTTTTTCTGGATATTATGGGCTTTGTGCTGAAGATTTGTACATTTGAACACATAATTGGAGTACTTAGTGCCTTTCTCCTACTTAGAGAACTGTAGAGGTTTTTTCTTGAAAAAATATTGAACATACAAAGTGTCAAAATAAGACAAACAAATAATAAACGTAATCATTTCAAAGGAGAGATTTTTTATTTGGTGCCCTTCAGCTCATAGAAAAGGATGTAGCTTCACTTATGAGGGATTTTTGTGATAACGATGACACTCGTTAATCATTATGCTCATGCCGTATGCATACATAAGGATGACTGCAGTAAGCTGTGTAGTGTCCGCTATAATGTGTTCCACTATGGTTGGCTATAGCATACAAGTTGTATCAACAAATATATATGAAGGTCTATAGCTTAGTAATATTTTTCGATTCAATTCTGCAATTTCGATTTTTTTCCAAAATCTTTTCTATGTTTTCATTTCTCCATTCTTTTTATGTTTTCCATAATATCTCTTTTTAACAATCTCATTTTTTTTCTAGTTTTGTTCAGCCTCTTTCATTAAAATGTGCTCACAATATAATTTTCTATATTTTATTTTTCTAGCATTTTTAAAAATCGGATTCATTTTTTATAATTTGGAAAAAACAATATATGTATATAATAGGTATTAAATAATTTTATGTCTTACATATTTCAAAAATTATCTTCAAGTAACCCTTAACAATTTACTGGGAGTAAGAACTATCACTGGAATCTCAAGTTACATCTAGTTTGAACACTAATGGAAAAAAACTGATGATATCCATGTAAAGTTGTTTGAAGATTTCTTTGACCTGTGATTTTCAACTCCTCTACTCTTCGTGTGTTTTCAAACCATATTTGTTTGTTATTATTTGATGTTTATTTTCTAAATTGATTATGTAATTTCAGCTGTGTTAGTAGTCTAAGTCGAAGTAGCGTCACTACAACACTTAGTTGTCCCCCACAAACCACCGCAGTGTCTTCTAGTCTAGCAAGTAGTCTGAATAAACCGTGGAGCAGCAGTACGCAGCAAGCGCCTCAGCCGCCGCCACCGACCCAAGTGAGCCCTGCCGCTCCCCCCCGACCTACTCCTCCCCTACATAACTCTTCTTTTCCCTCGAACCCAATGTTCACCGCTCCCTTACCACCGCCAGTGTCGAGAGCGAGTCCAATGACTGCTCCTTCAACAGTGCCTCCCTCAAATCCCAATCCCTTCTCAGCAGAGAGTCTTTTCCAGACCAACAAATATCCAACAAGTGAGTAGTAGTATAATATTAACTGTCTTCTTTCTGTAAATTTGGCTTTCGGTAAATTTGGTTGAATTTACAGTTTTCGGGATAAGGAGCTTTGTGTTTTTTTATGGTTTTCGACCGTCAATTGAATAGCTCTCAATTCAGCTTGAGATGGAATTTGTCCGTTTGGTAGAAATTATTATCCTCAGTATATAGGGCGCTACGATTTCCACGACTCGTAAAATATATCTCAATACATTTTTATGAAAAAAAACTATTAATATTACTGAAACTTTTGTTGAAAAGAGTGAAATAGATACTCGTGACTCTTCAAAAATGGCCAATATCATTTACAAAATTTTCATAATAAACCACAGACTTCGGAAAAATTTTATCTCAGAATTAACAACTGTGATCCATATTTTTTTAAATATATGAGTTTTTATCAAACCCAATAGCTGAAAATGAATGTAGTATAATTAATAATACACCACAACCAAATAAATACTCAATAATGTATTTTTTTAAATTTTTCATAGTACATTTCAGATATAATTGAAGTTTTGAGGAGTTGAATGCCAATTGCATATATATATATATATATATATATATATATATATATATATATAAAATAATGCAGACGTTTTCCTATGGCGAAGAAGACAATAAATCATTGGTGTGACAAAATGTATTTTTATTTCATTTCAACTTTATCTGCTTATGGTAATAACAATGAGTGATAGCTCTCGGGCCAGCCCAAATAGGGCGTGCCTTAAGATCAACAAATATATAACACCAAGTGGAAAGGGCTAAGACGTATATGTCAGGTCTCGCCAGTGATTTATTGCCTACTTCGCCATTCGGAAACATTTTAACTATACATTATATGCATTTAAAAAAATTATTCTTGAAATGGTTAAGTTGGTTTATAATTGTGATTATTGTTATTATTGCTGTCATTTTATTTGTTATTGATTCACTAATGTAAAATATTGAAAATGGGCTGTCCGCAAGGGGGTGTACTGCCCCTACGGCTCTGAAACCTGATGGTAGACATGCTAATCACACTAGAAAGGAATGGACAAAAAACAATTGGGCACGCAGACGACATATTCCTAGAAAAATTCAACCCTACAGTTAGGGAGAGAATGCAAATGGCCCTAAATCTGGTCAGTACATGGATAAATGAAGAGGGTTTCAATATCAGCCCCTCCCAATTTTACCCGAAGAAGGAAGCTAGAGGTCCTAGGCCCTCTAACCCTCCAGGGGACCAACCTGTCGGGGGAAGTTAAATATCTCGGGGTATTCTAGGCTCTAAACTAACCTGGAACCAACAACTGACAATAGTAGAGAAGAAAACCGAGGTGACATTAATGGTAGCCAGACGAGCACTGTGAAAAACATGGGGACTAAGAAAATGGTGTATTGGACATACAACACTGTGGTGAAACCCATGATCACCTAGGCATCTTTGGTATGGTGGACAAAGATAACACAAAAAATAACCACGGCTGAGTTGAACAAGGTACAAAGACCTGCCTTCCTCAGAATAAAGGGGGCTATGAAAACAACATCAGCCATGGAAGCACTACTGGATCTTCCCCCGATTGACATAACAATCATGGGGGAGGCAAGAATGGGACTTCAAAGGCTAAAAAATACGAGTAAACAGATCGGATAAAAGGAAATAGTGGAAGGTAACATTCTTGAAATGAAACAATCGGACCACACAACTCCTAGGTACTTTTTCGACACAAGTAAGAGGTAATTATGCAAGATCGCAGGGAATGGAATGACAGCATCGAAAGCAAACCTGGAGAGAGAATCTGGTACACAGACGGATCCAAGACGACCCAGGTAGGAACTGGTGCTGGAATATACAGGGGAGAAACTCCCAACTTATCACCTCACTGGGAATAAATACTTCCGTATTCCAAGCGGAAATGTATGCAATCTTGCATTATGTGAGAGGAAACAACATGAGGGAAGTGCGCAACGCACGGATCAAAATATGCCGACAGCCAGGCGTCACTGAAAGCTCTCGTGAACCCAAAACTGACATTAAGACTGGTATGGGAATGCCCGAGAAGAACTCAGTGTCCTCACAGAACACAACAAAATAACTATGATGTGGGTTCCAGGACATTGTGGCATCGAGGGCAATGAAAAAACCAATGAATTAGCTAGGAAAGGCTCATCAACTCCATACATTGGCCCAGAACCCGCACTCAGAGTCAAAAAATCGGCTGTCCGAGGGAGCTGAAAAGAAGCTCCCCTCATGCACCAAGCATTTATTAAGGAACCGTCGAAGAGCAGAGCTGAAGAACTACTCAAGATGAGTAGGAACCAAGTCAGAACAATAATGGGCCTTCTCACTGGTCACAGCCCAATGAGAGGACACCTGCACAAAATGGGGCTGTACAACGGATAATTTTTCTGCAGACAATGTGGCAAGAGGACAGAAATGGCCAAACATATATTTTCAGAATACGAGGCACTAGACCGCAAAAGACAAGTAATATTCGGACAGCCAAGGCTAACTCCTGAAGAATACAACCTGTGAAGAACCTGTACAGCAGACTAGTACAGGGGACTGGTTGCGGAGTGGGTGCTGTAAAACAAAACCGGAAGGCACAAAAAGCCGAAGAGGCTGAGGTGCAGCTGGCGACAGGACCAGAATCCAAGGAAAAAAATTGACAGTCGGCTTTCAACTTGAAAAAAATACTATCAAATATACAAAATGTAAAAATTTTCACGGATTCATTTGGTTGATAGATGCTATTATTCATTTTGAGTCTTCCAAATATTTTGGATTCCCATTTTCAGCTTATCGAATTTTTATTTCTGAGTATAATATATGGTGGTAATTCTTGGTCTCTTTCCAAAACCTCGCCAATATATAGTGCCTCATATAACTGAGAAAAATCATTTCTCTGGACACCAAACATCCAAATTTTCATCACAAACAGAAATAAAAGCCATACAAAATTGAAAATATTTATTTTTCATCCCCCAAATCTCAAAAACTGACCATTTTTTAAATATATCCCAAATGCAAAAATTCAGACTAATCCATAGAAAGCTATTTTTCATGAGAAATGTGCAGAGTCCTTTTCAGTTTGTTTTTCAGTTATTATAGGGGAACAAAAAAATGTAATTAAACCAGAAAGCCAAGTGAAGTGAAATATATTTAAAAATAAAGAACTCAAAGTCTTCTTCACCACGGAATCAATATAAATTGAAACACAATTGGTAGACCACAAGCAAAAAACAACAACTTTCCTGGAAAATACCACGCAGAACGTTGAATGATATTCACTGAAGTCTATGCAAACTTCCATAAAAATGAAAATTGATTGCAAATGTTTTTTTCTGATTATGTTTAATTTATGCGGGGCCTGTCTAACAATCCGCATACCGGTTTCAGGCTTTTGGCCCTCATCAGTATGGAGTAGTCGCCAGTCAGAGATCCGGAGAGCTCTGGCCGATGAAAGACCCAACATAAAATCACCATCAAGCTTACATCAACTTTAGGTAAGCCGGAAAAAGTAACTTTTAACCGGATCTCTGACTGGTGACTACTCTGTACTGATGAGGGCCAAAAGCCTGAAATCGGTATGCGGATTGTTAGGCGGACCCGGCATAAATTAAACATAATCGAGCTTATCAGAAAGAAACATTTGCAATCAATTTTCATTTTTATGGAAGTTTGCATAGATTTCAGGTGAATATCATTCAACGTACTGCGTGGTATTTGCCAGGAAAGTAGTTGTTTTTTGCTTGTGGTCTACCAATTGTGATTCAATTTATATTAATTCCGTGGTGAAAAAGACTTTAAGTTCTTTATTTTCTTAAAAAAATTTAATGTTTCTCCATAAAAAATAAGGTTCAACCAATAATGACGAAACATTATTATATTTATTGGCAATATGAAAAATAAAATAATGTCATTCATATTGATATATGATATATACAAGATGGCGTCAAGTGAAGATGAGAGTGAAAATGATCCTACAAATAATAGTGAAAAAACAGGTAAAAAATGTTCAAGTGTTGTCAGAACAAACAAAGCAAAGTTACAGTGTGTGTTAAATGTGGAAATGTCTTTCATCAATCCTGTTACACAAGAAATAAACTAAAACATGTAAAAATATGTGACAGTAGAATTATATGCTGTAAAGACATCAGCCAAGGTAAAAATGAATTCAAAGATAAAGAAATCCAAAAGTTACAATGTGAAAATGAACTATTAAAAAAACTTTTGAAGCAAAAGGATGAGAAAAATTATGTTCTATTGGATAATATAAGATTATTGAAACAAAACAATCAATTACTTCAAGACAAAACCGAATTTACACAAAAAACTCGAGAGATAAAGTGGAGATAAAAACACACAGTGAAGCGAAAAAATGCCACCAGTCCACTGAAGGAACAAAAAACAATCCCTCACAAAACGACCCAGCCAAACAACAACAAAAACATGAACCCAGTTCTAGTAAACCAAAGGTGAATGACCCAACAACAAAACAATTTGATGTAGAAATCAAACCAACAGAAAATAATGGATAATATTATTAATTTGAATGAGGACCACACAGAAAACAAAGTAAATGAAAATGATGGATTTACTGAAGTAAGAAGAAGGAAAAATATTCGAAGCAATACATACGACTTTAGAAAAAAAACAATGGGTGTAAAAGAGAATCAGAATTTTGGAGTGGACAAAAAAGTCTGGTTATATCTGTAAGTGTAGACATGTAACTAAAGAAAACATTCTAAAATACCTGAAGGAATTGCCACAATTCAAAGACAGGGAAATAAATATCAAGAACTACCAACACCTAGCACACAAGATAAATGTTTCAAGTTGAGTGCTGACTTCAGCTTAAAAGATGAACTATATAATCCATACAATTGGCTAAAAAGTGTAGCCATACGAAGATTCGACTTTAAAAAATACCATCAGCATCGTGCAAACCACTACAACCACAGGGAGGATTTTTTAATACAACTAACTTAAGTACCTGTTACTCAAAAGACTCTGCAACTGAGCGGGCAGGCGAAAATAATAAAATATATCAACTTGAAGGAAATATGGAAGCATCCCTGGATATTATGCATCTCAATATTCAAGGCATGGCAACAAGAAAAATACAACAGACACTTCTGATACAACAGACTAGTCTGATAAAAGTTTTTATATCTCTATGTAATCACATGTGTATACATTTTTTCTAATGATGAATAAAGTCTATGTCTATGAGTTAATCATCAAGGAATATATTTTCTATAAATTTTTATAAATAATTCAAGGGGAAGTCATATTGGAGGAATGAAGTAGCCAAATAAAAAAACATAGGGATCAAAATATCTTCCAGAAATATTATATGAATATCAGCTAAAATTAAACTCGGGGTTGAAAATAATTATATATCCTTATTTTATGTTACCTGTTTTTTTTTTCGTCTCCAATACTGTTTAGGAAGATTTTTTTGTAGAACTCAAAATTGCATGGAGTTTAGATATTAATATGAATTTTTAGATATTCTGTACAATTTCCCCCAAAATGTTTGTCATTGCCTGTACTATTTATACATTGCATTGGGAGGTCATAAAATTTGTACTTGAAAGTATGCATATAAAATTTAATGGGATTATAACAGTAAAAATGTTTAAAATGGTCATTTGTCATATACTCAGTAAGATATTTTATATTGCAGATCAAGCAGATATGCTCAGGAGGGAACTGGATAATAGGTTTTTAGCATCACAAGATCGTACCTTAGGGGTAGCTCCACCCCCATATTTGAGAACTGAAATGCATCAGCATCAACATCACCATACACATGTACATCAGCACACCACTTCATTTCCTACCCCTACCGCCTCAACATTATACCCCTCTCCACTGGTGAGTTACAAATATCAAGCAAACAATCTATAATCCAAAAGAAAACTTGAGACATAAAGAACAAATAAATAATTTCTAGCTGAGGATAGATACTCTGATATGAACCTTACTCAGGAATTCACAAGCGAATTTAGCACCATCAACTATTATAAATGCCTGAATAAAGGAATTGAAATCTTCACATTTTACGTATATTTTTTTTTGTGATCACTGCATGCATGTGTTAACTCATTGCAATCTGTTTATTATTTATCATTTCTGTCCATATTTATTTTGGAATATAAGTTGACTGTTAATTATGAACATAAACTGGAAAATATATTCTAGCGATAAATATACATGTGCTAGTAATTTCATCCATGAAAATATTTTGAGCAATTCGACATACTCGTGATGGATCAACAATAACCACAATTAGAAAGGACGTTTGCTAATGATGAAAATCTTATGTGAATTACATACAATTACTTAATTTGGCTTTCAAACCATCTTTCAGTTTCTGAATAATCTATATTCTAATCTGAACATGAAAGAACTGAGCGCCGCAGTGTTTTGTGATATGTCTAAAGCTTTCAACTATGTCAATCAAGGAATACTGTACATTATTCAGTATAAATGTATGTCAGTTTTCACCAAATCGCTTTGAGAAGAAATCACTTGAGAAACATCGAACAGGCATCTGATTTTTTATTTTTGACAGACATATGTAAACATTGTAGTAAATTTCAAGAATCGTTCTGTGCAGGATCTTGTTTGTAGAACTATAATCTTTGGTATAGAGCCCACAAATAAGAGAGCTGCGTATATTGGGTTTTTGCTAAACAAGTATCACATAATCTTGAGCTTTCATCGTCATCTAGCAAAAAGTATTCAGATAACAGTAAAATAAGGGTTGTTTGATAATAGGTTATTATATATTTTTAGAAAACCATAGGACCTAGACGCGTTGCTTTAGTTTTCCTGTAAATTTAAGGTGAACTTCTAGAAACACAATTTTTTTTTAATTTGTCATTTATAGACTTGTTTTTATGTTTTTACACCCATTTTCAGCAATAACTTGAGAACAAGCAATCAAAAAATTCTGATAAAAATAGTATTTGAATCTATAATCTATATAACTAAACTAGTCCTATAAAGCATAAAATATTGTTCAATAAACTTTACCATTCCTAACGTTTAAAAATGGACAAGTGATCCTATAAAAGTTTTTTTTTCATTTCGATCTATGAAATCCTCAAAATGATATTTTTCTTGCACAAACTTCATACTTGTAAGATGTCCAAAAACCCTGGTGCTTGCACTTACACCTGTAAAAGTTTAGGATCAACTTGGCGCCACTTGACCTACTTCATAATTACTAGTGTTTCAGATGGCACCAAGGTCATTTCTAGTTTTGATTCAGTGAACTGTAACAACAGACCACGCACACACACACTCAGCTTTTTTTTGAGGTCAACTGTTTGCGGGTTTTAATTTTAGCTTTGCTTTTTGTTGAAAAGTGACATCTGCCAAATTTCACCAATAGCAAAGCTACAATTAGAAGCCCCCAAACATTGTACAAAGAAAGGACCGTGTTGTTGTTTTTTGTATTTTGTACCATTTGAATTTGAGGTTAACTGAATTTTATTTTCGAAGATTTTGACAGAAATTTAGAAATGAAATTATTGTCATTAAATTGCAGAAAATATAAAATTCAATGCATAGAATATGGTGGACCATGAAAATATAATAAGTTCATTTTGTCAAGTCTTGCCTTTGGTACTGAATACGGGTAAATATTCGAATCTGCAGCTTTAGACTGTCCACACAAAATACAAAAAGTATCCTTACACTCTAAACTACTAAAAAAATGTACACTCCCTTACGCACTAATGAACGATGTGATTTTTTAAGGAATGAACTAAAAAAATGAGCTAAGCAAGATTTCAAATCGAAGAAAAGGGAAAACACATAGACACTGACAAAACACAGAAAATTATTTCATATACAATGAAGATTAAGTTTTGATATTAAGCGAGGATACAAACATTTTTGAACGGTGCTATCTACGAGTTAGCAACAGGTGGTGCCCCCTCAAAAATCTAAACAAAATCGAATCAGTGCAAGCACGGAGTTTTTATACACCTCAATTACTTGAAACAAGTCCAGAGATGATTTTAATAAAGTCACATAAGTTTGATATTTTGTGTTAGAAGTTCGACTTTTGAACTGCTCTACACCAATTGTTGGATACCTATCAATCAATGTGTAGAAAACTTTCTGCCTTTGAATTCGTGGTACTAGGTTGAGTTTCACTTTTCAAACTATAGATATTGCCATCTATGATTTGTTGTATTTCATTACATATATTATTGCATGTTCATTGACATGACGTGAAATGTTGACATTGTTAATGATTTATAGATTCAAAAAGTACATTAATAAAAAACTTCAAATGATACATGTATTTAAGTAAAAATTATTATTTATTTTTCAACAGTTTTTTTGTACATATGTATTTTATTATCTGAAAAGGTATTGATGAATATATATGTTGATTAAAGTTTGGCTTTCCGAAGCATAAATCATATTTATTAGTGCTTGGATATACCTGTAAAAATGCTAGTAATTTTCTAAATGTTCTGAAATTTAATTTTTTGTTTTCAATAGACGATGTCTCCAATGGAACGTCTAGCAAGAAGAAGTCAGAGTGGTGTAAGTACAATTTAATTTTAAAAATATATATCCTGTAGGGAATTTCCAAAGGTCTCCTTATATGTGAAATTGGAGACATAATTGGTATCACTACAAAAAGTTTTCAATTTAATTGCAACAAACATTATAAAAACTCCAATAAGTTCACATTAGAATAATTCATTAGTAGAAGTTTTTTGTGTAAAAAGTATCATTAAAAATGCACTGCATCTTTGCATGCGGCATTCAAATTGTAATTATTATGTGTTTATTTTAGTTCAAAGATATTCCGAAGCTGGGTAGCATGGAATCATCATTCTACAGACAGAACATTGGTCTTCCTGGTTCGTATCCTGGTTATGCACCTGGACTCATGCACCCTGGACTCGCAACAGGTCCAACACCATTTGTTCCACCTAACCATTTGCCTACCTTCCAACCAAAGGTTAGTACAATAGATATTTCCAAACTAATGCATCTCACATCATTTTATTCCAAATAACACACGTTTTATCTTCTGTTATACCTTCTGCTTTTTGAAAACAACAGTTTGCATAGTACTGAATACACAATGAAAAGATTAGGTGTACAGTACTGCAGTCGATGCCAAAATTAAGCCAACCTATCAATATATTTCTTGTTATCAGAGGTGGTGGAAACCATCAGGCGGTTGTGTAGTTTTCTGGAATATCAAACATATGAACAAGTATTTGAAAGTTTTATTGTGACTTGAACTACACATGTGAATATTGCAATGTTTGTTTTCGGTTGAAATAACGTGTTTTATTTGCAAATAACTTGCTTGTGGCATGTAGTAATCATTGTGCTCCACGAATCTATATCCCACGTAGCATGTGCTGTGCAACCCCTAACGCTTTTCTTTGTCCACAGTCGGTGACCCCTCAAGATCCAACCAAGCCAAAAATAATGGTACGTACTGGAAATCCCAGTTTTCCTCTTTTTGTGCCTTCCTGGCTGCCTAGTCAATTACCTGCTGCTTTTGAATCATTATCATATATCATTTAATATTCACACTGGGTTGACTTATCATGACTATTTCACTCATCTTAAAATTCTCACAAACCAAAGACAACTTGTATTATCGGGAAAACACCAGCTGTCTTTCAATTTGGATTGGTCTATCAGCGTTGGTGATTTCAAAGATGTAAACATGGATGACAAAGCAATGTTTGACAGTTTGAAAAAAATAATTGTAGCTGTAGACGTCAAAATGAGTCGATTTGATGCAACTTCGAATGAAGTTATCAACCAAAATATTAATGAAAATGTACCTATTAATACAAAAAAAAAACTTATATATGGAGACAATTCAATGGATTGTTCATGTTTTTAATGATTACTTCGTGAAATATTCAGAACATATTACTTATGAAAATCTCGATTGCTACTAATATCTCTCAAAGACAGGCAAAAACCAACCTTGGGAAAATCCAGAGGCTTGCCTGTCTGTGTATCACGGGTGCAATGAATAGCACTCCAACAGCTGCAATGGAAATCATCCTAAACCTCGAACCCCTTGACTTACATGTCATTGGAGAGGCCAGTATGAGTGCATACAGACTGAAACAAACAAAAAACTGGAGAATCCGAACAACTGGACATACCAGAATCACTCATTTAATCAATATCGAAGGACTCGAAATGATTTCAGACTACATGCAACCCCTATACTCATTCGAAACACGAATTGACGGATCTGGATGGGCCCCAAGTATAGAATCACAATCAACTGCGAACATAGTCTGGTATACAGACGGTTCAAAGACAGGTGAAGGAACGGGAGCAGGAATACATGGGGTAAGGCCAAGAAGGGACTACATAATACTACTTGGCAAATGCTCCACGATATTCCAAGCTGAAACACATGCTATTATGGTATGCATTCAGAAGAATCTAGAAAGTGGTTATAGGAAAAAACACATCTACATTCTATCTGACAGTCAAAGTGCTATCAAAGCACTCAACTCTATACAGATAAAGTCTAAACTGGTCTGGGACTGCCTCCAGAACCTCATCGAGCTGGAAAAACACAACAAGGTCACCTTGATGTGGGTGCCAGGTCATAGAGGCATTGAAGGCAACGTAAAAGCGGACCAGCTAGCTAGACAAGCATCTGAAACGCTATTCACTGTGCATGGGATTAGCAAAATCCGATGCAGGACCCTGATCGACGAGTGGATAAAAAGAAGACACGAACAATATTGGGATCAAACTGTAGGGCAAATACACAGCAAAGTCATGGTAGGGCACCCACACCAAACCCTGACGGCTGACCTTCTGAACCTGAACAGAACGAAGGCACGTATAATAGTAGGTCTGTTGACTGGACACTGCGGCCTAAGAAAACACCTAAACACCATGGGAGTACGCAGGGAAACTGTGGAGTGTAGGCTATGTGATGAAGAGGAGGAAACAGCCTCTCATATTATCTTCGACTGTGACGCCCTAAGTAGAAGGCGACACAGAACCTTTGGAGAGATCAGCCCGGAAACAGGCATGAATCTGAAGAACCTTATTAACAGGCTAGTTTTAAAGGCACAAACCTGTTTGAATGAGGAACCACTGATGACAGAGTGATACAATAGACCCCAGCTAGTCGCAGTGTCAAGGGAAGCTAAGTGCCAACCCTGTCTCTGGCTCGTCAGCTTTCAACCAACCAACCAATATCTCTTATTTATTAAATGTCCATTAGAAGTAGGATACATTTCACAAATATTCTTCCAGTTTTATCAGAAAAATCTTCATGGGATTGTGAAATGAATATGTATGTTGTCATAACATCTAAATAAGCTGTAATAGACCATGGCAAATGATTAATTAATTATTAGTAATACAAATTTCTTTGTTTATACAGTATGTTTATTTGACCTCAGTAAATGGAAAAACTTTTCCATCACATACCTAATTTCAATTTTTCAATGAGGTTTTCCTGAATGGTGGAAGATAGTGGCTGAAGTGTATCTTTCAGTGAAAGATCATTCATCGTCTTCACTGAATGTTTTTGCAATGAAAATACCTTCAAAAATGCGAGTTTACATTGATTCAAAGATATTTTTTACACGCTTTATATTAGCTTCACTTGTATGTTTGTAACCGACTCCTTTGGACTTGATTTTCACCCACTTCCAGACGTCCGAATGATTTGAAAATTGGCAGGTGTACATAATTCCGGTGACAATGCATTAAGAAATTTTTGTGTGAAAAAAAAAAATGGCGGCTCCAAATGGGGACGAGTTTTGTGATTATGGTCCGATTCGCTTCAAAATTGGCATCTGGGGGTTTTCGTGGTTGAAGATTATGATTCTTTTGTCAAAATTGAAAATTTCAAGATGGCGGCTCCAAAATGGTGAACGAGTTTTGTGATTATGGTCCGATTCTAATCAAAATTGGTATGTGGGGGTTTTTGGAGTCAAATATTATGATTCTTTCGTGAAAATTGAAAAATTCAAGATGGCGGCTCAAATGATGGACGAGTTTTGTGATTATGCTCCGATTCTATTCAAAATTGGTATGTGGGGGTTTTTGGAGTCGAATATTATGATTCTTTTGTGAAAATTGAAAAATTTAAGGTGGCGGCTCCAAAATGGTGGACGAGTTTTGTGATTATGGTCCGATTCTATTCAAAATTGGTATGTGGGGGTTTTTGGAGTCAAATATTATGATTCTTCCGTTAAAATTGAAAAATTCAAGATGGCGGCTCCAAAATGGTGGACGAGTTTTGTGATTATGGTCCGATTCTATTCAAAATTGGTATGTTGGGGTTTTTAGAGTCGAATATTATGATTCTTTCGTGAAAATTGAAAAATTGAAGATGGCGGCTCACTGTATAAATTGACAACGTTGAAATCTTTGAATGACTTCTAAAATCGAGATTTGACTATTAATACAGCTGTACACATTAATGATTTGGAAAATAATTACAGTTACTAATAGTGATCACGGAATTAATAGTAGATTAGAATAAATAATAGTTTAAAAAAACTAAAAAACACGCTTTTATCGAAAACCAAACAAAAATAGAAAATAAATTTTAATACATTTAAATTAAGAATAGTGTAAATTTTTTTAATAAATATAAGTTAATAATAATGTAAATAAGAAAAAAAATTATTTTATTTAAAAAAAAGCGTGGGGTGCTTAATCTTAAAAAGCACCTCATGCTTTTTTTTAAATAAAATATATTTTTTTCCTATTAACATTATTATTAATTTATATTATTATTTTTTTTAAAAATTTTTTTTTATTTTTTTAAAAATTGTTTTTATTTTTAAACTATTATTCATTTATTTTTTAGTTCGTTTTTTTATAAAAAGCATGTTTTTTAGTTTTTTTAAACTATTATTTATTATGTCTGTTTTTCAACTCGAAAAACGATTCTTCCACCGTCAGCCTACTTTACCATTTACATAATAATCATTTCAATTTCAGAAATCTGGCAAATGGAATGCAATGCATGTGAGAGTAGCATGGGAGATTTACCATCACCAACAGAAGAGCGGAGAAGCAAAGGGCAGCCTAACATCTGCTAAGCCACCACCAGACCTGTTGAGGCCGCCAACTCATTCGTTTTCTCCTAGTATGCACTCTCAACGTCCTCCTCATGATCTTTCACCTTTTCCATTATCTATGTCTGTACACCGACCACCGAGTTTCGACCAAGCTCATCATCCGGGATCATTTTTCGGTGCTCCACCTGGCCATTTGGGTAATGTCTCATTTTTATTCAAACAAACCAATACCTGGAATTCTAGCATATAAAAAAATATGTAATGTCTGACGTCCTCAAATATTGAAAAATCTTGATTGCATATATACTAATAGCCAAACTAGATTAGTTTCGAAAGGCTCCTGAACTCTTGACAGTTTGTTAAGTCATCGAATAAAGAAAACGTTTGAACCTAAAATAAGAAATAAGTGTTTTATTTTTACAGGAAAATCTCCATTCACTGCCAATTCAACAATGTCCCCTTTCACGAGGTACGGAGGAGGTCCATTGGGTGCTTCGAATACTTCTCCGTTTTCCATGTCACCATTTGCAGCAGCTGCTGCTGCTAGAGAAAGCCACCTCGGCTTAGGACCACTTCATCATGATCCTTGGAGATCTTTACAGAGGACAATACCTAATTATGCACCTTCGGTCAATGCACTGCCGCCAACTTTACCTGGATTAACACCGCCGGGACCTGCACCTTGGACCATTAAGCCTGACCCTATTCTGGAACAAAGAGAAAGAGAAGCTCGGGAGAGAGAAGAGAGGGAAAGGGAGAGGCTTAGAAGAGAAAGGGAAGAGAGGGAAAGAAGAGAGAGAGAAGAAAAACAGAGGCGATTAGAGCAACAGGTTTGTTGGGCAATGTTTTATGATTATTAACTCCACTTGAACAGGTGTGGTCTGCACCCTGTACATCAAATTTTCTCAATTGAATGCATAGAAAGTTCTACCTAGAATATCAACTAATTAAAAGAATCAAAATCTTCAGTTATATTTTCTAGTGTCTATATTAGTTAACCTGTTTTTATTTATTTGTTATAGCAACAGGAACAACGTGAGAGAGAAAGGAAAGAACGTGAAAAGAGAGAATTAGAGAGGAGAGAACTTGAAAGGCAGAGAGAACGTGAAAGAGAGAGGCTCTTGCAAGAACAAAGGATGGCAGAAACTGCTAAACTACAGCCTCCGATAATACGGGACAGATCACCATTAAGAAATGGTGATTTATCAGAAATCAGAGTTAAGGAGGAGCCGCGCATTAAGGAAGAAGATATGATGTCTAGATCGGATCCAAGGTAAGCGACGCATCCTCTTTTATTTGAAATATATAAAAAAAATCACAAATTCTAGATTTTAATGCTAAATACTCAATAAATATCAAGGTAGTACTCTTTGAATTTGTTAATATCTGTTATGTTTAAACTACAATTAGGGTTCACTTTCGAGTCCTGCCAGTTCCAATTGCCAATGAAGATACTTCCACAATCCTGTGCCCATTATGATTTTTTTTCAAGGTTTTTAGAAGAAATGCCCACAAATGATGTTTCCCCACACTTTCATACTAGAAAATGATTTTTTTTTGGAACATCCAGTTGTAATTTTTTTGGTTGCTCTCTTGGTATTCCAAAGAATTCTGGTTTTGTAAACTTGCATGCCTTGGCATTGGAGGGGTTTCAAGCAGTTCATCAAAATGATGAAAAAATAAGTACCGTGCTGTACTAAAATAAATTCCATATATATATATATATATATATATATATATATATATATATGTATATATATATATATATATATATAGTATATAGTAGTAGCTGTATTATTTTTTTCAATTTCTCTTGTTATTCGATGATATTATAAAGAAGTATACTGCGGTCTCCATGGAAAAGCTATCTCGGAAACTAATCGAGATAGAGGCAAAGTTACTTTGGCAAAAATGATCCCCATCGAATATTGAGCAACTTTGGTTTTTGTATGTGGTCTGTCTGTACTCTGTATCAATCATAAATTGAAATATTTCCGGAACCCTTCTACTTATCGTCTTGAAACTTTGCCATCATGTTCCACAAAAAATATTATCATGTCATTGAAATATGAAGGGAATCGAAAAATTCCAAAATGGTTTTTCCGGGATTTTTCTGAAAATTCCTTGTGACTCGACTACAGGTCGCATGGATTATTATTTTGATTTCATATTCCGTACCAGAATAGCTTGACAACCGCACAGGAAGCCTGTTGAAACTGGACGTGATCGGAAAATTCCAAATGGATTTCCCAGGGGGATTTTCCGAAATACATGGTCCGACTTAAATTTAAAACTCTCACAAACTAACGGAAAATATGGAAATCTACGAAATGTAGTGTAAACCTCTCGAATGGTGCTACAAGATATTTCAAATACATTTTTCTCTCACTCCACCGGGAAAGCAAAAAAAATTTAAAATCTGAAAATTGAAATTATAACAACTTAATTTTTCTTGGAAACGACTGAAAATTTTCATGAGAACAAATATATCAATCAATCAATCAAAATATGCTTTATTATCAAAGAATAATATCTTATTGACAAAGCGTGTATATATAAATGTAAATTAAGTTAATACCATTTGATATATGTGTAAAAATAGTCACTACCATATAAAATTGAATTAAATAACATTTAAAAAATGTAAAAATATAAAAAGTTTTAAAACTCAAGAATTCAAAAATTTAAAAATCCTCAAAATTCGAAAAATTTAAAATATTTCAAGTTTAAAAATATAACAAACAATAGAAGGTATATGATATCACAGTGTATAGTTTTGGTCTACTTATCCTTCTATTCTATCCACATAATATTCTTCCAAACTATAATAGGCTCTATCGGAGAGAACTCTTTTTACTGCTTTTCTGAAGCGGGCGTTGGACGGTATATCTTTAATATTATTTGGAAGGTGATTGTACATTTTGCAGCCGTATATATAATTGAATCCTTAACGAGAGTGGAAGATGGTAATGGTAGTTTGAGATGGTTACTTTGACGGGTGGCTACCTACTCTCTGTAATGAAATTTTGTTTGTGTTTATTTATGAGGCACACTGTTTCAAGTATAAATATTGATACTACCGTGATTATGTTGTGTTGCTTGAAGTGAAGTCTGCACGAATCGCGAACTTTTAATTTACAGATGTATCTCAAGGCTCGTTTTTGTAAAACAAAAACACTTTGAAGAGCATTACCACTGCTCACTCCCCAGAATGGGATACCGTATCGCAAATGTGATTCTACCAAGGAGTAGTATACTGTCTTTGCGGTTGAGTATCCTAGTTCATTTGCAGCAATTTTCACAGCATAACAACCAGAGGACAATTTTGTATTCAAGTTTTTCACATGTTCATTGAATTTAAGACCGTTGTCAATGTATAGTCCTAGAAATTTAGAAAACACACTGTTTTCAATAATCTGGTGGTTTAAAAAAATATCATCAACTGCACATTTGAAAGACACTATCTTGGTTTTTAATATGTTGAAGGACAAAAGGTTCGAGTCGCACCACTCTTTGACTTTTATTATATCTGAATTGATGATATGATGAAGATCGGCTTCCTTATCTTTATGCCATAGTATGGTGGTATCATCGGCGAACAGGGTGACATTACCTGAAATGTCAAGTGTCGTCAGATCATTAACATATAGTAAAACCAGAATTGGACCCAAGACCGATCCTTGCGGAACGCCACATTGTATATTACCTAAACTTGAAATTGATTTTGTCTTAACTACTTGTGTGCGGCCAGATAAATATGACGTAAACCATGAATGTGCCTTATCTCGAAATCCGTAACGGTGAAGTTTCCGCAACAGTATTTCATGATTCACACAGTCAAAAGCCTTCGATAAATCACAAAATACAGCTGCGGCAACTCCACCATCATTGATCCTAGTATACAGTTCCCATAATAGTGAAAATATTGCATCATTTGTGTTCTTATTGCACTGAAATCCAAACTGTTTGATGCTCAATATATCACATGCCTGCAAAAAGTCTAAGATTCTCTTCTTAACGAGTCTTTCAATGATTTTGGCTAACGTGGGAATGAGAGAAATGGGCCTAAAATTCATGGGAGAGTTCACTTCATCACCTTTGTAGATCGGTATAACAATTGATGTTTTGAGAAAGGGTGGAAATATGCCTTCTTTGAAGGATTCATTTATCAGAGATACTAGTTGGTTCAGGGCATTATTTGGAAGATTTTCAAAAATCCTAACAGAAATGTCATCAAATCCAGTTGCGGTTTTATTTTTAATATAATGTAACGTTTCTTTCAATTCATCAATATTAGTGTCATACAAGATTAAGTTTTCCTTAACCCTCACGTTTGTTAAATTTATTAGTGGATCATAGGCTTTGGTTGGATTTTTCGTCAATTCATCTGCAACTGTACAATAATACTCATTCAATGTGTCCGGATTCAACTCCAAATCTACTTTCTTTTTGGAATTCTTTCCTAAAAGATCATTTACTATCATCCAACTCTCCTTTGATTTGTTGGTGGCACCATCAATGCGATCTTTATAATAATTTTCTTTTGCTAACTTTATCAACTTTCGATATATTGACCTGTACTTATTGAAGTAATTATGAAAAAAATCTGTATTTGTATATTTTCTGATATAATGCAGAGATTGCAGAATTCTTCAATTCTTTTGTAAGCCACTACTTTTTTTGTTTGTTTTTTATCTTTCGAATGGGAAAAATATCATTGAAAATATTAAGGAATTTATTATGGAAGACTTGAAATCTTTCATTTATTGTTGTTGTTGATTCCCAATTCGTTTGCTGACATTTCAAATAGAACCTATTATAGTTGGATGCAGTATATAGCCTACCATATCTAAATTTCTCATTTTTAAATTTTGAGACGAGGTTACCTAGTGTGCAGAAAACAGCCTCATGGTCAGAGAGACCTGCAGATACAACCGAACATGTGACTTGTTCTGAATCTAAGTTACTGCATATATAATCTATAGCAGTACTACTGTATTGTGATATTCTGGTATCCGATTTCACATGCACTGTCAAATCAAAAGCAGTCAAGAGATTAATTAGTGACTGTGTGATATTACTCTCTTTATCATTGAAATCACCTGTTAATATTATTTTGCATTTCGCAGGAAGATCGTTTAATATTGACTCTAGTTCGTTAATAAGAATATGAGGGTCTGACAACGGTGACCTGTAAATGCATAATATGTACATATTATTTTCTTACAAAAGCTGAATGGAAAACTCGAATGCTTTTTCTTGTAATAGATTATCAAATTTGGTGATATTGGTAAAAGGTAATTTATCAGTTAAAGAGTTTTTTCCTAATATCAAAGTCCCGCCATGTATTTTTCCTGACAGTTTCTACAAAAAAACTCTCAATACTTTTTCTGAATTGAATAGTACAGGAGATATAGCCGAAAAACAGTAAACATGAATATTTGACCATAATATTGGAAAAAATTACAAGTTGAAACATTTTATTTATAGAGTTTTATGAGTTCCATTGAAACATATGAACCCTATTTATTTAATGATTTAAAATAAAAAAAAAATGAAAATTTTCAATAATAAAATTCAGATTTCTCAAAAACTATTGGACATATCAAAAAAATTATGGAAAGCAAAAAGATTCCTCTTAAGTATTCCTACAAAAAAACGAAGCTGACTTTCCCTTCAAATCAAATAGTACGGAAGATAAAATAAAAAAACAAAAGATAGAAAAGACATTTCCATATTTTCCCGACACCATTCAAAATATCGCAATAATATACAGAAACAGCTGCTAACCTATGATAATTTCATTTCTGCTTATATAATATATATATAACTATACAATGCATTCCTACGACCTACACGTTCATAAATTCTATTAAATTATATTGTATTTTCTGCGAAACAAGTGCTACAGCACTTGTCGCTAACCAACTTTATTCACATCTATCTATAGATTTTATTGTAAACCCATTCTCTCTGAATAAAGTTATTATTATTATTATTATTCATATGGGAAAGATACATGGTATATGAAGACTACCACAAAAAACAAGAAAGTACTTAGAAATAGACTTGATGTGCCCTAATTGTAGTGATGAACATATAGAAAATGTATGTCCTGAGCAGAAAAATGGTTGCCAAAATTGAAAAAATTCCAACACAAAATACAAAACAAACTAAAACACTGATCACTGCACATATGATCCAAAATGCAAAATATTACAGTACGAACCAAAAACAAATTCTGCAAAACAAAACATTACTATTCTGAATAACTCTACATTATCTCACATATCCCACTATTAAGTCTTGAAATATTTTTATATTATTTTCCTTCATATCAATTACATGAACATACCGTTAGTAACAGTTTTAAATGACCTAGAAAATTAACACAATCTAGAAAGAGAAATGGGGGTGGAACATAGAGAGACATTCACAGAAAAACAGAAATCATTTAATAACAACAAAACTTCTACTACATTTAAAATACTGAAGACTTTTCTATTCCCGGTTTCACAACCATCTTTAATAACAGTATTATTTATCAAAATGATGGTGTACAAAAGACCTTATAGGTCGAGGTACGGAGAGGCTGAAGAGCCATATCGACCCCTCTAATCAAAATGATGGTATGCTCATTTTCATCAGAAATAATACAAACTTCGAGATAAATTATATAGTTCTAGAGTCAAAGTAACCATACGTAGTGATACTTTTACTCCAAATAAAATACATTATAAAGTTATTAATGCCTTGCTGTAGATCCCCCTCCAAATCAGATAATCAGTTCATAAATAGTATAGAATACTTTTTAACTAATAAAGCGGACCAATATATAGACCTAATTATAGGAGACACACATATACCCTAACAATATTCCCAGGAAGAAAATATCCAAAAATATATTGATAAAAATTGACAAAGACAATTCAACTCATGTATAAAAAATCGCATATGCCACAGTGCAATTGAGTTAATTGCTTTGGTAGACAATTTATGCTAATTTAGTAATTTACTTCATAAAAATGATTGTCGATAAATTCCAATTAAAAATTGACTCCAACTCATCAAGCAGTTATTGAAATTAGTAATTGGTAGACTAAACTGGATAACTGGGAATATATTTTAATTACAAACAACATTTTTTGATATTTTCCATAGTAATGTCACTTTACTCTATAGTGAATTTAGAATTCCCGATTCCCGCTTATCCGCACGCCACTGATAATAACGGCTATGCGCATATTTAGTCTAATTGAATGCACCCACTTTTATGAGGAATACAATTTTCTGAGAAACTATTAATAAAAATAATTCCCATATGGTTCCAAGATTTTGACGGATAATGTATATATATATATATATATATATATATATATAAACGAACATTTGAAATAATATTCCACATATAGTTACGAAACAAGGCTAACAACCAAAAATCTCAACCCTTCAATGAAACAAGGATGCAACACAGAGATGTGTCACCACAATTGCTCTAAAAATTTTCAATAGCTTACCTGCTCATATAAAAAATAAGAACACTTCTCAATGGAATGTAAGCTTATCTGGCAAGTAATCTATATGAAAATTCATTGCCTTTATCAGGATTATATTCTCAGTCTGAAAAACTTAGTATATGAAAATTACTGATCTGATAGAGTACAAATTTGGTCTACAAATTTCAGTGTCAAACTTTATATTTTATTAGAATAATTAGGAAACAATATTATAATTTGAAAATAAATCCAGGAAAAACGAACATACCGATGTTCACACCTAGGTGCCAAGCTAACTCAATATGGTCATATTATATTAGACTGGAATATTAAGTCACTTTGAATATTCAATAAATGTACTCTAAATATAATATCCTATGTATATACTATAAAATATTTTGTATTGAAACTTTTAATCTTGTAATGTAATTTCAACCTTATTTCATTTATTTTGCCCTGTAACATTGGTACATATAGTCATTCTTATTTTTCAGGTATCACCATCCATTCTTAAGACACCCAGGAACTTTACCGCCACCTCCAACTGGTCACCCATCTATGTTGGACAGATCAAGAATGATGTCTCATGCTCTCCATCCACATCCCTACCACGTCCCCACAACCCATTGGGGAGCGCCGCCAGCAGATCCCTTCTACCGATACAGTTATAACCCACTGGTAGATGCGATGAGAGCGCAAGAGGAGAGAGCCAATTTCTTTGGGGCTTATGCTTCTCAACACCACCAGAATCAACTAAGGCAAAAGGATCCTGGCATGATGCATCTCAGAACAGGACCAGGTCCGGGACCTCCGCCACCCACTCATAAGATGAGTGTCACACCACCTACGGATTTACACAAGAAAGAAGAACCTCGATAGCATAGGCAGACTGACAAAGCAAATGTTGAAATTGAGTCAAAGTGAGGAAGTACCGAGAAGATGATAAAGGTTTTAGGTTTCAGTTTTTGAATTTTTTCTTTATGGATTTTAATGAGTCATATGATTGATGAGGAGTATGCTGGTGGTGTATTCAGTATTTTGTAGTTGATTTTCCTGTGTGTCTGTCATTGATGGATTTTGTCAATGATAGTAATAGCAATCAAGTTGAATTTCATTCTGACATTGATGAAGCTACATGTTGATTTTTTATCAGACAACAAAATATATTGATTTTTATATACTGCTTTCTACTGATATATATAAAAAAAAAATTGAGCACAATAAGTACATTTTTATCAAGCTTATGACTTGTTCAGATCTTGAATGTATTTTTTCCCAGTCAAGATTTTTTATATTTACTTGTAACCATGTTGGAACATTATTTTGTATGATCTCATGTAGCATAATCAAAAGGGGTATAGAAGCTTCCCCAACATATTTTTGCAATGGTTTTATATATGTGCGTGTGTAGATTTACTCAAATATATATCACATATATAAATAATAGGCCGTCACTTTCCCTATAGTTTCAAACTACTTCATCAACATGATAGTAAGGAGATTCAGAACTAAAATTACCATGTGGGGGTCCAATCATGAATGAATTGTATTTAATATCTTGTAGCTTGTTTGTTTGAAATTATTAGAAGATATTTTCTGGAGCTTATCATTTTATGGTTTAAGTTTTCATTCTAAATTTCAAACCTGAACACATCTCCCAATGATCATATTTTATACAACATATTGATTTCAAGTTCTCAGACATATCAAAACAAGGTCCATTTTTACATATCCAAAAAATTGTTTGTTTAATTTGTTTTCTCGGTGGTTTCCATGTTGCACTTCATGTCACATCAAAGGTCGGAAAAAATGCAGTTTAAGGAGAATTCACAGATTTTTATTTTTTTAAATTCATTATTTTCACGGCGGTAAATATCCAATAATTAGACTCGCACGATTTTGGACATGTTTTTTGAACAGAAATCAAAACATGGCATTCGCTAATACAGAAGTACAAAAGGCCTTATTTTATTGGAAAATTCAAATTTTCTTTTTAATTAACAAAAAAATTCAGTTGTCAGTCAGTTTTTTTTTTAAATCCATTATTTTCACTGCAGTGAATATCCAATAATTAGACTTGCACGATTTTGGACATGTCGCTTTTTGAACAGAAATCCGAAGTCAAAACATTTGCATTTGCAAATACTTTCCGAGGTATGAGCTTCCAGAAGTACAAAAGGCCTTATTTTTCCGGGCTATTTTCAGCCACTGAATACACTCACCATTCGTTCTTCTTTTAATGTAAACATCACACACACACCCTTACTCACGTGTTCTTAGTCCTTTTTTGTTTGAAAAACTGCCGTTTTCTGAAATATCCACTTTTTTTCAGAATATAAATACATACCACGATTCTTTCACCCACCGAAAGCATAGTAATTTTCATATTTACGATGTTGATTGCCTTAACTCAACGGTCAAAAGTCAAATACTACAACGCTGCATTTTGTTGACCTCCCAATTTCTAGCCTACAGCCCAAGATACTTTGGGTGGATTTTTTGAACTAAAACAATTTTTTAAAAAGGGAAACAACCTAAACTAACCTTGCTATCGAAATTGAATGCAAGCCAACTAACAAAGTAGCACTTCGTTTCTTTTGTTGACCTCCCAATTTCTAGACTACAGCCCAAGACACTATTTCAGGGTGGATGTTTTTGAACACTAAAACGAACCAGGTCAATATCTTTTATTAAAGAAGGGAACACAACCTAAACTAACCTTGCTATTGAAATTGAATGCAAGCCAACTAACAAAGTAGACGTTCTTGTTGACCTCCCAATTTCTAGCCTACAGCCCAAGACACTATTTCAGGGTGGATGTTTTTGAACACTAAAACGAACCAGGTCAATATCTTTTATTAAAGAAGGGAACACAACCTAAACTAACCTTGCTATTGAACTTGAATGCAAGCCAACTAACAGTAGCCCTTCGTTTCTTTTGTTGACCTCCCAATTTCTAGCCTACAGCCCAAGACACGATTTCAGGGTGGATGTTTTTGAACACTAAAACGAACCCGGTCAATATCTTCAATTAAAGAATGGAACACAACCTAAACTAACCTTGCTATTGAAGTTGAATGCAAGCCAACTAACAGAGTAGCGCTTCGTTTCTTTTGTTGACCTCCCAATTTCTAGCCTACAGCCCAAGACACTATTTCAGGGTGGATGTTTTTGAACACTAAAACGAACCAGGTCAATATCTTTTATTAAAGAAGGGAACACAACCTAAACTAACCTTGCTATTGAACTTGAATGCAAGCCAACTAACAGAGTAAGCCGTTTCTTTTGTTGACCTCCCAATTTCTAGCCTACAGCCCAAGACACGATTTCAGGGTGGATGTTTTTGAACACTAAAACGAACCCGGTCAATATCTTCAATTAAAGAATGGAACACAACCTAAACTAACCTTGCTATCGAAATTGAATGCAAGCCAACTAACAAAGTAGCACTTCGTTTCTTTTGTTGACCTCCCAATTTCTAGCCTACAGCCCAAGACACGATTTCAGGGTGGATGTTTTTGAACACTAAAACGAACCAGGTCAATATCTTTTATTAAAGAAGGGAACACAACCTAAACTAACCTTGCTATCGAAATTGAATGCAAGCCAACTAACAAAGTAGCGCTTCGTTTCTTTTGTTGACCTCCCAATTTCTAGCCTACAGCCCAAGACACGATTTCAGGGTGGATGTTTTTGAACACTAAAAGGAACCCGGTCAATATCTTATATTAAAGAAGGGAACAAAACCTAAACTAACCTTGCTATCGAAGTTGAATGCAAGCCAACTAACAAAGTAGCGCTTCGTTTCGCTCGCCAATACTTCGTCCGCGGTGACTTTTCACGTTTTTTCCGAATTATTATTGAGGGACAATAGTCATCACAGGCGTCGACCAATAGACAACACCTACACCAACTAATTGAAACCTCATGATTGGCAGTTTCTTCTCCCACAGACACATACATTCAATCAAAAGGGGACATTTTAAAACTGAATAATTTCTTCAAAAAACGTGACTGCCAAGATTGTTTGTATTTTCAAGCTATTAGCGAAATGCTATCACATAAACCAAAAATGTTGGTAAAACGTGAATTCTCCCTAAACTGTTTTTTACCCAAAAATTAAGAAGTTTGCCTGCAAGGATGCTATTCCCCAACATTCTTATATTGCTATATTAAATCCGTTTGCTCAGCTGAACTCGTATCAGTTAATAACCAAAGTTGACTCTTTTAAAAAATGTGTGTCTTGTTGAATAATTCCACTTGATGTTAAAGCTGATTCATTTCTGAGTGGCGAATATTTTCACATAATTCACCTTCTAGGTCAGTAGTCATCAATGATAATGTGTTTTATCATAATGTACAAGTAAGCCCCTTTATTTAAAACATACATTATCAGTTACCCTTTTTTTTAAGGTGGAGAAAATCCTTTATGGACACCTTATGATAGTGCTCCTGCACCTCAGATTTACCCACTAAAAACTCCACCCGCAGGCTCGTCTGACACTTGAGCCCCTTGGCCCATTTTATCTTACCTAATAAGGGTATAGGTCCAAGAGATCTCGGCTAACATGTTACACAATATCTCCAGACCTTTTCATATCCGTGGTTTCCAATTAAGGACCACTTCGAGGTCCCTCCTAGCAACTGCAAGTACTGGCATGGCTACTTTTCAGTGCTGTAGGTTCATCTCGATGGTGCTTATCCTTTGTTCAGTACCCTGAACAGTTCTGATCCGATCCTGTAGTATGCTCGGAATATATCCTCTACAGTGCCCTGAAAGAGACATCATTAACTAAGACGGCCAAGAGTTATCCTCATTCCCTTTCAGTTTTTTGGCTCAGTGGTCATTTGGTCTCACGAGTGAGTGAAGGGGGAGGGGTTGGTCCAGCCCCGTGGAGCCCCCTGGTGGCTGAATTCTACGAGATTTCGCCCGGTTTCTCGGAGGCTCCGTTGCAGTACCGTTTCTTTCAAGACCTCGGTGCCACACATCCATCGCCAAGGCGCTAACAGCTTGGATCAAGGTCTGTTTGCCAGAGTCTCATCAGTCGAGTCGCAGCCATGCACGAGATCACACGAATGACTGCAAACCGCCCCATTCGCCGTGGCCCGTTCACCCAACCACGTTAAAGTGAGGTTGGACTTTAAGGGGTATCATTGACAAGTACTGATCTGGTGAAAATGTTGGCCTCTCCGAAATGAATAAGCACTACAGACCTATCCATCGTTTAACAAAGTATATTTTTATATTAATAAGAATATAATTAGCGAAATACTTTCTCTAAAAATATCTAAACTATAGTCAATTCAATTTAAAGACAAGTAGCATCAAAACAAATGCACGCTGTTAGTACATGATCGAAATAGAAGAACTGAAATAGCAGGGCCGCATTTAGGACCGTACGTGTATAATTCGGAAAGTAACATTTTAATAAATTACTCCCAATTTGAGTTTTGATGTATTGAAATAGGGGAAAAATGAAACGCAGAATCCTGCAACTTCAACAAATTATAACACTTAACCAAACGATTAAACTATCATTAACGGAAATAAATCAAGTCGACATTCAAAACATGCCCGCATATGCATTATAGCAAGTATGTACCTGTTCGAAACTCTACCGAAGGCGTGTCTTCTGGTCTAACCTGCCTGACCAATAGTGGCGCGACTTTCTTCGATCACGTGCACACAATGATCACGTCTCAAACATTGTTGTCGTGACGCTTTCTTTAACTTGAATGGACTCTAGGGTATTTCAATTGAGAATGTTTCCCTTTTCACCATCAGATACCTTTGAAAAAAAGGGTCAAAAGATAATGCTAGTATGGTAAAATACACCAAGCTTCTGAATGATTTTGTCTTTTTGAATATTCTCTGATCATTTTCGGGTATCGATGACAGTGCAACATTTTTCATAATCATTTTGAATCTGACAACTTAATTCACTAGATTTTTTATTTCAGTCATTTTATTGGACAGGGAGGACCTACAAATTTATTTTTAACTGTATAGAGAACCATATACCTTAGAGTTTGATTATTGGTCATGAAAACTTGAAGAGATTCCAAAAGTTATAATCAGGATCTGAACATTTTGAGCGCAAGCCTTCTTTTTTGAGGAAAAGGGGAGCTGGAAGCCACATCTTTTGCATGACTATGTTATTAACAAATATCATTACATTATTAAAAGTAAAATGAAAATGATTAATTTGTGTATTCAAGTAGTAGTTGAAAGTGTATCGAGATTGAAGCCCGATCAGCTGCTTCCATTTCCAGTTATTTTCGTT